>CP025647.1:19579936-19626064 GCA_003576665.1 Ipomoea trifida | reverse complement strand
GGGAATCCCCGCGGGGATTTTTTTGAATTATGTCAATTTAACCAAGAAACTAATATTATGAAAAAATTATATTGTTACCGTAAAAGATAATTAGTTTACCGTAAATGTTTAAATATTTATTAAATGATAACGTATAGACATCAAATACAAGGTATTTCTACTAGTTTATTTCAATATAAACAGTTAAAGGTATTTCTACTAGTTTATTACTTTATTTCCACTACTAGTTTATTTCCAATTTTCCACTACTAGTTTATTTTCAATTTTCCATTGCTTATTTCTCATCATGTTATTCATGTCCAACAAATAAATTCTTTCTAGTTTTCCAGGATATTTTGGATTGTAATAAACAAATAATGTCACTGATTATTTTTATTCCTTATTTAATTTATAATTCATAACAATCTACATTTTATTAAGTAAATTCACTTTAAAAAAAAATCAAAACTAAGTAAATCTGCAAACTGAACTATGTAATCTGCAAACTAAGTAAATCTGCAAACTATGTAATAAACCTACATTTTATTAAGTAAATATGCAAAATTGATAATCATAATAGTATTTAATTAAGCCTTTGAAATCTATATATATCATGATTCATGAAGGTGGCCTGCCAAATTGTATAATACGTAACATTTACCATAAACTAGCTGACAAATATTAGGGAAATTTATAAACAAAGAAGTGAAAGAACTAGACACCTAAAGTCCTAAACAAAGAACTAGCTTGAATATATAATTCATGTATATATATATAAATATATAATATATAATATACGGGGAATCGGGGACGGGGCGGGGATCGGGGATCGGGGTCGGGGCGGGGGATACATTCCCCGTCCCCGTCCCCGTCCCCGGCGGGGATTAGGAATTCCTCCCCATCCCCGCCCCTGTTCCCCGAATTAATTCCCCGAACCCGCCCCCGTCGGGGCGGGGATCGGTTTTCCCCGTCGGGGGCGGGTTGAATTGCCATCCCTAGTTGACACACATATATATACACTATTATTTTATATTTGGGATGCGCAAAAATATATGCTCAATATTAATACTTAATATTTTTAAAATAATTGTGTGTATTAATTTATAGTTGTATATTTGTTTTCAAAAGAAAAAAGTTATAGTTGTATATTTCATATTGAGTTAATTTCATCAGAGGTCCCTTGTATTTGGTGACAATTCCAAATTTAGTTTAAAATTATCGTTTTTTGTCGTTTACCATCCCAGACTATTCTTTTTTCGATATTTTTAGTCATTCTCATGACTTTTCCTATTTATAGTAAGGGCATTTTTGTCTTTTCATATTTTTCGTTTGTTATTTAGTTGGTTTAGGACTTTAGGTAACCTATTGTTTTTAGTAATCATATTTTCAATCGGTTTTTAGTAAAGTCCTAAAGCGGTTAAAACCGGGAAAAAACAACAAAATAAAAAATATGAAGAGACAAAAATGCCCTTACTAAAAATAGGAAAAGCCATGAAAAGGACTAAAAGTGTCTAAAAATAATAACATGGATGTTAAATGGCAAAAAATGATAGTCTGGAACTAATTTTGGAATTGTCACCAAAGACAATGGACCTCTTGTGGAATTAACTCATTTTATATTATTAAAAGTAAAAGTATAGTTGATAATTTTATGCACTAGAACTCATCCATATATATATATATATATATATATATATATATATATATATATATATATATATATATATATATATATATATATATATATATATATATATATATATATATATATATATATATATAATTTTATATGTGCGATGAGCAAAAATATATGTCGAGTATTAAATTCAATAATTTTTTTAAAAAATAAATGTGTGTGTGTGTGCGCGCGCATTAATTCATAGTTGTAGATTTTATATTATATTAACAACACGTTTGGTTCACGGAATGAATTTGGTGGGAATATGAGTGTTTTCCATAGAGAATTGAATAGGTAAGGAATAAAAGATGAATTGTATTCTATTGTTTGGTTTGCTGAAGCCTGAAGGAATAGACCTTAGGAATTATATTCCAACGTTGGTTAAAGGAATAGAAATGGAATGTATTTTTAAAAGACACAAATACCCTTATACAAAATATATTATTATTATTATTATTATTATTGTTACATAAGATTTTTATATAATATTATTCTATAGCAGTTACAATACTAAAAAAAATGATCTATAAATTATGAAACAAAATATTCATATATTTGTTAAAGAAAATTTAATAATATTTATATATTAAATCTTTGCCAAAGACCTTGTGGTCTCGTGGCACCCGCTGTTCCGGTTTACACTCCCACATAGATGATGGGAGTGGGTTCTAGAGTGGCGGTCTAATGCTGCATATTTTGAGGAGGCGTGAATGTTTAAAAGGGAAGAACAATGCACACGACTTTCTCCTACAAACTTGATCTACTGCTGATTCAATGGCGAAAGTGATGCCAGGAATTCATGGAAATAGAAGTGTTTACCAAATAATGGAATATGCATATTACTATGAATGCTATGTCATTCCAGACCTATTCCGCGAACTAAACAGCCCATAAAAGTATAGTTGATAATTTAAGTAATAATTATGATATTATTAAAGTAAATTTTATATATGATAAATTACTAAATATAATTACAGTAACATTTAAATAAAATATAATGAAATCATCAAACTTATTTTTTATAGTAGCATGTCTATATACATCATTACCATTGAATAATTGAATAATATAATAAAAATATATTGTATATGCATGTGCATGCTAATAATCTATACTATATATAAAAGCATTAACCTCCTCTAGAATTTTCCCGCCCAAACGTAGGGGTATTTTAGTAATATGGTAATAATAGTAATATTAATTATTATTATTATTATTATTATAGAATAATATTAATTATAATTGGTTGTAATAGGTTATTAGTAATTATGGTAATTATTATGATAGAATAATATTAATGTGATAAGAATGTGGTTTTGATTGTTACAATTTTTAGTGATATTTACCTAAATGTACTCATATTCTGGCTAAGACACAAAAATTATGAATGTCAATCATATTATTTTATATATGCTAATAATATCTAATAATTGTAATTGGCAATTGCCATGTAAAATTAAATCAAATTATGAATGTCAATCATTTATTGTAATTGGCAATAAAAATTAGTAATATTTATATATACACGAACATTGTCTAAAAAAGAATATACACGAATTACGATTTTTGGCTGAGATACAAAAATTACGAATGTCAATCATATATATATATATATGCTAATAATCTATATCTATATAATCTATACTTCTATACTATATATTGAGTGATATTTTTACATTAATCACATAATAAAATAATTGTGCACGTTCAATATTATAATTTTTGTATTCTCTTTAATTTTATTATCTAAATATATAATTTAAAATATTTATCTGTGCATCGCACGGGTAATTGAGCAATTATTTAGTTGAATTCAAGCAAGGATAACATTATAAAACTTAATCGATCCAACCATTTTCATCATTTGCAGTATATAATATTGATAATTTATATAATTATATATCGATCTAAATATTCTTAAAACATTATAAAAAATTCATTCCGTGCAACGCACGGGCGAAAATACTAGTAATGTAAAAAAGATAAGAGAAGTTATAACTGTAGGGATATTTTTGTCCAAAAAATTGTATAGTACAAACTCTTATAGCTTAGTATATAAAATAAATTTAACAGAAAAAAACGGATATAAATGAGTGCTATAATTTGGATTGAGACTTATTATGTTTTTAGATTAGATATTGAAAATTTTATATACTCAATTTATTGGCAAATTATATCGTGGACCATGGTCCACAATGCATTGTGCACCATGATCATAACTGATACTGCAATTGTGTTGAACGGATACTGTAGTTGTGTTGAAAAGATACTGCAGTTGTGTTGAAAGGAAACTGCAGTTGCACGGAACAGAGGTCGTTCATCTGTTCCACACAACTGCAGTATCCGTTCAACACAGCTGCAGTATCTTTTCAACACAGCTGTAGTATCCGTTCAACACAACTGCAGTTCCAGATGAATGACACGACCTCTGTTCCGCACAACTGCAGTTCCTTTTCAACACAACTGCAGTATCCTTTCAACACAACTACAATATCCTTTCAACACAACTGCAGTATCAACCATGACACATGGTCCACAGTATAAGTACTGCAATTTATTAGTCAATAATATATTAGATTGTTGTTGTTTATCAAATATTAAATATTAAGTTAGTTAATATAAAGTTAACTATTTTGTACTTAGTAAAGCTTTGTCAAAGTTACGTTATAATAATGTTGCTCTTTTTTCCTATTTTGTTTTAAAAAGGGTTTCATGAAAGAAAAATATAATGAAATGGATGTTAAATAAAATTACAACAAAAATATTAATGAGTTGCTTATTTAATTGACTTCAATTTTTTGGGGTTTCTTTTTGTTCATCATTTTAATTTCAATGATGCATTGTTTCTATTATCTTTTGGTAGTAGTGTTTGAAGTTTACTAAATTTTATATTTGTTATTTGTTAGTTTTGTGCGAACAAAATATGGTAAAAATATCAATGTTGTAAACTACATAAAAATCTTAGGCAAAAACTTGTGTGAGACCGTCTCACCATGAGGCGGGTCGGGTCGGATCAAGATACAAATGTAACACTTATATGCACAAATGTCATACTTATATACTCAAATGTAATACTAATAATGAATAAAATTTTTGTTACTTATAAGGATAAATGTAATATTTTTAAGGGAAAATACAATATTTTTACATTTCGATTCACGTTTGGTTCACGGAATGAATTTGGAGGGAAGAGAAATACCATTCCATAATGAATGAAATAGGTAAGGAATAAAATATGAATTGTATTATAGTGTTTGGTTGACGGAAGGAATAGACTTGGGAATTGTATTCTAGCGTTTGGTTGGTTAAAGAAATAGAAATGGAATATATATTTAAAAGACATAAATGCCCTTGTACAAATTATTATTATTATTATTATTATTATTATTATTATTATTATTATTAGTATTATTATTATCAGTATTATTATTATTATTATTATTATTATTATTATTATTATTATTATTATTATTATTATTATTATTATTATTATTATTATTATTATTATTATTATTATTATTATTATATTATTATTATTATTATTATTATTATTATTATTATTATTATTATTATTATTATTATTATTATTAGTATTATTATTATTATTATTATTATTATTATTATATTATTATTATTATTATTATCATTATTATTGTCATATTATTATTATTATTATTATTATTATTATTATTATTATTATTATTATTATTATTATTATTATTATTATTATTATTATTATTATTATTATTATTATTATTATAGTATTATTATTATTAGTATTAGTTTTATTATTAGTATTATTATTATTATAACAAACCTGTATAAACAAGGTTGTTGCCACAGTCATCGGATCTTCTCCTCTTTCTGTTTCTTTCTCCCTCCTATAAGCATTGTGTTTCCCTACGCACTGCAATTTCATATATATGTATCCATTTATTTTTTTTCTCTCCCTGTTCGTATACACCCCATCTTGTAAAGAAACGCATGCACTAAAAAGTGTGGACAAGAAAGTCTTCTTTCAATTATTCCCTCATCACAACAGCCTAATTCTGATAACATAAGGTTAATCCATTTCGAATTCTACTATTTGTTTTTTATTTTTTCATGTTTTGATCCTCAAATTTTTACTGTTGGGGTCGATTAAACGTATAAACACTAAACCCTAGCAATACATATAAAATCTGTTGCGGCTGCAGCGTGGTGCCGCAACCGCAGTAGTATATAACAAATATATACTGCTGCGGCTGTGGCGCTGTGGCACAACCGCAGAGTATATATTTGACACAAATATATACTCTGTGGCTGCGGCACAGCGCCACAGCTGTCAAATATATACTCTGCGGCTGTGCCCCAACGCCACAGCTACAGCAGTATATATTTGTTATATATTGCTGCGGCTGCGACACGGTGCGGCAACGCGCCACAGTCCGCAACAGTATATATATATATAAAAGTTATTGGTAAAAAAAAGTTTAGAAGAATACCTTGAAGAAGAATTTTAATTTACAATGACGGAAGTGAGATGCCTGCATGTGATATGATGATAGAGAGAAAAATGAACGTAAAAAATTAATGTTTAAAAAATGGTAAAAATGGAAATAAAATAAAATACCTATTCCTGATGGGTCAGTAATAGGCTAATACCAGGAGGAGTGCTGGTAATAGCTATTACCCTTGCAAGGGTAATAGCTCATTCCCAGATTGTTCCTGGGAATACAAATGTTTACCAAACAACAGAATAGGCTATTATTGGGAATGCTATGCCATTCCCTGCCTATTCCGTGAACCAAACATCCCGTAAAAGTATTACATTTTTTCCTCAAAAGTATTATATTTGCTCTTATAAGTAAGGGACACTTGTCAACATTACTTACTATGAAAAATGTATTACTTTTTTTCTTATAGGTAACAAAAATTGTATTCTTGATTAGTGTTATATTTGAGCATATAGGTATGACATTTGCACATATAAGTATGACATTTGTATGGTGCTTTGACCCGATCCATATCACGAACAAGGATTCGTGAGACGGTCTCACACAAGTGTGACCCAAAATCTTAATACCTAATTACCTAAAATGTCAAAATGGAAAATGGATAATGAAATGAAAATAAAAATTTATATTTTACAATCTACCTTCTACAGCCACAACTCACAATGCACAAGTCCAATTGAATTAAAGATTCAAAAGAAAAAAAATAAAACAAAAACTAAAAACATAAACAAATAAAAGAAATAAATACCTTACCTTTCGGGCTGAAGCGGTGACCGATGGGCAGTGATGACCGGAGGGCAGAGGTCTTCAGCGTCTTTGCGACTGATCTTGAGCGTCGGCTTGTGCTTCTTCTAATTTTAACACATTAAAGGTTATTTGCCAAAACGACGTTGTTTTGGCAAATGACCCTTAAAATAGGATTGTGACAATCCGGCCGGCTCGACAGTCTAGGCGCCTAAGAGCGATTTTTGCAACATTGAAAAATATATAAGATTCAATCAATATAAATAAATTATACTAAATATTGAATTTATCAATTCAAATTATACCTCAAAATAAAAATAATTATTAGTTCATGATCGTGTTTGGCAAGGTTGCTATATTAGTTTATGATTGTGCGTGTGTGTATTGTAATATATATATTTTTCAATATTACATTTACTTTTTCATTTTTGTTTATGATATAGTAAATATTTTCATAATTTTAATATTTTTCATTAATTATTTATTTAACTAATCAAGACCATAAATATGTTCCTCTATAGTCTATACTAGCACAAAAAAATTTGATACAATCCTTTTGGGGGTTGGGGGAATTGAAAGGCGGAGTGCCAAATGGGAAAACCCTAGGAAATTGATGATTGGCAAAAGCGGCAAACACCAAAATCATAATTCCCTCCCAAAAGTCCCAATTCCCATAATTACCCCCAAAAGTAATCCAATTTCCAATCATGGCGCCCATTTTAATTCCCGCAAATAGTCTTATCCCACATTTTGGCGGGGTTAAACGGTCGGAACAAATTTTTTGGAACGGGGGAGTTTTCGGTCATTTCTCACTCCCGCGCGCGCCTAGGGTTTTCGTATATCCCCTTATAAGCCCCCACCATATAATTTAGCTGTTCTTGCATTCTAGATCAGCCTCGACTCTCTTCGCTCTGTCGGTTCTCTCTCATCCTCTCTGCGAGTCGGTGGCCGCAATCCTTACCCAAATCCCCCTTCTGTCCTAAAATTTCTCTGATCCTCCGTTTTTTTGTCCGTGGGTTTTCATTTTCTTGGGTTTTTTAGCTTCAGGGCAGTAGAGTTTAAGCTCTAGATTGTAGTGGTTTCTGCTGGCTGTTTTGCATCGTTTTTGGGTGTGGTTTTGCGTTTTTGTATCTGGGTTCTGCTCAGTTCTTCCCAGGGTTTTGCTTTGTCCGGGTTACTGAGTGTGATCTTTGTAGTTTGGGTGTGATCGGTTTGTTTTTTGGAGGAGCCGAGTTCGTGATTTGGCTTGGAAGACTAAATTTCGTCTGGGTTTGCCTCCGATCATCTAATCACCTGATCTAATGGCGGATCTTAGTGATCGAGTAAGTAGTCTTACCTTTCTCACTCGCTATTTGCTGTTAATGTAGACTAGGGTGATTATATTATAGAGTACTCTTATATTATATATTCCTTACTTGATTTTATGTTCACGATTTGATTTTTGAGTCCATTTTGGGGTGATTTCAGGGATCAGAATCTGAAGAGATGAATAACCAAGCACAAACCCCTGAGTCAGAGACAAGTACCCAGATCAAAACATGCGCTGATTGTGGAACCACCAAGACCCCTCTATGGAGAGGCGGCCCAGCAGGCCCCAAGGTCCGATCAGTTCACCAATCCCCAATTTCACAACCCATTTTCCCAATCATTTCATTAACCCCATGTTTGGTTTTGCAGTCGCTTTGCAATGCTTGTGGGATAAGGAGCAGGAAAAAGAGGAGAGCCCTTCTGGGCCTCAACAAAGATGACAAGAAATCGAAGAAGGCAGCAACAGCAGCAGGAGCAGGGAACAAGAACAATCAAAACAGCAGCAATAACAGTGGAACCACAAGCGATAGCGGGAGTAGCAGCGGCGGCGCGAAGAGCGGGGTCCCACAGGCGCTGAGGAGAAAATTGGTGCCGCCGTTTGGGATTGGGAGAGAAGTGGCGCTGCAGAGACCAAGATCGCAGCAGCAGAGGAGGAAGCTTGGGGAAGTAGAGCGTGCGGCTTTTGTGTTGATGTCTCTGTCTTGTGGCTCTGTTTATGCCTAGGATTGAACTAGTGTATGAGTGAGTGTAGTTAGATGAGTAGAAACCCAGAAAACAAAAAGGGCAAAAAGATCTCTAGTTGAGATGGCTCTTTCAAATGTATGAGATCAGATCCAATCCAATCCAATCATGTAATTCCCCAAGCTGATTAATTTATTGAAATTTATTTAGTTTGGTATCATTAGATTCGTAGATCTTATGGAAAGACCTGTAAAAATCAATGGAAAAATCAGTGGTTTGTAATTGTCAATTTGGTTCTTGTGCCCATATTAAAGCCTTCAAGAAGTAAATTTGCTTCTTAATTAGGCACTCGGTCACGCAATGAGAGTAGCGCACTCAAATAAAGACAACAAACAATTTGAAATAAGGGCGTTGTGGTCTAGCGGCACTCAGTGTCCCGGTTAACACCTTCACCTGGATGATGGGAGTGAGTTCGACTCTTTGTGCTTCAGCAGGTTAAGAAAGTCTTATTCAAAAATAAGTATCCGAGAGGTGTTTTTAATAGTTCTCGTTATGTCTTAATAGAATAAGTGTTCGCGTTATGTCTTAATGACTAAGTGATAGAATAAGTATCAAAAGATTTTAATCAACAAAATTTAAAACAATTTAAAGATTAAATTCGTTCAAATTAAAAAGATAAGAATTAAATTACCAGTTGCAAAATAATTAAATGATAAAAATAATGATTGTACCATTTTTATATCTTAAAATATTTTGAGGTGAGAAATATGGCGCAAACATAAAACTATTTTGAATCCATTATCTGAGTTTTTATTTCCTAACCTATTATTTGTGTGATATTTGACTTTTTAAAATATATTTTCAAGTTGAAAAACGTGGGGGATCAAGGTTGAGATTAGGGTTGAAGGTTGAGGATAAGGTGTATGGAGATTTGAGAGGCATAGGTTGATCCCAACATGAAGAGAAGTACAGCTTGGAGGGGTTTGGTTGGACGTCTCACGTCTAGGAGTGTCCAGAAGTTGGGGACTTGATGGTTATAAAAGGGATGGAGGAAACATGATCATTCTAGTCGAAAATTCAAAATGGACAAATGGACAATCAAAGGTGGAGGGAAAGGTGGCAATGCCCCCTCTCCGATTTTGAGTGTGAATATAATATAATAATATAATAATTAATTCTATTTCATTAGTATTAAAATTATAATTTGTGAGATATATTCTAATTTTAATTGTATTTTTTATTTATTATTTGTGATTTTTTATTCATTTCTTAGTCTTTTAGATATCAATGGTGAGATTTTTAATTGATATTTGTAATGTATCGAACCCATCATAAATTTTGATTGATATCGAAAAATTAGGTTAGTACACAATAATATATTGATTGATCAGGGTTAAAAGCTTGAGGTAAAGGGCTTACAAGAAAATAATAAAGACTTAGTGATCTAGCTTACTGGCCCAACCAACATATCAACTGACTACCTGAGAAGGGCGAATTATGCTATGGACCAGGGTTGGGTCCATGGCATAACAACCGCCTCGGAAGCTAATTGAAAGTTGCCAACAAACCAGGTAGGCTAGCCAACGACCAATGACAAACGATAGAAATCAGGTGGAAGTTTTGCAGAAGGAACAACCCCACCCCCCCACCTCGACTCTTATTTTGTATTATATTTTCACCCCGTTCTTATCCTTTTTGCACTTATTTTGAAGTGTTTATTTGAGTTTCTATACTAAATAGAGTGTTTTGTGCTCAGAATGACCCAAAAACACTTTGGAGGAAGGAAAATAAAAAGGGAAGCAAAAGTTGATCATTTTGGAACAAAAATGCATAAAAAAGGAGCATGGAAATAAAATCGGAGGAAAACACGCAAAGGACCAAGAAGGACGTTGCGTGAAGACAAGACCACGCACGGGCGGTGGCACGCTCGTGCATAACTCACGGACGTGCCTTATTTTTTGCACGAGCACTTCATGCATGTGTCATGCCGGTGCAACCGCACGAGCAATGACATGCCTGTGAGCCGAAACCCAGGATCACTGGGGTCTCCTCAAGCGGGTTCTTCGGTATGTTAAAGGCACTCTGGACATGGGGTTGCAGATTACTCCCTCTATTCACTCCACCTTGCATGCCTATTCTGATTCGGACTGGGCTGGGTGCCCGATCGACAGGAAGTCAACCAGTGGTTATGCGGTTTTCTACGGGTCCAATCTTATTTCCTGGGTCTCACGGAAGCAACGCACTGTGGCCCGTTCGTCAACTGAGGCTGAGTACAAGGGTTTAGCAGATGTAGCTGCTGAAGTTACATGGGTGGTTTCCTTACTTCGTGAGTTATGTCTTCACTCTGGCCAACCGGCAACATTATGGTGCGATAATTTGGGCGCTACTTACATGGCAGCAAATCCGGTCTTTCATGCCAGGACTAAACATGTTGAAGTTGACTACCACTTTGTTCGTGACAAGGTATCGTCCGGGGAATTGCTTGTCAGTTTTGTTTCTACTCAAGATCAAATAGCCGACATCTTCACCAAGCCGTTACCTACTCAGCGCTTTCAGACTTTGAGGTTCAAGCTCAATGTTGTGCCCTACCAACCTTGTGCTTGAGGGGGCGTGTGAGCAATATAACATATAGTATATTTATTGTGTTATAATATTATTATTAGTTAATGTAACTTGGTCAATTAGTGTGATCCTATACAATAGGAGAGGTCTATGTTATCTCTCATATAGGAGCACTTGTAAGTTGTGATTTTGTTATTGAAAGATTATCAACTCATCCACCCTTATCACCTTCTTTCACCTTGTATTAATTATTTGATCAAGTCGAACAACTAAAGTCTATGAAAAAAATAAAAAATCATGCTAAAACGCCATTTATCAAACAAGATCCATTTTTTTTTGAAAATAAAACTTAGAAATATATTAAATAAAAAACTCAATACAAGAGGGAACAAACAATAACCAACTACGAGGGCCAGTTTGAGAACAAGCAGCTCTAGCTAGCTAAAGCATGAGCGAGCTTATTCACTGATCTAGGGATAAACTAAACAGATACTTCTCCAAAGTATCGTTTAAGCTCTCGACACTCACTAATAATATATCCTGTGAAAGAGAAAGCTGGCAATGAACCTTTTAGCAAGTTCCACACCATCCTTCGAAGACCTCTCTCCTTTGCCCAGGATAGGGCTTCCTTAATAGCAATTGCCTCCGCTAGATGAACATCATTCAAATAACGTACCAGGCCACTCTTTTCTGCAACATATTCACCACGATTATCCTTAATGACCACCCCATAACTTGCTTGGCTAGACTCAAGGAACACTGCTGGATCCACATAAACACAAAACATATCGACTAGAGTACTCACAACATTTGCCAAATGGGAACCATGCATATCACCACTGGAGGATACCACAATTGTCTCCTGCCAGGCATAAAGACGGCGAGACACCCCCAACTTGAGTTTTGGAATCTGCCAGGGAACTTGGTTCCACACAAAGTCATTCCTTCCTCTCCATATGCACCAACACAGAGCAACACATTTCATCATTGTAACCATAGAACCATCAACTAGCAAATTTGAAAGCCACCCAACAAAATCTTCATTAGCTTCAGGAAGGGAGCAATACAATGTAAAATTTTAATATATTAAAAGTATATTATTTATATACTAAATATATATATTATTTGATAGTATGATTCACAACCATAGTCCACACAATAATGATCGATGTGAATCAGGAATGAATTTGGTGATAAATGTAACATGCCATGACCCAGTTTAAGCCCACCTCGATACATATTGGGTCTGAAGTAATTGTTAAATGTTAACAAGCCATGACCCAATTGAAGGCCCAAAATCAGTAATTCGTGTCAACATTCAAGTCCAGTACGTAAACTCCGAGTAGGAAAGCATCGCCATTTCATACCCGACACGTGCAGCATCGTCTTCCCACACCCTCTCTATAAATATCCCTTGCGCCTACGCTCTTTCTTTCCCACAAAACCCTCATACTCCTCACCGGACTCCGTTCACAGTCGGGGGGAATAACGCATTGATCGGAAACCTAGTTTCGCCAACTTCAGATCTTTCCTGATATCAAGGTGCTTTCAACAATTTTATGTTACTTCGTTTTATTTTTTGAGAATTTTGTTAGATTTTATTTTTATGATGATTTGCGATTTTCATTTGATAGATGGTGTCGGACGCTAGCAAGAAAAGAGGAGCGCAGAAGAAGGCGGCTGCCGCTGCCAAGAGAGGCGGCAAAGCTGCGGCGGCTGCCACGTCGTCTAAGGCTGCGGCGGCGACGGCTGCGGAGAATAGTAGCGTCGATAATTTGGCTAACGGAGTCGGGGAGCTTCAGATATCCGATCGGACGTGCACTGGTGTTCTGTGTTCGCATCCTCTGTCTAGAGATATTCGGGTCAGTTTTCTGATCCATATTTAGCCTCCAAAGATCCTGGAGTGGTTGTTATCTCAGGATTCGTATGTGTTTGCCTTGTTATGTTTGATATTATATTTGACTGTATTTAGTTTCATGTTTTCACGTGGATTTAGTTGCTTTATGATTTGAGTAAGAAAAGGACCGTCATCTGAAATCTAGACAGAATGAATTAGCCTAATTGGTTTTTTTTTTTTTACTCCGTAATTGTTTATACCTCTCAAGAAATGGAAATGTAGAGTTTTTGAAGTTATTAGTGGCCATGAGGTACAGTAGTGTAGGGGAAAGTTAAGATTTTTGAAGTTAGGGGAGATGAGAAACCCTAGTTTACTAGGTTTATACTGCATTTTTGTCTTCGAGTCTGCTCAAATTATACTTAATAGTTGCATGGTGAAGAAAAAAATGTAGATGGTTAAATAAATCCCAATTCCAATTCTAGTATTTTGTTTAATAAATTTTAGAACCTTGTCCAATGATGTTCTGTTTTAGTTGTAACCTGGAATGTCAGCTGATATCGTAGTCGTTGTGATTGGAATGTCCTGGGAACACTGCATATAATCTACTATTTCTCTAGTGTTCATATTGAGTGTGGCAAGTGGAAACATCCTTGCCTTTTAGTTTTCTTACAGTTTTGTTCAATTGTTCCTAAATTGGGATTAGTCGGCTTTATCTCCCCCTTCTTCCTGGTATCACTTCATCGCCCACATATATATGTTCAGATGCCTCCTGCTTCTGATTTTATCTAATGATAACATCCTTTTTGCCATTCCAGATTGAGTCTTTGTCCCTTACTTTCCATGGGCATGATCTTATAGTTGATACTGAACTGGAACTCAACTATGGAAGGTATGTACTTAGTTTTGGCCCCTTTTTTTGGTATGTTAGGAAAGCTTTTTCATGCCAGAGTTAAACCGAGATATTAACATATCATCATTGCAGACGTTATGGATTATTGGGATTGAATGGTTGTGGTAAATCCACTCTTCTCACTGCCATAGGATGCCGGGAACTACCGATCCCAGAGCATATGGATATTTATCACCTTTCTCGTGAGATTGAAGCTTCTGACATGTCTTCACTTCAGGCTGTCATAAGTTGTGATGAGGAAAGGTTAAGATTGGAGAAAGAAGTTGAAGCCTTGGCTGGACAAGTATGGTGCTATTTTGACAAAAATGGAATTTATCAGTTTGATATTCTTATTTTATTATGATCTGTAGTGTAACACATTCTTACTTCAGGAGGACGGCGGTGGGGAACAACTTGATCGTATATATGAGCGTTTGGAAGCTATGGATGCATCTACCGCAGAGAAGCGTGCCGCTGAGATTTTATATGGTCTTGGTTTTAATAAGAAGATGCAGGAAAAGAAAACAAGGGACTTTTCAGGAGGATGGCGAATGAGAATAGCCCTTGCACGGGCCCTATTTATGAATCCAACTGTATTGTTACTCGATGAACCCACAAATCATCTTGGTAAGTTCACATAGCGTTTAGTACTGAAATGAACTATATCTGAATTTAAATATCTGCATTGCTTAGAAATTCTCTTTTCTATGTGCTGTCACAAAATGAGGATACTATTTTAAATGCCTTGTTTCTGTAAATGCATATTGTCTTCTCAGAAAAGAAAAAATTATTTTAGGCATCGATTTAAATGATTAAGTTCTAATTTAAGTTGTAAACTTAACCTGAGTCAACAAGCTACATGTGTTATTATGCTGTTGCTTCCTTATGTGTACTTGCACCTGTGCAGATTTCTTGTTTTGGAGTGAATGCCAACCTGATAATGCTAACTAATGGTTTCTTTTCCCAATGCAGACTTGGAAGCTTGTGTGTGGTTAGAAGAAACTTTGAAGAAATTTGATCGGATTTTGGTGGTTGTTTCACACTCGCAAGATTTTTTGAATGGTGTCTGCACCAACATCATTCACATGCAGAGTAAGAAGTTGAAGATGTATACCGGTAATTATGACCAATATGTTCAAACTCGTTCTGAACTTGAAGAGAACCAAATGAAGCAGTATAAGTGGGAGCAGGAACAGATTGCTTCAATGAAGGAGTATATTGCTCGTTTTGGACATGGGTCAGCCAAACTGGCTCGTCAGGCACAGAGCAAAGAAAAAACATTGGCCAAGATGGAGAGAGGTGGTCTTACTGAGAAAGTGGCAAGGGATAAGGTCCTTGTTTTCCGATTTCCAGATGTCGGTAAGCTCCCCCCACCTGTTTTGCAGTTTGTGGAAGTCGCATTTGGCTATACACCTGATAACCTCATCTATAAGAATCTTGATTTTGGTGTGGACCTGGATTCAAGGGTGGCACTGGTTGGCCCTAATGGAGCCGGGAAGAGCACATTGCTTAAACTTATGATTGGGGAGTTAGTTCCGAGTGATGGTATGGTCCGACGCCATAATCATCTAAAAATTGCACAGTATCATCAACACTTGGCAGAGAAACTGGACATGGAAATGTCTGCCCTTCAGTACATGATCAAAGAGTATCCTGGCAATGAGGAAGAGAAAATGAGGGCATCAATTGGTAGGTTTGGTCTGACTGGTAAAGCTCAGATAATGCCTATGAAGAACTTGTCGGATGGGCAACGCAGCCGGGTGATATTTGCATGGTTAGCTTTTAGGCAGCCTCACATGCTACTGTTGGATGAGCCAACCAACCATTTGGATATTGAGACTATTGACTCACTGGCGGAAGCTTTGAATGAGTGGGATGGGGGTATGGTTCTTGTTAGCCATGATTTTAGGCTCATCAACCAGGTTGCCCATGAAATCTGGGTATGCGAGAACCAGGCAGTGACGAGATGGGAGGGGGATATTATGGGGTTCAAGGAGCACTTGAAACATAAGGCGGGTTTGGGTGAGTGAAGGAAGGTGGCAGGCATATAGGAAGGAGGGGAGGATTACAAGTGTAAGTGTTCCCAGGAAGGATGGAATAGCAGTAGGAACACATTTAAGAATTTTGTTTGAAGAGGCAGCAACTTATAAATTATGAGGAAAAGGAGAGGAGGATCCACTTCATTACTTTTCCACTCACCAACCAGACTGTTGATTTAGTTAGTATCCTATCCTTTGATTTCTATTTTAGTTTGAAGTAAGTACGAGCTGCACTCTGCACTACCTGCCAATGCCATAGAGATGAGATTGCAACACACGGTCTGGTCATTTGAGCCACCTTTACTTTTCTCGGTAGCATTTCTTATTCGTTTCACTCTTTTCTTTTGTGTTGTACTCCAAATATCATAATACTATAATTCTTCTTTTGTATTGTATGGATTATTACTTACTAGAGGACTGAACTCTCGGTTTCACCATCTTCTCAGTTATGTACTGTAATTCGTCTTCTCTACTTTGTCTATATGCTGTGTGTCAGTCTCTCTCTCTCTCCATATATATATAGGATTTGGATTAAATAAGAATTTGCGTGCATGAGATAATAAGGAATTAACAAGTAATTCATCTTTCACTTCTCATAATTATGGTTTTTTTTTTTTTTTTTTTTTTTTAAGGTTTATGGTGTAACTTTTTAAATTTAGTTTAGAATTTCACTTTAAAGTTTAGTACTTCGTTTAAGATTTATTTTTAGAGTGTTTGGTGCTTTTTCATCAATCAATTAAAGAAATATATTGCCTGTGATGATGAAAAGTGTATTTTTGAAATAATAAAAATGATTTTTTAATGAGTTAGGAATAACTAATAATAAGTATGTAAAATTTCCTTCTTTGTTGTAAAGATTGAACTAAATAGTGAAATATACCTATTCTGTAAGATGATATTGCATCTCCAATGTATTTCGTAATTGTTTTTGAATTTTTCTAAATAGACGACTCATAGAGTGCTATATCGAAAGAGATTATTATGTCCAATAGCAACCACGCGGCATTACAAATCGGTATTACTCGACCAGAGGTTAGTTATGCTTTTTCATCTTAATTTTCCAAATTTTTATATTTGTATTCCTTGTTGAGAATATATAATATATAAATATAAATGTGCAATTGAATGATTATTAGTTTAGACTTTTAATTAAGATAAAATACATGCTTTAATTTTATATCAGAGCCAACCTCATGTCAAAAGTCATGGGTTCAGCATGTGAGGAATGTTGAGCATATAATATAATATATAGACATAAATGAACAATCCAACTATCAATTTAGTATTTTAGTTAAGATATAACACATGTTCCAATTTTCTTTGCACAGACAACCTACAATCATTAATAGGCACATGCCGAATAGAGTTTGCAGTACAATAATGCATCATCAAATAAATATATTACACAATTTATATATGAGTAAGAATGGTGAAATTATTACATTGTATTATATATATTATGATATGAATATATCCACCACATGCCACTGGATTAATGAAAGGAGACACCAGACACGTACAGCATACGAAACCAAACATTTATGTGTAATTATAGTTATAAATTTTGTCTGAGCAAAATCACCAAATGACAGCACTAGTCCCACTGGCTTCCTACACCCACCCTGCTCTTTATGTATATTTGTATCCAATTATACTACATGTAGAGCCGTTAAAACGGACTTTGCCCATCCCGCACCATACATAGGTAGGGGTGGGTTTCAAAAATAGTAGTCTGTCAAAGAGTGAACTTTTTTAGCCTGTGATCTCCCAAACTCTACTATCTCACTTTTAATCCCTCGCGTGACAAATAATGATAAATTATCATCATTCTGTAGGTCTCAATAATGACGCAACATCCTTTTTTTTTTTTTTTTTTTTTTTTTTTTTTTGTTTTTGTTTTTTGATAAAATTTCATCAATATGTTTATCTTCAAGTAATAGAAAAAAACTTATTTGAAATCATTATATCATATAGTGTTTGCTAAAACTTTCCACTTGATGGACAATTCAAGCTCAAGAAAAAAAAACCTTTTTTAGTTTGCAAAAAAAAAAAAAAAAAAACTTTTTTACATAATATTTTTGAATGAAAATTTTACAATGTTAAGTAATAAAAATGTATGTCAATTATTATATATAAAAAAGATGACAATATTTTTACAAATAAAATAATACTTTAATGTTTATTATATACAGAAAATATTACACGATTTTTGTTGATAGTAATTGATATTTATTACTACTATTGAATAATGTTTTTTTTTTTTTTTTTTTTTTTTTTTTTTTCTATCGTTGCTTGACGTTGAAAAATGTGTGGTAGACCATACCTGACAGTCTGGCACTATTATTATATTTATATTTTCTTAATATTGAATGATTAGATTTGTTTTTGGAGAGCGTAATTTGGTGCGTCTCTCATCTTTTCATATGTTTGGGGAAATCTACTTCATGCCATCCATATTAATGGCTTATCAAATTTAGAGTTCAAGCTTATATAAATAACAAATAAAAATGCTACAGTTAAAAGGGAACAACTTGAATTTACAACTATAAGTTATCAATCAAGACTAGAATTAAAATTATTTTAACATATAATCTAACTATTAAGTCATTTTACATTTAGTATGTAATTATTACTTCGTATTTTTATCAAAGCTATTTTTTTTTTTGAGTTAATTGCATTTTTTGTCATAGATTTATAGGTAACAATCCACTTTTAGTTAATTTTTTAGAAATATCTTCCTTTTGTCCTAATATTATTGTGACATGACTAATTTTAGTCTTCTATCAACAAAACAATTTAAATGCCATTAAATATAAGGACATTTCGGTATTCAATTATAAAATTTTCAAAAAGAACATAAAAAATATAACGGGTCAAGACATTTTGTATTAAAAAGATCGAAATGTCCTTGTATTTAACGGCATTTCAACGATTGTGTAGATGAAGGACAAAAAATGGTCATACCCCAATAATATTAGGACCAAAAGAGATGTTCTGATAAAAAAGGACTAAAAGTGAACTGTTCCTTATAAAAATCTTGGATCAAAAATAGAATTAATCCTATTTTTTTTTTATCATATTAAATTATTTTGACTAAATCTTCCTTGAAAAAGATCAGAATGCACCAAATTTTTAGTTTAAAATCATACAGTACTTTTTTACTCCAAAGTACTGACTACTGAGGTGTCCAAACTGGTGTAATTCTAAGCTGAGAATATGATGAATTTCAATTATTTTCTATAAAATTTTTAGTTATATGAATAAAATGTGATAAAAATTAAATTAATGTACCAAATATAACAAAATTAAATACAAACAACCAATATGAAAATAACCTAATAGCCGAATCGCCAAGTGTCTTAAGACTATTTCTACTATAGGCACCATAAGTATCTCGTACAACTAATCATTTATTCACAAATCAATTATTTATTTGCAAATTTATCAATCCACCCAAAAAATTCATAATACCGAACATGCCTAGAAAAGTTAACAATAATATTTTATTCGCATATAGTACAAAAGTTAGTTTATATATTATACAAGGAGAAAAACATTTTTGACCCTTTAGTTGTATCACTTTTTGAAAGTTTAGTCTAGTAAATTAATTTAAAAAAATTTAGTCTTTTTTTTTTTTTTTTTAATACAACTGACCCTATTACATTGTAATATCTGTTCATCTATACTTTTCTCAACCTATTTAAGCACAAAGAGTCAATTTCGAGATCTCCACCACTGAGACTCGAACTCATGACCTCCCATCTGAGGGTGGCCACTACATGCCAATTGGCAAAAAAAATTTAGTCTTTAATTGTTCATAATGTTACATTTTTAGTCCTTATCGTTTTATAATTGTCAAACTTCATTAACGCATGAAGTTATTTTTGTCATTTAGCATTAATATTCACGATTAAAAATGACATACACATAAAGAATGAAATTTTAATCATGGATATTGATTCAAAATTACAAAAATAACCTCATAGAAAGTGTTTGCTAGTAAAGTTTGATAATCATATACTATCAGGAATTAAAAGTGTAATATAATAGACAATTAAAAAAACAAATATGATTAAATCAATTAACAGAGGCCAAATTTTTAAAATTAAAACAATCTAGGATAAAAATGTTATTTTTCCTTATTAAAAATATGCTTTATTTACCATTCTCCCAAAAGGTTAAATCTCTCGTCTTAAGGACCCTCACTGTTTGGCCCGACAGAGTAGGTAGGAAGAAGTAAATAACGGTAACTCAGTGACTTAGCAGACATAGTCAAATGTCGGTGTTGAATTTCAAACCTAGATCTCTTTTCTCAAATACTCTAAACCCCCTACTAAACCACTCTCAAATCCTGTCTACTAAACCACTAAGTTAAGTCCGTGTTCGCTATGCTTTATTCACCCGTCCAAGGAAAAAGGTGGACAAGCTTTAAGGTAGTGGGAGGAAGGTGACAAACTGACAAAGGAATAATAGTTAACAATTTCGACCACAAAATTTTCAAATAATAAAAACTATAAATATATATATACAGTATATATTAACCACTTTTATTGCGTCCATCTGTAAAATTCAATGATTAATACACCACTGCTCAATTCTTTTACAATATTTTAATATACGTACGTCACGTCTATAATACTAATAATTATCATAAATTATTCAAAAATTTTTATCACTAATTATTTCTTTATTTTTTTGATTAAAATAACTTTAATTTTTCATCATCTATGAAAACAGGCAAGAAATCGTAAAACTATCCTATAAAAAAATATTGGTAATACTCGATTTGGTCTCAAAACTATTAATATTTCACCACTTTGATCGACTTTCAAAGTGTTCAATTTCATTCCAATGCAATTGTTAGCCAAATTGGTTCCAATTAAGACTATTTTGGTTTGGATACATGACTATTTTACATAAAAATTACATAATTGAAGATGAAATGAAGAAAGTTTAGAAGTCAAGCATCAAATCCTAATAGTGAAAGACAAAATTAAGTATTAAGTATTGACTCAAAAATACTGGGAATGAATTTATATGATTTAATTTTTTTTAAATGCTTAAAATTAAAGTAGAGAGAAAAGGTACAGATTGCGAAGCAGAAAGCAGGGCGTAAAATTCTCCAGAAATTATGGGAATAATATAATAAAGCTTTCGAACTAGAAAAAAAAAGAATAAGCTTTTGAAAGGTTATTAAGTGAAGGTATAGGCAAATTTGCAAAATTGACTAAATACTGTCCTTATCGTTACATAGATTCTATGAAGTAAAAGCAACTAAATAATTGACAAGCAAATATGAGACAAAAATATATTTATATGTAAAGGAAAAATAATTGTCAAGAATTTACAGATTACTCCTCATCAGGCTTCATCTTCAATCTGCTCCCCAATCTGAGCTGCAGCTGCACATTCTCATTAAAGTTTCTTGAAGATCAAAGAAGTTTGTAGATCTGTGATTCTGACGCTTTATTTTCTTCATATTTTAATAATTTATTCAGAAGAAAAAGAAAAAAGAGATAAAAAGGGTGATCAAGAAAGGCACAGAGGTTTCCGATTGGGTAGCAGAGGAGGAGGACGGAGAAGAGGGTGGGGGGTTGTAGAAGTAGAATGGGAAGTAAGGGACGATTGGGTTAGGCGGGGGAGGGGTTGGGCCGCCGGAGGGGTAGTTCTTGTAGGGTGGGGGGAAGTAATAACCCACACCTCCACCGCTAGGGGGAGTGTAGGGTGGGTAGTTGGTGGTAGACGGCGGCGGCGGTGGGGAATAGTAATTGGTGCCGCCGGAGGGTGGTGGAGGGCAGTTGAGGGTGGAGGGGGGCGGCGGAGATGGGGGAGGAGGGGAAGGGGTGGAGCAAGGATTGTCACAGGCTGAGCACATTGTGCACTCAATTTGGTACTTGGATCCAGCCCATTCATCGCCACTTGCTACAGATATCACTAAACTTGCCAACAAGCAAATCTTGATGATGGGTACTTCCATTTGAAACACAAGGCAGAAAGAATTAGAGCAGACCCAGAATTGCAGAGGTTTCTTGAATGGGTTAAGTGAAAGTGGGCAGAGAGGAGTGTTCCGGTGGACGGTGGAGGGTTGACAGATAGATAGGGGGAGAGAGAGAAAAGGGGGTAGGGGACACTTGTAGATGAAGTTAGATATATCATCACGTCTCTATCTCTTATATATGATATGATGATGCATTAAGAAAGGTGTGTTGTCTGCTCGGGATTAACTGACTGATTTAGTAGACAGTATTGGAGAAAATGAGCTTTACGAGGTTCGAATCCCATCCTATGATCTCTCATTTGGGAGAATCACTTCATGTCGCTTGACCATAAGGTATTTGGTCACTTTTATTTTTTGATATGACAAGAGATGATAAACTATCTTTATTCTGTGAATTTTAAAAGAATGTTTAACATTAAAATTTTTAGTGAGGAAGTAACGTAGCAAGTAAAAATTAAGGGTTTAGTATTTTTTAAAGAAAAAAAAAAGGGTGTGTCTTTACATACATGGGGGGTAAAGGGCAGAAGAGGGTAGGGTGGTGGTGGGAAAGCCCTTAATGCTAAGGCTAATGTTCAAAAAAGAAACGCCGACACGTTTTACTTTCTACAGCGCACCGCGTAGGGCAGGGTGATTTTGTCATTTTCTTTATTTTTTTTTTAAAATTTATTTTACCACCACAAGAGCAAAAGGCACGTTATAGTGTTATATTGAGCCTAATTTGTCTTTACTAGCTGAGTGTTGGACAAATATTTGCCAAATTTAAATTCAATGGAGTATATTTCATTTTTTTTTAAAAATTGATTATAGTTACATTTTATTTGTATGTATCAATTCTGCAAAATTAAAATTCTCTCCAACCAAATAAAAGAATTTGCTTGCTTTCGAGATTAACAGTACGTTTGGTTCACGGAATGAATTTGAAGGGAATATGAATACTATTCCATAAGGAATGTAATAGGTAAGGAATAAAATATGAATTGTATTCCAGCGTTTGGTTCGCGTAAGGAATAGACTTAGGAATTGTATTCCAGCATTTGGTTGGTTAAAGGAATAGAAATGGAATATATATTTAAAAGACATAAATGCCCTTGTAGAAAATTTATTATTATTATTATTATTATTATTATTATTATTATTATTGTACATAAATACCCTTATAAAATATGTAATAATAATAATAATAATAATAATAATAATAATAATAATAATAATAATAATAATAATATATTTGTTAGAGAGATACATGCAGGTTGAGAGATTCACTCCTGGCCTAAGATTTTTGAGTTTGAATATGTGGTTAACATCCTTCATTTTTCTATATAAATAGTTTAATTTTTTCTATATTCATTTTTCTATACAATTATATATTTTCACTGACAGTTCTCTTTGGTTAACACACACACACACACACACACACACACACACACACACACACACATATATATATATATATAGGTTGAGAAATTATTATTATTATTATTATTATTAAGAATTATAATATAATATAAAAGGGCATTCTCGGTATTATAGTTTAAAAGCTATTCCCAAATACTTGGGAATAGCTAATACTAGGGGGTCCCCTAGGAATGACTATTCCCCTTACAAAGGGAATAGCTCATTCCCGGGAATGTTATTCTTAGGAATAGAATGACAAACTAAACAGTGGAATAGGTCTATTCCCGATAATGGTATTCCATTTCCGACATATTCCACGAACCAAATACGCTGTAAGTGTGTAAATTCTAATTCCTCTAACCAAACGTACATGTTTGAGTTAAATGAAGTATAAGTATAATATTCATGCATATTAAAATGACAAAAGTGCCCATTCATAAAGGAACTTGAAAAGTCATAAAGTAATTAGGAAGGAAAAGGGAAAGTGCACTTTGGGAATAAAGTAATTTCTAAAATTTATTTGAATCTTAAGTATAAAAGATGAGAAGCATTGATTTGAGTCATTTGACAATTGTTGGATTTTTTTTTGGGTTTTTCCCAAAGGTGTCCCTCCGGCCGACAGCCAAAGGACTAATCCTCCCGTCCCAACGGTCAGCACACTTAGTGGTAGGGGACTGGCCAAATGGTTTGCTCCATTCACATGGGTGGGGATCGAACCCCCAACCTCATGCTTAAGGGACGAGGTGTTGAACCACCACGCCAACCATGTTGGTTTGCCTTTGTTGGATTCTGAAGGGAATTTATAAGTACTTTGTGTATAATACACTCACATGCATTTTAATGACTTGGATGAAAGGAAATTTGGAAGTTATAAGTACTTTGTGTATAATACACTCAAATGCATTTTGAAGTGCTATTATAAAAAAGATATGTGGGCAGGAAAAAAAGAAAAAAAAAAAAAAAGAAGACTTGACAGTAAATTTTTTTAAAAAAATTGAAAAACAATTGGAATACGCGTCCAAATAGCACACACCCACTGGGCGCGATTCTTGCACTCCACGCACAAGAACGCTGCTTTCTTTTCTCTTTTCTCTCACACAACAGGCCTCACAAAAAACCTAAAATAACATGAGTAAAAACTACTCTCCACATTTGTTAAAAACCAACTTTCTAATTTGTTACTATTCCAAAAACCATGAAAAATGTACGAATAGGGATGCTCTTAAAATATATAAGTGTTATGGAGCTTTTTATACTGTGACAAAGACTGGGATTAAGATTGGTCTAAATTATAGTTTTTAGTCTCTTTCCTTGCGATGAATATCAAACAAGTATTTTTTTAAAAATAAACTTAAAATATACTATTTTTTTAAAGCCAACAAATATTTCATTTTTACTGTAATATATTACTTATTCCTTAAAAAATATTAATAAAAATGTAATATTTATTGAGTTGTAAAAAATTATTACGGAGTATATTTTGCGAAGAAAATATTATATGTTTTATATGCGACAATCAAGACAAACCAATTATATATATATCCAGTAGAAAGATGGAAGTTGAATTCGATATGGTGATGTACGAGTTTGTGAAACCGACTCACGAATCCTTGTTCATGAGACTGGTCAGGTCAAGATTAAATGTAATACTTATACTAAAAGAATGTAATAGTAATAAGGAATAAAGTTAATTCCATTTTGGGTACTGAATTTATAAGTGACAATCCAATTTTAATAATTTTTTATTAGAACATCCACTTTTGGTTCTAATATTATTGTGACATGACAATTTTTGGTCCTTTATCAATAAATCAGTTTAAATATCGTTAAATACAAGGACATTTCGTCCTTCAATTATGAATGTTTTCAAAAAAATAAACATAAAAAATATATTGGTTCAACATACTTTGTATAAAAAAGATTGAAATGTCTTTGTATTTAATGATATTTCAACGATATGATTTTGTTGCTGAAGGACTAAAATTGGTAATGCCACAATAATACTGGGACCAAATGAGGATGTTCTAATAAAAAAAGACTAAAAGTGAATTGTCACCTATAAATCTAGGACAAAAAATGAAATTAACTCTATCTATTACTTACAAAGGAATGCGTAATACTTTTGAAGGAAAATGTAAAACTTTTACATTTTGATTAAAAGTATTACATTTTTCTTCAAAGTTATTATATTTTCTCTTATAAGTAACAAACACTTGCCAACATATATTACTTATAAGGGAAAATGTAATACTTTTTTATGAAAATGTAAAAGTATTATATTTGTCATCAAATGTATTACATTTTCCGTTATAAGTAACAAATACTTTATTCATAATTAGTATTATATTACATTTTTCAGTATAAGTATTACAATTTCATATTAAACCAATCCGACTCAATCCGTCGAGTTTGCTAACTTTTAGAGAACAGAATTTGTTGAATTGTCAAATGATACATTTCACGTGACGATTGATTAGCTGATAGAGTGATTATACCCTTTACAACTATGAAAAATTCCATCCAATCACCCTTGTTTAATTTTAATCCAATTTAATTATTAATCGTAAATAAATCAGAATTGTTTTTTAAAAGAGGAAAAAAGTCAAATATAACGTTAGCATAAGCTTTAATATCGTTGTGGAAGGAGCGTATGTATGTCTGCATGTATTGACGTAAAGGAAAGAAGATGCAATGAAACGGCAGTTTTGTATAGTTGTCAATGGTCCTAGCTAGCTTTCCACTAAAATAAAGTTACACACCTCACTCACTCATCATCTATGCATTATTAATGCCATATTATTTGAGTATGGTAGTATAGATTAAACTTCATTTTCATTAAATTTAGTTCTAAGCTAAATTTTTAGGAGTAAAATAACAAATATTAAAACTGTTATAAATTCTCAAATAACATTTGAGAGAAATTTAATTTAAAATAATAAAATTGATGTTTTTCGTCATTCCTTTGTGTACAAATGACTTTTTGTCCCTCAACTACGAAATAGCCTTTTTAGCCCAAGCCTCAAGGGCAAAAACTAACTTCATAGACAATTAAGAGAGACGAAAAGTTGAAATAGGCCAGGTATAGGCGAAATATACTATTTTCTTATAATTTATAGATTAAAAGTGTCATTTTTCCTTTATAGTTGCAAATCCTAAAGAAGACCAGTATGTCTAACAATTAGCAGCCACACATGTGTCCTTCCCAGTTGAGTAGTTGCGGTAGGTGCCCCCCACTGCTACTATGCCTAGTCTAAGCCCTAGTGGGTGGGGGGGGGGGTATGGTGTCCCTTGGCTCTCTTGGCGAAAACTTGGGCACCGACACTTGCTTGGAGGCTACACAACAATGCTTGATGGTTGTCACTGATGACTATCAGCCCCTACTCACCTTGCACCCAAAATTAGTGGCATGAGCACCGGTTGGCAATCCTACCTGCAAGGTTTGAAGGGGGTGGGGTGGGGGGTGGGAGTGGGGGGTCACGCCTCCCTCATTCTTGTTCTTTCTTGGACCTTTTCTTCCATTTTTAACAAACATTCCCCAAACTTATCATGTCCAATTCACTTTTTACACTTTTGCACCTTGTGACCCTAGATTTTATTCTTCACCCCATCCCTTTAGTCATTTCACTCTCACCCCTTAAAATTTCCCTCCATCTTTGAGATAGTATGCACAATTTTTTTTGGTTGTTAGGTAGTTGGTACCCGTTTGGCCCATGTTGGGCAGCCACCCAAGTGATATCTCAAACCTTTGTGGCCACCGTAACTCTTGCAAAGTGCCTGGCTTCCCATCTACCCCCTCCATTGGTAACTGGGCAATATTTCAAACTATTATAACCACCTTCTTCCTTTAAGACGTGGAGTGTCCTAACTCTCATCCTTATGCCTTCACTTTTGTTTACTTAGATGTTGGATAACTGATACCCTTTTGGCCCATGCTATGCATAAGCTTGGGCAATATCTGAATTCTCACTGCCACCTGATCTCCTAGGGACGAAAGACGTTTTAGCTTTCCTTCTTAATTATTCGCTCACTTATTTTTATTTTATTTTCTTTTTGGCTTTGGATAACTAGTACTGTTCTGACCTTTCCCCTTTGTTTTTGAGCATCTTGAATAACATTTTCAGTGATTTTTCAAGCCTTTGCTACTATCTCATATCCCAAGAGTGTATGGTATTCTAGCTCAACCTTCACACAACCCCTATCTCGTTTGAAGTTTAGAATTTCATACATTTGTACTTTATAGATATGATAAACCCTAGATTCACCAAAAATGGTTGACCCATGATGCTGTTGTGTGTACAAACTAACTTAACTAATACAAATTCGATAGTTATCATTCAGACCACTTAGCATGCACCTAACTTAGTTGGTATAGTGATTAAACCTTTTGCCTTAGTGATATTGCTTGTGAACCCCGCCAATGTGGTTCCAACGAGTTGAAGTTAGTTCTTTGAAAGTTCTAACTTTAAAAACAATACATTACAGTCATGCCACTACATGTGTTTACTAAAACTCTTCGGACAATGATGTCGTTGACATCCATTAAGATAACTAAGGCATCTTGATGTGTTGTCCCTCTTACATTCAATTCTTCGCTAGTGAACACAATGTGTTCCATTCACTATTTTGTCAACTTGGTCGGGTTGTTAACAAACCCCATACATATGCATTATCTACCCACCTTCTATACGATGTCCGACCCACCAAATATTACATTGATCAATGGCTTCTTGCTCTTGTCAATCGATCATTGGGTTCGTCTGTCATTCCCCTTTCCCTCGTTGATGGGATGCCATTCCCCTCCCCACATCCAAATGTTTCTCTATGCTACTTTGTCACAATATATTAAATCTTTGAGCTCTCATGATTACAAAAGGAGCTTGATTTACCTTTTCAATGCTTAGCACTCATCAATACTATTCCCATACTACCAGTGGAATCGACTGTATTTTGACTTGCCGATACCTTAGGGTTCTCCAGCTAGTAGGGGAGGTAACCTCACCACATTTCACTCTTCAGCATATAGGCCAAGACCACACTCGGTCATGTTGTTAGAGGTGTTAATGGTATTTGGGAATTGCGAGATTAACCTCCAGGGGCCATTTGGGATTAATTGGTTTAGCCCCGTAGACCCTGCACTTTGGTTATGAGGTTAGTTTGGACCTTTCTTGTTAGTTTTTTAGGGTTCTTCTATTCAAAGTATTTTGGTCAACCCCTCATTCTCTCACCTTTAGACTTAGTTTGCCTTATTGCCACATCCGACCTTTGTCATTATTGCCACATAACTTGTTGGATTTTTCCTCATAAGAGTTTTGTATAGGTCTCTGGCTCTTAGAGCCTCTATAAACATCATGATGGCTGACTTGTCATCTATCCCCTCTACTTATGCTACTTCCGCTCGCCACCGAGTCAAGAGCTCAATGAGAGATTCATCATGTTTTTGTCTAATTGTGGGATCGGTAAGAGAATTTGTTCCTAGAATTCTTCCCACGTATGAAGTGGGTTGTGATCTTGTCCGCCAAGTCGTATAAGGAATCAATTGATTTTCTAGGTAATCTTGTGAACCAGTGTTGAGTTGATCCACTGAGGGTTGCGAAGAATGTCCTACACATCACTGCGTCTGTGGCCCCCTTAACATCATCTCGACTTGATGTGCCATGATGTGTTATTGCGAATTCGTTGCCCCATGAAATCCTTTTGTGCTTGGTGTCTTTAAGTTCTTTAGTAAGGGCTCCTCCATGATTGTCCTCATGAAAGGAAGTGTGATCGTGATTTTCAATATCATGGGTGATTCATCATCATCCTTCCAACACACCAACTCATATAACCTTCCGTCTACCTTATTCACACATTCCTCTAGGATCATGACCTAGGCTTCCATTCTTTGTCCACCAACTTACTGGACCTCAAAGAAGATATCTTAGTTAGTGCTCTCACCCATTGCTTCCTCCAAAATAAGTTCTAGCTCCCTCCTAACAAGCATGTTTCGTCTCACTTCCTTTGCTCCTTAGGACCCTCCACTTCATGGTCCTAATCTTTCCATTACTGGCTTCTTTTCGATTTACAATAAGCGGGTTCATTTAGACATAGAGGCTCACAACTATCTACTATGCTTGGCTTGGGAGCGCCCACCCATTAGCCATTGTTGTTGTGTTATCTAAATACCTATTACATTAGAGAATTCTTGGGCGTTAGATAATTCTTGGGTCAATGTTGGGATGCTAAGCTTGGCCCTTGAGGGGCCTGGGTTAGATCCTGTCATTGGGGCATCTCTTTGGACAATGACAGTGCTGATTCATTCCCAGCTATCTTCTTACTAAGATACTGACCATCGGGAGCAGGATAACCCTCTTCCCAACTAGCAAAGTTGCTCTTGTAGGTTTTGAAATCATTGACTTCCCGATTGGACCATGCATATTGGTATATTCTATTGTTGGGTTGAGAAAAAATGGGTTTGAGATTAGGTAGATTTTTAGGAATACATACATTTTGTAGCGGACCGCATATACAACATCAATGATGGTTTTTAATACACTCATACACTAGACCCACTATAAATTTGATAATGTGGAAAATAGCAGTATAATACTCACAATGTCCATGGTTCTTTGAATGCCACAATTTGGCTACAAATAATTAAATAAGTACAAAGAATAAAAGCTTGGCCAAGTAGCTCAAACCCTTGGCCTAACTAAGTGGTTAGCCTACCAAGCAAACTTCTTTGACTGGTGAGGAAGATAGGGGACCAAAAGACCTATGTGAGAAGCGATGATGATGTCTCAAAGACACACCCCTCCCCCCATCTTTCTTGTTCTTTCTTGGACCTTTCCCTCCCTTTTGCCAAACGGTACTGAAGTTTATCATGGCCAGCTCGCTTTACACACCTTTGCACCTTACAACCATAGATTTTATGTCTTGTTACACTTTGACCCCAAAACTTCCCCCTTCTTCACCTTACACTTCATCCGATCCTTTCAGTCTTTGCCTCTCACTCTGCCCTTGACTTTGTTCCTTGTACTACTTTGGGCTACATCCCTCTAGCATTTGCGCCTTAGCCCCCTTAACTCTATTTTTCAGCTTAATTTGCACCCCTAACTTTCTTTTCTTCCTATCTAGCTAGACTCCACAAACTGTACCAATGGGTTCAGAGTATTCACTCGACCCAATTAACTCTCAGATCTCCAATTCCTAGCTTAATTGACCTTGGGCTTAGGCCCCATTCCTCCATCAGTACCGACTCATATTCGTTTTATAATTTTTATGTAATGGTGGAGAATTAAAATGAAAAGGATTTTTGGTTGGAAAATATATATTTGCAAGTTACCTCTCCGTCGATACCAAGAAGTGCACTTTTCAAGTCACACCTTGCAGTAGTTTTCTATTCTCTCAAAAAAATTGCATGTATTCAACATGTTGTTCTAGTTCGCCAATAACAATATAACTAATTGAGTGCTTAACCATATTGAATTGTTGTAATCCGTTGTATCTTTGGAGACTGACGCTACAACACTTCTAACACCCTTAAGAGGTAGCGAATCAATTTTAAGGAAAGTACATGTTACACGGGACTTGGATTGTTTTTCTTTTCCAACCTCCGTAATCGTTGTTCACGTGATTATATTCTTATTTTAAATTCCAATTGCCGTAACTATTTTTTTTTTCTAAAAATTAATTTTTGGACTTCTTTCACTCACAATTTTGATTACTGTACACATGGATCTCTATATTCAGGTCTGGGATTTTAGCTTTTTATTATTAATTTTTTTAGTTTATTTTAATTTTATTTTCATAATTAATCATCAATTGTTTGAATTGAAAGCAATTCTCATATTTTAGTAACACATAAACAATTTTGGACAATTTTGCTAATTTTTTGTCTCATTACCTGATGACTAAATTTAATAAAATTATGAAAGTCAAGACAAAAATGTAATGGAATTATTTGTTAAGAGCTAATATGAAAAATTGTTTTAACAATATAATGTCAATATAATAGGAGCAACAAAAATGACTTTTTTTTTCTCCTCTCAAATAGTTTAATGTCTCTCTTTCTTCGTCATCATGCTCAACTGAACAATAAAACAAAGCTTCACAAAATAGAAAAATGGAGTTTGAATACCACTCCTCTCCAATCCATATCTCTTTCTTGTTTCATCCATTGTTGTTAATGCTCACCGGTATTCTTACCCTCACTAATAAAATATGAAGACATAGAAGAAAAAGAACAACTTACGATTTGAAAAAAGAAAGAAAAAAAAGATATTAAAATTTGTTTGGGTAAAATGGACAAATAAAGTTAATTTTTGGATTTTAATTCAAAAAATATATATACTATATTTGATTAAATTTAGAGAAAATAGAGAGGACTATATATATATATATATATATCTAGCAAGTCTAGGGTTTTGCTTCTCCTACTATGGTTTTCCTAGGGTTTCTTCGTTTTCTTGTGTTCCCTCCGATTGTTGGCTTCAGTTTCTCTTGCTGGTATCAGCGTTTCTATTCGCTGGTTTTTCTACACGTTCTGCATGGCGGCTTCTGCGACGGAAGGTGGTGTTGGAGGTTGACGGCGCGGTTGGAAGATATGGCTTTGGAGGACGACAAAGAGGAGTTCGAGCCTGTAGGCGAGGGAGTCGGGGTAATCCAGGTTGGCGGAGAGGAATCATGGGTGGTGGTTGGCCGGTTCCTCACGAACAAGTTGGTGAAGGTTGAATTTATGCGGCAAGTCATGGCTTCCGTGTGGCAACCGGTCAAGGGAGTCCAAGTAACTGAACTTCAATCAAATTTGTTTCTCGTCGTTTTCTATCACGAATCTGATATGGTGCGGGTCCTGGAGGAGGGGCCATGGTCATTTGAAAACAACACCCTAATGTATAGGTAGGTCCGCGATGGTGCCCTCCCGGGGGATGTAGTTCTGGATTCTGTTGACATGTAGGTGCAGGTCCATGACCTACCGCTAGGGTATACTTCTGACTTGGTTCTTGAGCAAATTGGAAATTTTATTTGTACCTTTGTGCGTAGCGATGACAGGTTTGCGGGTGTTCCATGGCAGACTTTTTACAGGATTCGGGTGTCAATTCCTGTTTCCCGACCATTACAGAGAGGTATGAAGATGGTTAAGAGAGACAAGTCGACATGCTGGGTTTCCTTCAAGTATGAATGGCTCCACACGTATTGCTTCTGTTGCGGACTTTTGGGGCATTCCTATAAGTTTTGTATTAAAGCCCATGAATCACCTATGCCTATGGAGCAGTATGCGTATGGTGCTGAGTTGCGGGCAGGGGGTCGCACAGGTCCGAGGGCGGTCGGTGAACATTGGCTGATCCCGCTGGAGGGGCCGCGACCGAAGGCAGAGGCGGAGCCTGTTGCGTCGAAGACTGGTCGGATTGGTGCGGAGGTGGACAATCTAGGCGTTGGGGTTGGTGAGCGGGAGTCAGGGGTGGTGGCTGTAGCTAAAAGGCGCCGAGAGGGGTCTGGTGGAGGTGTGAGCCGCCGTAACGAGAGTAGGAGTGGTGACGCGGTGATGTCAGATCTTCCAAAAAACTTGTCCATGGCGGGTTCTGGTTCCCAGACCCGCCCGTCATCATGAGTACCGTTAGTTGGAACTGTCGTGGCTTGGGTGATCCACGTACAGTTCGAGAAATTGTGGGCCTCGTGTCCAGTAAGAAGCCCGAGTTCTTGTTCTTGATGGAAACCAAGGTGAGGCGGGTGTACGCAGAGCGGCTCCGTGTCAAGCTTGGGTTTGAGGGACTGTTTTATGTTGAGCCTGTTGGTTTGAGTGGGGGGCTGGCGTTGTTTTGGAGAAAGAATTGCACCGCCAAGCTATTGAGTTACTCACGAAATCATATTGATGCGGAGGTTAGCCTTGTGAACTTTGCATGTTGGCGAATGACGTGTTTCTATGGATTTCCAGAGCGAGGGAGGAGGACAAACTCATGGGACTTGCTTAAGACGTTGACTATTAGGTCTTCGTTTCCTTGGGTCGTCTTAGGTGACTTTAACGATCTCTTATTCCAGTCTGAGAAGAGGGGTGGTAATCCACACCCGGAGGCTCTACTTTAGGGATTCGGGGAGGCAGTGGAGAGTTGTGCGTTGGCCCAGTTGCCTATGCGGGGCTACCTATTTACTTGGGAGAGAGGTAAGGGGACTGCAGGTTGGATGGAGGAACGTTTAGATAAGGTTTTGGCAACCACGACCTGGTGCGATTTACTTGACAAAGCCTTTGTGGAGAATGTCTTAACTCGTACGTCTGATCATTTAGCTATATTCCTATGTGTTGACCCGGCTCGATTGCGGTTCAACGGGGTTAATAGGGGTTTCAAGTTTGAAATGACTTGGCTGCTGGATGACGGGTGTAGGGGGTGGTTGAAGGTGCCTGGCAGGAGGGGAAGGTGGATGGGCTTTTGAATTGTTTACAACTGTGTGGAGAAAGGCTCAGAAGGTGGGGCGGAGATCACTTTCACAGGTTTGGTAAGCGTATCAGGTTACTCCGTGACAAACAGCTACCCTTGCGTGGTCAGAGAGACCCAGCCTCCTTGGCTAAGTTCCAACATTTGGAGGACCAGTTGGCCCAGCTGGAAGCCAAGGAGGACGCTTTTTGGAGGCAACGGGCCAAACAACACTGGTTGAGGGATGCAGATGCAAACACACGATTCTTCCACAAGTATGCCTATGCTTGTAAGAAGAAAAATTCTGTCTAGACTTAAAAATGGGGCTGGGGTGTGGGTTGAAGGAGAGGACATGAAACCTGTTGTGTTGTCTTACTTTGAGAATATCTTTCAGTCTGGTGGTTCCACCACTCAAGAGTCATTCTTTAGCTCTATCATTCCCCGGTTCACACAGAGTGATAATGAGATTTTATTGCGCCCCTTTGAATATGATGAGGTAAAAGCAACCCTGTTTTCAATGTTTCCTGATAAAGCCCCAGGACCTGATGGGATGAACCCCGGGTTTTATGAGCATTATTGGGATGTAGTTGGCGGGGATGTGTCAGCCTTCGTGGTTAACTGTCTGAGTTCTAGCTCTTTCCCTACTGGTTTAAATGACACTAACGTGGTATTGATCCCAAAGAAGATTATTCTAGAGTCTGTGTCAGATTTACGGCCTATTGCATTGTGTAATGTGGTTTACAAGATCATGGCTAAGGTACTGGCGAATCGGATGCGTTCATTCCTAATAGACTAATCATAGACATACAATATCCTGGTGGCGGCCGAGGTGGGGCATTTCCTGAATAGAAAGCAATGTGGTTTGGTAGGGTGGGGAGCATTGAAGTAGGATATGGCAAAAACCTATGATCGTATGGAGTGGCCATTCCTCCGGAATATGATGCTAGCTCTGGGCTTTGCTGTTGAATGGGTTGACCTAGTATTACTCTGTGTCACCACTGTCTCATATAATATCCAGGTTAATAGAGGTAGCTGTGAGCGTGTGGTGCCATCTCGTGGATTGCGCCAGGGGGCCCCCTATCCCCATATTTGTTTATTATCTGTGCGGAGGGGCTGTGTTTGCTGCTCCAGAAAGCTCAGGCAGAAGGTTCCATTCATGGATGTAGGGTAGCTAGAGGTGCACCGCCTATCTCGCACATGTTCTTTGCGAATGATAGCCTTCTGTTTTTCAAGGCAAATTCCCTCGAAGCAGGGATGATTAAACATTGTTTAGAGGTATATGAAGGTATGTCTTGTCAGGCTGTAAACTATCACAAACCTAGCATTTGTTTTAGTAGAAACACTACTGAAAGTGCTTGCAAGGAGGTCGCTGGTGTGTTAGGTGTTGTTCAGGCAACAAATTTTGGTAGATACCTGGGCCTACCAAATTTTGTAGGAAGAAATAAGAGAGCTGCTTTTGCATATATTGAAGACAAGATTAGACAGAGAATCTGCTCATGGAACAAGAGATTACTATCACAGGATGGTAAGGAAATCTTATTGAAAAGTGTGTGGCCTAAGCTATGCCCACTTTCTCAACGAGTGTTTTTTTGCTGCTTGAGTCAGTTTGCCATTCTATTGAGAGAACTATGAACAAATATTGGTGGGGTACAGGTGCTGAAAGAGGAATACATTGGAAGGTCTGGGATCGCTTATGTGTGCCTAAGAAGTTTGGGGGCTTGGGTTTCAAGGAACTCCGTGCTTTCAATCTGGCAATGCTGGGAAAACAAGCCTGACGTGTTTTAACGATGCCTGAGTCCCTAGTGGCAAGAGTTTACAAGGCAAGGTATTACCCGAGGTCTTCATTCTTTGAGGCCACTTTGGGGAATTGCCCAAGTTATTGTTGGAGGAGTATTATGGCTGCCCACGAGCTAGTGTGTGGTGGTGTAAGGAAGAGGATTGGTAATGGGAAATCAACGTTAATTTGTCATCCCTGGCTACCTGATCAGGCTGACCCAATGATTCACACATCCATGCCACCTCAGTTGAGTGGTTCACTTGTCTCAGGGATGATTGACGATGTAACCAGTTCTTGGGATCACTCTATTCTCACAGATATTCTTGAGCCCTCCGATGTGGACCGTATTTTAAGAATCCCTATTTCCCCGCACTATGAGGACTCATGGTTTTGGTATGGTGACCCGAGGGGCTGTTATACAGTCAGGGGTGGTTATAGATGCATGGTTGGAGACTATGTAAATTCCCCAACCAATTTTGACGAGTGGATCCCCTTCTGGAAAATTAAAGTCCCCCCTAAGTGGAAAATTTTTTTGTGGAGAGCACTCTCTGATATTCTCCCTGTAAATATAAACTTGCTTAAAAAGAGGGTATATGTGGATCCCTCATGTCCAATGTGTGGAATCGTTCATGAGGATATTATGCATACACTTGTTTTGTGTGATTTTACACAATTAGTTTGGCATGAATCTCGTTTGGCCTTCTCTAGCATTATGGGTGACAACTTCTCATTGTGGTTTACAAATCTGTTAAGTTCCTTGCTTGAAGATCATGTGTGTTTGGCAGTAGCAATTCTTTATCACGTGTGGAAAGCACTGAACGACGCTGTATGGAATGGTTATCATCCAACGCCAAGGAGAGTCGTAGCATCCGCGATTGCGGTGAATCAGCGACATCAACCGGTTGGGCAGTCCGAGGAGGAGGGCAGTGCAGTGCAGCCCGCTCAAGCGTCGGTGAGTACTTCCCCGGTGTGCTACCACGATGCCAATTACGACCCGGTCACACTCAAAGCAGCGTTCAATGCGGTCTTGTTCGATCCAGGTGGAAGCTTCGTGGCTGCTAGAGCTGGGCCCTTGATCGACTGCTTTTCCCCTCTCATGGCGGAGACCATTGCATGTAACGAAGTCCTTGCCTGGCTCAGAGGTAGGGGAGTGGACTCCATTCGGATTTTCACGGATTGTGCTCAGCTCTGTAGTGGCTTAACACGGGCACAGTCGTCGTATTATTCCTATGTTGGTTTATTTATTGATGCTTGCAAGAGTGCTATCGCTTCTTTTTTATATTGTCATATCAGTTTAGTTCCTAGATCAATGAGTATTATTGCTCATACGCTAGCTGCTGCGGCTGTGCAACAGGCTAGCAGTCTGTACTGGGATTCGGTCACGCCTGACTTTATTTTGGCTCTTTTATAGTAATCTACTGCATGGTTTGTTTTCAAAAAAAAAAAGAGAGGACTATATATATTAGACATATTACAAAAGTTAGGGTTCATCGATAATTCGATATGTACATAGTTATTTGTTGCCATTTACCTTTCATTTTTATTTCCGCTTTAACATATATATTAGTATTTGTTTTACTTTTTAAAATTTAAACTCCCAATTTATCACCATCTTTGAATTTATTAGAGTAAATTCCACTTTTAATCCTCAACTATTGTGGCATTGCCACATTTAGTCATATTCTTTTAATTTTGACGTCATTGACTTTGAACAAATTCCACTTTTATTCCTCGACTATTGTGGTATTGCCACATTTAGTCATATTCTTTTAATTTTGCCTTATTACATACATGACTTTGAGCAACTTTCACTTTTAGTCCTCGACTATAATGACATTGCCACATTTAGTCCTATTCTTTTAATTTTGGCATATTACATCTATGACTTTCATTTGATTGGCACCATTAATCTTTCGTTAAAAATTTCATTATTTTACTATTAGAATTGACAAATAACAAAGGAAAAAATTCTCACATATCGTAACTCATATTTCGGAAATATTAGAAATATTGTAAATATCAAAGGATGTAATATCGTCAATATGTATAAAGATTTTTTTCCTTTGTTATATGTCAATTTAAGGATATCACCGTGTTTCAATATCGTAACTCATATTTCGAACATATTTCTAATGTGTTCGAAATATTAATTACGATATGCGTAAGGATTTTTCATTTGTTATTTGCCAATTCTAACGATAAAATAATAGAATTTTTAACGGAAGATTAATGTTGACAAAATTAAAATAATATGACTAAATGTGACAATGCCATAATAGTCGATGACTAAATGTGAAAGTTGCTCAAATTCATGGATGTAATATGGAGAAATTAAAAGAATGAGACTAAATGTGGCAATGCCACAATAGTCGAGGACTAAAAGTGGAAGTTGTTCAAAGTCAGGGATGTAATATGACAAAATTAAAAGAATAAGACTAAATGTGAAAATGCCACAATAGTCGAGGACTAAAAGTGGAATTTGCTCAATTTATTAATAGTTGAATTATCGACTTGTATTTTGCTCAACCTATTGGATTAACTTTATCTAATTGGCACCAATCCAATGACCTTGTGGTTTAGTGACACGAAGTGGCTCTACCAAATGGGAGGTCATGCGTTTGAGCCTCAGTGTGCTGCAGAGAAAACTTGTTGACATCATCACTGTCACATCATTATATTTATATTCCAACACATATATTACTTTATAAATATTTAAAATTAATTATTTTTACCACCAATATATTAAATTAATATCTTCAAAATAAATAGTTACAACCATGCTCCCAATGTGATTTGAACACATATATTACTTTATAAATATTTAAAATTAATTATTTTTACCACCAATATATTACATTAATATGTTCAAAATAAATAATTACAACCATGCTCCCAATGAGATTTGAACACTTGATGACAACATGCTTGTAATTATTTATTTTTGACATATTAATGTAATATATTGGTGGTAAAAATAATTAATTTAAATGTTTATATGAAATAATATATGAGTTGGAATATAAATATAAGAGCATGATTGTAATTATTTATTTTGGACATGTCAACGTAATATATTGGTGGACGGTGGTAAAATAATTAATTTTAAATATTTATAAAATAATATATGGGTTGTAACATAAATATAATGATGTGATAGTCATGATCTTGGCGCCACATAAGCTAAGTTAACGGTAATTTTAACACTGTTAACTATTGACAATTGTCCTTAATTGCACAACTTTTCAAAGTACATGGACTAAATTGAACAAAATAAAAATATAATGTAACCCCTCGGTTTTTCGACAAAGTTAAGATTCGAGAATAGCGATATAAATTTTTTTAAGCTATGACATTTAAGAGAAAACTATTCGGTGCTTGAAATAATTTTTCTCTTAAGGATTAATTATCGATAAGCTGCGAGCTACGTATCGGTTACGAAGCGAGAAAATTTTAAGGACATGAATTCAATTCGGATTTTTAGAATTGGAATTATTAAGTACCATACGATTAGGCATGAATTTTAATTGGTTCAAGAGAATTTCTAAATGGACCGGAAGGGATAAATCGTTGCAGACTCTGAACCTAAATTTAGCGGACTATCGGAAAATTCCCAAAAATTGGTGATTTGTGACGGGAATATTTTTACGATAATTTGGGTATTAGAATTTTCCCGAATTAAGTTAAAATCCTCCGAACATTCATCTGATTTAAGCTTAAACTGATCAAGTGAGCTAATATCTTCATAAGGGATTAATAGGGTGTTGACATGTGGCAATACAATCCTAGAATAAGATTTGATCTTGATTGTGGCATTTAATGAAGTATGGTGTCTTGTACTTTGTTTCTTGATCTTCAAGAGAACCTAGCTAATCACTCACATCATCTCTCTCCCTCACTCCCAATTTCGGACTACACTAAGGAAAAGAGGAGGAAAAGCTTAATCTAGCAAATGTGATCATTCCCCTCTTCTCTCCACTCCAATTTTCGAAAATACACTCTAGTAGAAGAAGGAAGAAATTTACTAAGTCTTGCTCTTGTGATCTAAGGTTCCCATTCACTTATTTTCCTAACTCAAGTAACCAAGTCTAGGTAAGACGTTAAGCTTTGATGGTTCAATCATCTCTAGAATTTAAGTGTTGATGTTTAATACAAGAAAATATTGTTGTTATGGTGACATTTTCTTTAGGATTTTTGGAGAAGAACTCCAAGGAGAACATCCTCAACTTTTACGGTTTTAAAGTCTTCTACAAAGGTAAGGATTCCCTTAAGTCGGTTCAATCGCTTGGAAATAGGCAAATGCTAGGAAAATTGCATGCTTAGAGTTTTGTTCATGAAAAATGTGTGCTACACTCTAGATCTATAAATTGGCTCCAAAGTTCTTGACTTTGATCCTTATAAATTTTATCATACATGTTCATAAGTATGTTTATGCATGATTATGTTGATTGAGGCCCATATATGCTTATATGTGTGGAAGAAGTGGAAGATCGGGGTGTTACAACCCCGAAAGTACGGACCAAAGTAGGCAGAAAACGGGCGGACGCGACAGTGGACGCGCGTCCACCGCGCGCCCTTGCGAAAATACCATACGGCGCCTCGGCCGAGAGGCTGGACGCCGCACGGACGCGAGCGTCTGCTGCGCGTCCGTGGGCGCCCAGTCTCGGCGCGAGAGGCCGAACCCGCGGACGCGGTCCGGACGCCGCGTCCGCCGGGCGTCCGCAGGCGCGGGCATTTGCGAGTCCGCGCGACGCGGACTCGTTTCGACTTATTCTCGACCCGGTTTTTCCCCGATGCTTTTAGGCTTAAGTGTTGAGATATTTTGAGAGCCTACGGACATCCGGGTGGGTGTTTTTGAAGCCAAAATATTATACTTAATTATTTTACGATTTTGGGAAATAACTATGTTTTGAAAATTATTATGACTCTATACTTGGATATTCTGTACTATGTTTAACACTAACTAAGTATGGGAGTTGGAAAGGTGGATGTGTTGTGTACCCCACCGAGATCTAAATAGTGGATGTGTTTCGTACCCCACTCGTGAACTAATCGTGGATGTGTTTTGTACCCCACGTGAGAATTGGAAAGGTGGATGTGTTGTGTACCCCACCGAGATCTAATAGTGGATGTGTTTCGTACCCCACTTATGAATTTAAAGGTGGATGTGTTTCGTACCCCACCGTGAACTAACCGTGGATGTGTTGTGTACCCCACGTGAGAATTGGAAAGGTGGATGTGTTGTGTACCCCACCGAGATCTAATAGTGGATGTGTTTCGTACCCCACTTATGAATTTAAAGGTGGATGTGTTTCGTACCCCACCGTGAACTAACCGTGGATGTGTTGTGTACCCCACGTGAGAATTGGAAGGTGGATGTGTTGTGTACCCCACCGAGATACAATAGTGGATGTGTTTCGTACCCCACTTATGAGTAAGGCGAGAATTGTGTACCATGGGTGACGTGTAAGAGCTAACTATCGGGTGAATTAATGACTGAGTTAACTGCTCTAACTATTGAAATAAAGTGAAATTACTTGTTGATTAAATTGTTTGCAGGTTGATTGCGATTGTGGGTAATGTTAGCTTGCCCTGTTATCATTGAAAATTATTTTTGAAAACCTTTGTTTACTTTCGGGCGATAATGGATATCCTTACTTAGCCGTCGCGCTAACTACACTTCATTGTGTCATTTATTAGATGCAGTCTAGCGTGAGCTCTGAATAGGATGGAAGTCGAGGTTGAAGACTACTCTGTCCTAGAATAGACACCTTGGAAGAATTATTTCCTTAGGTACATATTTGGATGTTGATATGGTTATTTGAGGTTGTAAGTTTAGCCTTAACGTTTGGGTAAAGGGAAGATTCCTGAGCGTGGCGGTAACACCCAGTTTTCTGCTGGTTAGACGCTTCCGCAATGTATTGTAATATTAGGATTTTGTAATAAATCCCTGATGTGAAAATTGGGGTGTTACATATAATGACTAAGTTGAACAAAATACTATAGTACATGGATCTCATACGTACTTTTACCTAATAACTTTAAATCTCATTATACTTGAACCTAATAAATATATTTTTTCCTTTCCATAAACAAATAGTAACATGCAAGATCTTTAGCTATGACTTAATACGCAGTCTACTATACTAATAAGAGCCAAAGAGACTTAGGCCTAAAATGGGTAGAAAAAATGGCGGTCAAATTATTTAATCAAATGGATGGTTCAGATAAATTATTTAATCAAATAGATGGTTAAGATAATTCAGATTAATATTATTAATAGAGATTACCTAATTTAACCTTACTTTTATGATTATCCGTTAAGTTTTCTGTTAAATATTCTCTTCTCCGCTAATATTTCGTTAACTTTTAACTTACCAATTAATTTCTATAAGAAAGGTCTTAGGTTCGAACCTCATCTCAATCAAATTTGACATAATTAAGTTTCTCACTTTATTTTACTCTTATTAAATTAAATAAATTAGTAGCTACAACAAAAAATGATACATATATATTTCTTTAATTTAGAATTATGTGTCTACAATACCTTTATTTGAAAAAAATTATTCATTATCAAAAAATTAAATTAAATAAGAGAAATAATTTCATTAGTTATATTGTCTTTATTTTCTCTCATGCAAAGATTCTTTACATCCAAATTTATCAATTGATATTCATTACATTGTCCATTATCTTATTTTTACAATATCTTGTAATTAAATATCAAAGTTATAGTACAAAATAATGTTATATATTTAGTTACCAAGTATTTTATTAATACTATGAAAAAAAATTAAAATAATTTGAAGCTATTTATATTAACTACTTGGGGATTAGTTGACAAAGAGAGTACTCAAATAATAACCCAACAAATTGAAGCGGAATCACTATATTTTACTCTTATTGAATTAAATAAATTAGTAGTTACACCAAAAAATGATACATATGTATTTCTTTAATACCATGAAAAAAAATAAAAAAGAATAATTTGAAACCAATCATATTAACTACTTGGGGGATTTGTTGACAATGAAAATACTCAAATAACCCATTACTCAGCAAATTGAAGCGAGAAACTACCTTTTAATATCTTTGGAATACATAATATTTTAAATTTTCAAATTTTTATTAATTTATTTAATCTTTTTTCTTTAAACTAGGGATTTCTTTATCCACAATAACTCATTCAACAATAATGGTTGAACCAAATGAACCCAAGCAGAACACCTAAAGAAAAGTCCATAGCTCCTATATCATAATCTCATTGCATGACGTTGTCATCTATTCTACCAACAATAACTGAATTGCAAATAACACACTACCAACAAAAAAGAAGAGAACAAATAGTAAAGATGAAGACAATGACAATGTTACTCAAAAGAGAATTAAGAACATTTAGAAAAATTCAAATTAAAAGTAGTATTTATTTAGACTATCATTTTTAGACCAAATATTTAGACTATCGATTTTACAAGGTTACAAATATTTATTTTAGTAATAATTATAATGAATTTTCTATATTATCTTGGATACATATACTTTGAGTTAGATATTTAAATAAAAAAATTCGACATTCAATTACCCATGTATAAACTTCTCCTATATAATCTTGCATTGATATACTTTCAAATATTTATTTAAATATAAACATTGGGCATTAACCTATTCGCGCAATGCGCGTATAAAACTAGTATATATATTGGGTTTATATATCGAGGCAAACCCCACTCCTCTTCCGAGTATGTGAGTAAACTAGTATATATATATATATATATGTGTGTGTGTGTGTGTGTGAATATTAGTGGTTGTAATAATTCTGGTTTTAATTGGAATTGTTTGCTTTTGTATTGGAAAAACTTTAAGTTCTAATAATATAGGATGTTGTCTTATAATTGGAATTGATGTAATGTACTAAATGATGTTTAATCAAGCTTTGTACTTATTAGATAATGGTTGTGTAGTTCGGTAGCATTTCTATATATATATATATATATATATATATATATATATATTTTTAGTACTACTTACTCTGTTACAATGTAGTATCTGTTCATAGAAATACTTTCTCAACCTACTAAAGCACAAAGAGTCAACAGTTGCCTCCACTTAGGCTCGAACCCACGTCACTCCCATCATTCATGTGGTAGGATTTCTATTTATTCAAGCAATATATTTGGTTCTTGTTCATGTTCATGTATTTGCAGAACTATATTTTGGAACAAGAAAGAATGAGTCATTTTCATAAACAAGTTTGTCATAGCAATGCATTCCAAGGGTTCATATTTAATAAAAGTCTGTCTGCTTCCAAAATATCATTCAAGTTGTCATAACAATATAAGAAGCATAATGAGTGAGTAGTCACATTTAACTACAAAATAACAAGTGTGTCTTGCTTGGAATCAGTCAATCTTAATGGGAGCATCAACACTAGTTGATTGGAACTTTTAGATTTTAACGTTTGGCTAACATATGTACAATATTTTAATTTCTACTCTTGACAGTAGCATACTTCTTTGATTTCAACGTTGGAGGCTTCTTTAATTTGCTTTCAAAATTGAAGCCTTCATTACAGAACTTGTAATAGCAATTATAGTTTCTTTAGCCTTCTCAAAACAGCTGCCTAGCGAAAACAATAATACCCTTTTCTGTTTTCTCAATTAAAAGTTGTGTGCTAAAATGCCAAGTGATATTTAAGATGCAATGTGTGAGTGTGAAAATAATAAGCAATTTAAAAGATATAAAATAAAATAATAAAGAGAGCGAAAGAATGGACTGATATTTTATAGTGGTTCAGCAACCTGCCTAATCCACTACTTAAGGATTCTTTCCTTAGGATTTCCTAATCCACTAATTTCCGGTCCGCTTCTTCTTCGTGGGCACCGCAACCAATCCCGACGAACAACCCTTGTTAATAAGCTTCGTACGAAGACTAAACCTATAGTCTCTAAAGCACTAACAGGACACTAACGTAGGTAATTTAGCTTGTAGCATTTTCTCCAACTCATACAAATATCCACCTTTAAATCTAGTGTCAACATTTTTCGTTCCTAAATTATGGAGTCAACCAAATAAGAGACTAAAACAGTATCCTCTTCATGTGTCCACCTCCTTGCCTTTCCTTTTGAACTTCCTACGTCGGTGGTTGTCATAGTTCCTTTCTAAATTCAAAAGTTAATAACACAAGATAAATAATTAAAATACATTAAAAACTTAACATTTGAAAAACTTCAATGTATTGAGAATATAGATGGAGTTTTACATATAACAAACATCAAAGCTAATAAATAATAATGTCACTCATTACATAATAACATAGTTCAAACACAATGAAAGAACAACCATGACTCTAAGGTTGCCTAGATGCTTGCCATTCATTGAACATTTGTGTTGCTAATTTAATGCGCCAATTTGTCTAAGCATCTGATGGCTCAACTGTATTTATTACATTGTCTTGACTATGTTTGTTTACTCCTACAAGCTCACTAAAAACAATATTCTCCAATGGATCGACACTCATAACTTGTCTAATAAAGTTATGAAGTAAACAACATGCTTGTGTGTTCTTACGGGTAATATGACGGACTTTTAAGAATAGCCCATCTCATTTTTAGTAATCCAAAACACCTTTCGGGCAACTGCATGTTTCATATTAAAATATTCTTCTGGACTTGTTGGTTGATAACCCTGACGCCATTCATTTAGGCGATACCTTTGGCCCCTAAATGGCACTAAAATGCCCTCAAAATTTGTATAACCCGCATCAACTAGATAATAACAACCTATATAAAAAACACTAATTAAATAAGTGACATTATCATTTGAAAATATCTTACAACAAAATTTCAGAACTTAATTCTAGACAAGCTTTTCAGTTAAGTGTATCAAACAGAGCTTTAATTTCAATGAGTTAGCTTATTAGCTACTAGCTAACTTTTTAACTTCACCTATTAACATTTCAACTTTCAACTTTCAGTTAGTTTATAAATTATGTATCATAAGTAGTAGCGTTTCAAAATTAGTTATTAACTACTAATTTTTAAATTTTTAATTTTAAACTAGCTTATAAGTTAATTAAGTATACGAAGCAGAGTCATAGTGACACACTGCATGGAGTATAAAAACTAAATAGGGAAAAGTGTCAAATTGGCCCCCTAAGTGGGGTGGATAGTGCAATTAGGCCCCCTAATTGAAAAAAGCTCCATTCAAGCCCCCTAAACCGGCAAAAAAGTGCAATTGAGTCCAAAATGACTTGTTTATCAGGTTACTACTCCTTGGACTGAAATTAAGTGCTAAACTTTGTAATTTGTATCACATTTGGTCATAATGTCAAATTAATTTGTATTCTATAAATAATTTTAATAAT
>CP025647.1:19553315-19569979 GCA_003576665.1 Ipomoea trifida | reverse complement strand
TATTCCCTACTAATCCGAGAAGCATGCATCCAACTTTTATCCATGACAAGTCAATCTAAAATCATTATTAACTCTAATTAATCTAGTGTTACGTTAACATTCAATCATTGATTCAACAAATATAATAACATAAACTTACTTCAGCACAGACCACGGTGTGGCTAATCACCGGATGCATAATAGAAAGCCGAAAACTTAAAAAAGCACAGACCACGATGTGGCTAATCACCAGATGCATACTAGAAAGCCGAAAACTTAAAAAAGCACAGTCCACGGTATGGCTAATCATCGGTTGCATAAGAGAAAGCCGAAAACATAAAAAGCACAGACCACGTTGTGGCTGATCACTGGATGCATACGAGAAAGTCGAAAACATAAATAAGCACAGACCACGGTGTGGCTAATCACCGGATCATACAAGAAAGCCGAAAGTTCGTAGAAAAATAAATAAATAAACATCTTACCTCACCAAAGCTTTGTCCACGTCGATAAGCTAAACCTCGAATCAAACTAATCACCTACAATGGAAAGGGTGATTTCATCATAACTAAAACTATTTGTAATGTAGTATAAAGTAATGTTCTAGGAAATTAAAGAAGAAACTAAATACTTTAATGATTTAATAATTTTATAATGTGTAAAATTTAAGACATATAATACTCCTTAATGATATTGGTCCATTGTGATTGAAGGTTAATTAAACATTTTTTCCTTGAAACCCAACACAAAGAAGAATGTAATGCTAGTGAACCTTAGCTTTTTTCTTATTCCTTTTTATTTTTTTTGCTAGTGAACAATTTAGCTAACAAGCAAATATCAATTTTGCTAGTGAACAATTTATGTAATGTTGGAGGCATCTACCATCACTTATAATTATTTTAGAGGCCAAACAATAAAGTAAAAATATATTGCTAAATGCTAATGAATAAAGTGTGAGATCCTAAATGATATTTTTAAATAAAATAATTCAAAAATTAAAAAACAAAATAAAAACCTTACCGGCGGCGGAGCTCCGGCGGTGCAGTGGTGCGGCGGTTCGGCTGCGGCGGTGCGCCTTTGACCGACGGCCAAGCTCCCGCGGCGGTGCGCCTTTGACTGACGGCCAAGCTCCCGCGGCGGTGCGGCTGTGAAGGACCGCGGTTCGGCGGCTGTGTGTTTCGCGGCTGCGGTTCGGCAGCTGTGTGCTTCGCGGCTGCAGTTCGGCGGACTGCTTTGCGACTCCGGCTGTGTGCTTCGCGGCTGCTGTGCGGGGTGGGCGGGCGACGATGGTCGGCGAAGGATTGGGGGCAACGGCTGTTGGGATGACGGCTGTTGGGGGCGACGGCTGTTGGGGGCGACGGCTGTTGGGGGCGACGACTGATGGAATTTCGGTTTTGGTTAGGGATGGAATTGAATTTCGTAATTTTTGGGGGAGAATGATTGGGGGCGACGTCGTAATATTTGGGCCGACGGGTTGGATTTTTAAACCCTACAACGTCGGTTATGTTACATAACCGACGTTGTAGGTTATTCATATAACACATCGCGCAATACGACGTCGGCTCACGTCGTAGCCGACGTCGTATTGCGCGGGGGTGGGGTAGCCGTCGTCGTATCCCCCGTCGCCGGTGAAAAATTGCGATACGACGTCGGCTAACCACCTAGCCGACGTCGTATCGCGTAGTAGCATTAGGTTGACACTTTTAACGTCAGTTATTTCATAATAACCGACGTTAAAGGTTTCAAATAACATATAACGTCGGCTAAGTATTTAGCCGACGTTAATTAGCCGACATTGTATGTGATTTCTGTAGTAGTGAAACAATCACAAGTACCGATATTTTTGTGATTGGGAAGTCTATACCACCTGTAAGCATCGAAAATTTGAAGAATGTTATTGGGCCGTGATTGATAGCCGGTTGTTAAATTAATTGCTTTAATTAATTAAATTGGGCTGATATTTATTTAATTGGGTTGATTAAATGGCCTAATAAATAATTGGTTGGCCTAATTAATTAATTTAAAGTAATTGTTGCTGAACTGTTGGCCCAAATTCAAGGATTATATTTGACGGGCTTGGACTTGGTTTGGCCCATCAAAAATACATGAGGATCATATAATTTCTGGAAAGATGTGGATATTATAAATCAAGTTCAAAAATATAAAATCATGAACCTGGACGTGATGGTGTCCAGGTACATTCCTTGAATTTAATTCAAAATATTAAATTAAATTCAAGGGATAGAGTTTGTTAGCTTTTTTCTACACCCCACCACTATAAATAGTGGTATCATTTTGAAGATTGGACAAGGCATTTTTTGAAGGCATTGAGGATCAGAAGACTCTGAAGCTCTGAGGATCTGCATCTCACCGGGAGGACTCGCCTGCAATTTGTTTGCACGAAAGACTCGCTTGCAATTTATTTGCACCGAAGGATTCGGCACGCCTCCAGTTCAGCATACTCTGAACTCGGTCTACTTCTAGTTCGGCATACCCCGAACTCGGCATAGCTCGGTATAATTCGGCACGCCTCCAGTTCAGCATACTCTGAACTCGGTCTACTTCTAGTTCGGCATACCCTGAACTCGGCATACCTCGGCATAGCTCGGTATAATTCGGCACGCCTCCAGTTCAACATACTCTGAACTCGGTCTACTTCTAGTTCGGCATACCCCGAACTCGGCATACCTCGGCATAGCTCGGTATAATTCGGCACGCCTCCAGTTCAGCATACTCTGAACTCGGTCTACTTCTAGTTCGGCATACCCCGAACTCGGCATACCTCGGCATAGCTCGGCATAGCTCGGCCTAATTCGGCACGCCTCCAGTTCGGCATACTCCGAACTCGGCACAACAAGGCATACTTCCAGTTCAGCACACTCTGAACTCGGCACACTTCCAATTCGACATATTCCGAATTCGAAACACTTCAAGTCGGCATACTTCTAGTAGAGAATCAGAGGACTTCCATACAGAGATTGTACCCTTTTTTTTGTTTGATACACACTACTTATTGTAACCGATATACTTTGAATTTTGAATATATACAATTCAAATATTTCGCGTTTACACCACCATCCTTACTTTTGGTAAGTAGGCGACCATCACCAGACTTGATTTTCCTTTACTGGTATTGGTGAGCCAGGCTAGGGTATCACTTCACTACTGATACCTACATAGTAGTTTGTATTACCATCCCTACTTTTATTAAGTAGGCAACTATCAATGGACTTGAAAAGTCTTTACCACCGCTGCTAAGATAGACTAAGCTACTAAACCCGCCAGTAACTACGGGGTAGTCTGAACTACGTACCATCCCTGCTTTTAGTAAGTAGACAACTATAATTGGACTTGATTTTCCATTACTAGTACCGGTGGACAGGGTTAGGGAATCACTTCATCGTTGATACCTACGAGTGGTCGCAACTAAATTCAAGCAAAAATAAAGTGAGAAGGGTGTGTAGCAAAAATGAATTTATACACGTATTTAGAAATGAGGTAGGCAAGCACGTCAGTGTGTGGAGTGCATTCCCCAAGGAAAATTGCATTGCTGCATTGCCAAAAATAATACAACAAGCATAAAAGCGCCAAGAGAATTCTTCAACATGGATTTGGGTATCCCTATCAAGCTTGTTGATCCATTTCAAAGAGCTCTTAATTGTCGTGGCCTTTTTCACAAAATCGAATTCACTACTTACTTTATCCCATACCTGCAATGAAAAGGCACAAGTAAAGATGTGATTAGATGATTTAAGCATGGAATTATAGAGGGGGATGTCAATGTTAAGGAAGAGAATCCTATCCCTTGTGCGAAACCTATCCTTCAAAGTGAGCCAGGTAATGAAGGAGAATTTTCTTGGAAGAAATTTTTTCCACATCCAACGCTAACAAAAAATTGAGTTTGACTTAATTCGGATAATGTCATAGAGTTTAGCCACAAAAATATCCCCATCGACCGCCAAATCTACAAGTCCCTTATAGCATTCAGCTAGACTACCAAACTTTATATAGATCAACTGCCACCTTTTTTAATTTTTAATTTATTTTTTGTTTATAACTAATGGTGTTGTTGCTATCATCGGGTAGCATTGTTGGTGGTATGAAATGGCTCTGATACCAATTGATGGATCATGCCAAAGGGGGAATTGGGCTCCGACCCCATATGCCACCTTAATTCCCCGAGAGGGAGGAGAAGTCTAAGCTCACCTTGGCTTGGGCTTATAGCTAAACTCTTGTACTTTATGAAAATGAGCTCATCTTGCTTTCACTTTTGGTAGATCCCAACTTGGTTTTGTCCGACTCATGATTGCTATGCTCGCGTTGAAGAACTAGCCCCTCTACTCGAAGTCAAGGTTATGATTTTCCGACCTCATGTAGAAGGGATTATCTCCCTCTTAGAAGTTGAGGCAATGATTTTGTGCCAAAGAACTCGTCTTGCTCTTAAAAGTTGAGTTTGTGAATTGCTGAACTCGCGTTGAATGGCTTGCTTCATTCTGAGAGGCCGATGTCATGAATTATCAAGTTTTCACCGAAATACTCACCTCGTCTTGAAAACCTGAGCCCATGAATTATCGAGTTTGAATAGAAGAACTCTACTTGCTTCGAATGGCCAACCCGACCCTTGAGGTTAGACTGAAGTTGGTCGATTACTAGGTCATTCTCTAGGGTGGACGACTCCCATGATTGATTGAGTTCCATGAGACTACTGCGCTTAGATCTCGGGTGGGGGAGGGGGAGAGGGAGCTTAGTCTTTCTATGATGAGTTAGTTCGTAAAAAGAATCTATATACTCAAATCATTTTTGCTATTTTTGAAGGGGGAAATTAAATAGGGGGTTTGACCGAAAGTGTCTACCTTGGGGCCCTAGGCCTCGACCCCGACTGTGCCGACCTAATGGAATGGAGAGTTTAGACCCCAATTGTCGACCTCGAGCCGAGGACATCGATGTTGAAATAGGTTCTCCCTAACAGTGTTACGAAGGGGTTAGACCCCCAAGTGTTGACCTCAAGGTCGAGGGGGTCAACCCTGACCTCAAATCTCCTAAATGAAGTTACAAAGCTCGACCTCTCCTAGTGCGCCGGCCTCGGCCTTGATTTGTCCTTATTGGCATTACGATGTCAAACCTCGCCTAGTGCTAAATGAAGAAGCTTTTCCTATGGGTGTTACGAGGCCTGACCTCACTTAGTGCTGAACGGGAAGGTATTCCCTTAGGGCCGGTTATACGGGGTCTAACCTCTCCTATCACCGAATGGAAGAGTCCTTTGGCTGAGGTCAAAATATTTGCCAAAACGACTGACTCTCGAGGGACGATACGAGGTTTGACCTCACCTATCGTTGATTGGAAGAATCCTTTGGTCAAGGTCAAAACTATGGCCAAAATGACTAACTCCCTAGGGACGATACGAGGTATGTCCTTGCCTATCATTGAATGAAAGAGTCCTTTGGCTGAGGTCAAAACCTTGGCTAAAATGAGTAACTCCATAGGGGCGAGAAGAGGTCTGACCTTGCCTATTGCCGAATGAAAGAGTCTTTTGATCGTGGTCAAAACCTTGGACAAAATGACTAACTCCCGAGGAACAATACGGGGCCCAACCTTACCTATCACCGAACGGAAGAGTCCTTTGGCCGATTTCAAGACATTAGCCAAAATGACTAACTCCCCAAGGGCGATATGAGGTTCAACCTTGCCTATCGTTAAATATTTTGGCCGAGGTCAAAACCTTAGCCAAAATGGCTAATTCTCGAGACCTTAATCAAAGAAATGACGCAATCACATAAATGGGAAAATGTATGACCTCTTTCGACATCAATTGGACAAACCCCATGGATGAAAGTAGCTCCAAACTCAACCCGTAGGGCATTCCAAGGTTAAAAAAACAAAACTAAGAAGTCAATGAAGTCCTTGAGTAAAGGTCAACCAAGGCCTCACACTTGGGGTCGGCCGACCTCGACGAGGCTTTAAGTCGAGCTAAGCACGAGACCAACCCGAGTAGTGGCTAACCTCACTAGGAGCCCTAAGCTAACCTTAAGGTCAGTTATCAAGTGGAAATGAAAGCATAGCATGGAGTCCGCCTAAGAGAGTACAGAAGTAGACCATAACACAATAGCTTTAACTCTCTAGACCTTAATTAAGGCCATTACATATTCTCCTAAGGAAGAAGAGGTCCGACTTGCGCTGATGACCAAATGAACTCGACAAATGAAGAAAATCCTCTCACTTCGGGTCTGTCTAGCTCACCAAGAAGCATTTTTGTGCTGAGGACAACCGAGAGGCACTTCCACATGAGCTTGGGACGAGCTCAAGGAAGCCCAAAGCCAAGTTGAGCATGGCTAACCTAGAGGTTCAAGGTAAGACCAAGTGACAACTAATCTTAGCGAGGAGCGAGTCCGACCACGGACTCAACCGTGGAGGCCAACAACTAAGGTTGATTACTAAGACAATCGAGAAGTGCTCTCTCAGCCGGAGAGACAGTGAACCAAGCCCAAGATACACGAGACAATCACAATGTGAACAAGAAGTGCATGTGCACAAGTGAAAAAAGTGAATGCAAGAGGATCATTAATCATAAAGGAATGAAACATTATCTACTATGTCAACAAGAGAGCTAAAAAAAAAGCGAAAGTTGATGCCATAGCGCAAGCACCTAGGGGAGGGGAAGCCTGACCCCTCTAAGGCCAACTAGATGAAGCCCATGAATGAAAAATGCTCGGACCACAACCCATGGTCATTCCAAAGTTGAGAGACCCCTACATTAGAGGTTGATAGAGCTTAACAAGGCATAAGGTAAAGTCGAGCATAACAGCCAACCCCGAAGTACAAGGCTAAGCCAATCACAACGATTGATCCCAACAAGGCGCAAGGTCGACCCCGAGGTAGGTCAAGGTGGAAAAATAAGAGCTTAGTACTTGAGCCACCTTCGATTTTCACCCAAGAGTAGCACCATGTGAGGATTTGGTGTTCGAGGGATACTCAAGTCAACCACAATAGCATGAGCAAAAACAAAAAAAAAAGGCGAATGGATTGGATTAGAGATAACCGATGATTAATCACAAAAGGAGTAAATATTTTCTGAGTGCAACAAGAATACATAACCAAAGGAACCAATAAAAGGGAAACACAAGTAGCAATCTAGTCTACGCCTCCGAGGGGAGGTCACTTGCAGGCATATCGGTGTGCTCTTCAACCCAGGTGAGGTCGACCTTGTATTCGTTGATGTGAATGTGCTCTAGTGGGGGTGGAGTCGAGACTAGGCATTCATTAAGGGGCACTGGGAGATCATCATCAATGCAGGAAGAAGTGGTCACTTACACAAGTTGGAAGGCATGAGGGAGGTCAGTGGTGCCATTCATCTCCATCTGGCCGACCTCTATGAGGCTCAGGCTTGCTTGGTCTTTATAGGGGAAGGATCCAAAACAAGCTAGAGTCAAAAATAAATTAAAGAAGAGTCCAAGGCAAGCTAGATTCCAAGCGAGCTTAGGTTCCGATTTGAGGAATAATCTTGCTGATGAAAAACTCAAGTATACATGAACCAGGTGGTACATGATCGGGTAGCATGGACGATTTTCATGGTTGGCCACGAAATGACACAATGAGGTCGGCATATATCGAAACACAGACAATAACTCACAAGTTTGAGAGTGTGGGTTTTATCATAGATATATTAAGAATGGGTTCGGAGCAAAATGACCCGGATGGATGCTAAGGAGAACTTATTCAAGAGGAGGCAAACTTACCCAGGCTAAGTAGACCCCGAGATTAGCCCCGATGCCCAAGGTTAACCATGGGGTCAACGCAAGGTGGTTCGACCCGAGCTCATGGGGATAGGTTGGCCTCCTCAAGCTTGGCCCTGGTGCCTAAGGCTGGCTCAAGGCGGTCCGACCCGAGCCCATGAGGTCAGGTTGGTGGGGTCTGGTCAGTTGAGGTAGGCTGAAGATGCGGTCGGACCCTAACCACCTGCCCCCTAGTGGGTGGCGCTCGATTCACGTGGGATAGTTGCAAGGAGAGGCCAAATATAAAAGCAAGATCTTTGCCCTCATTTAGGACAACTTGTCTTATCATTACATTCTTTGTACTCTCTTTAAGCCGTTAATATGAACACCTCCTCTCTTTCGAGCATTATACATTGTCTCTATGTTCCTCTATTCCTTTAATTAATCGGATCTAATTAATTTGGACCACCGGATTAATTAATTCTATCATGCAATATTTCAAATCTTAACCTTCTGCATGAAGAAAATAGCTTTTAAGTTCCTTTAATTTAGCTTGAACTAATACCATTTCGTCCGATGGTTTATTAGTTGACTAGCTAGCACTCGAGCATCTAGTTAGCCATTGACAAGAGTCTTCAGGATTAATGCTGTGTACAACATTATTAATTAATAAATGAATGATCACACTCAAATATATAATGCACAATAAATTAGCTCAATTACATAACAAACGATTACAAAAATGTATAGGGTAAATAATAAAATTAAATTGTTCAAAAATAATAAAACTAAAATAATTTGTTAAAGAATCGCTTTCATGAAATTTGAAATCTGATTGCACAACATAATATTGGAAGCCTTAACCTTAACATCAGGTGAAAACATAATTTCCAATATTAGGATTGGGATAAGAAATAGCAGATTTTAGGCATAGTGTCAAGTGTCAACCGACCAAAGCACTATCCAATGTTGATTTCCAGGCTGGACACTCCATATCGTGGCTGTCAACCATCAATTATTTTCATTGCCAATTTTCCTTTCACAAATTTGGACCCCTGGCTTTTGGCCAAACCATTTTTCATTTCTTAATTTTCTTTCCCAAATAATATTTGAATTTTCAAATATTTATACTTCAGTTCCGTATTTTATATTAATTAATCGAAAGGGAAGAAAAAAAGTGATTTCTTTATAGAGTTAATAATCAGTTAACACATAAGAGTGTAAGGAGTAAAATAAATTAAAGTACATACAAATATACAGTATACTTTAGTTTTCAAAAAAAAAAAAAATACAGTATACTTTATTTTCTCTTTGAGTCTTACAAAGAACGAACGATTGATCTAGATAGACTAGATTATCTTATTCAATTAATACTTAACCAATTAACCAGCGTATGTTCCTTTCAAAAAAAACCAGTGTATGTGTTACAGTTATTATACGATTTATAATACTACTAATAACAAATGAGTCACATTTGTGTGCGATCGTCTCACAAATTTTTATCCGTGAGATAGATGGAGTCAAGATGAAATGTAATACTTTATTTATGATTTAGTATTGCATTTTTTGGTATAAGTATTACATTTTATATTCGTGAGACGGTATCACACAAGTTCTTTCCATAACAAATAGGAAAATACTATTTGGTTCGCACATGAGAATGGAATCGGAATGAGAATCAAATATGTACTTGGTAATGATATGAGTTTTGGTGAAAGTATTTTGCATGTTTGATAGTAAGGTGGAATTTGAATAAATACCAATATTGATGTTTGGTTATGTATAACCCTATAATGAGAATATAATAAAGGTTTTAAAAATACAAAAATAAAAAATCAAGGTAATTGATCCTAATATAATGACATTCAAAGTAGCAATATGAACACAAAAAATCAAAACAAAAATCTAAAAGCACTAATCCAAACTTAAAAATCATATTACCGATAATGGTACTGTAAAATACGGATGCAAGAGCGTATAGTAAAATGACGCATTATTACTGGGCAAAAACCCAAAATGGAATACAAGGATGAGCTCGGGCCGATCTAAGCTGACTCGGGCGGTCGGCAGTGGGCTGACAAGGCTCCGAGGTGGTAAAGCTGATCGAGTCTCCTGCTCTCCAAAAGTCCTTTCTCTCTTCCATTAATGCAGTATTTATAGGTGTGGAAGTCCGCCAGGTCCGTTCCCTCAGCATGTCACACACGTGTCATCCATGCATCGGACCGACTTCGGGCGGTGGGAAGTGACATGCACGTGGCGTCTTTGATTAGACTTTTGATAGCTGTCAACGAGCTCGACTGTTCGGAACACACAGAAGCGCTTCCCGGCTTTCTCGGCCAGGACTGGGGAGGTCGTCGGGTCAGACCTTCATGGCCGAGGGTCCAACCGTAGAGTCTCGGGTCGAACCTCTTAGGCCCGTCGCTGGTACGGAGACAGTCTTATACGGTCTCTATCTCGAACCACATACGAGCTGAGGAGGATATTTCCTATCAGATAAGATAGAATGATATCTTTTTTAAATAGGGAATGGATTTTTAGTAAAATATGGTTGTGTTTAGTTCATGTTTTTACACACCATGAATGAGAATCAAAATTATAATTAGTGTTTGGTTGACAACTTTTAAATCACAACTATTAGAGTTGATTAGCTCTTCAATTAAAACCCCATGAGTTTATTACCAAAATGGTCCCTCGACTATTGCGAAATTACCAATTTGGTCCTCAACAATTTTTCTTGACCAATTAAGTCCCTCGACTTTGAAAAATTTAACCAATTTGGTCTTCCGTTTATTTTTCTGTTAAACATCCGTTAAATCAGGACCAAATTGGTAATTTTGCTATAGTCAAGGGACCAAATTGGTAATTAATTTTTGAGATAAAATACAAATAAGTCATCGTACTATTTGGAAACAAGCAATTAGGCCATCCAACTTAAATAACCCCAAATAAACCATTGAACTCAAAAAAATAAAGCAATTGAGCGACTAAAACTGAAAAAAAAGAGCAATTAACTCATTTTAAAAATTTCCGGCGACAAATTTCGGCACCGACAATCATTTCCAATGGTCGCCGCCGGGAAGGCGACCAAAAACCGCCGGGTGCCGGAAATGGTCGTCGGTGTCGGAATTTGTCACCGAAAATTTTTAAAATGGGTTAATTGTTTTTTTTTTTTTTTTTTTTTGGTTGCAGTGGCTCAATTGCGCTTATTTTCCTAAGTTCAATGCCTTATTTGGGGGTTATTTGAGTTGGATGACCTAATTACTTGTTCCCAAATAGTACGATGGCTTTATTGTAGTTTATCCCTTAATTTTTCACTTAAATGGTCCTCTGAGTATAGCAAAATTACCAATTTGGTCCTGATTTAATGGATATTAACGGAAAAATAAACGGAGGACTAAATTAGTTAAAATTTTCAAAGTCGAGGGACTTAATTGGTCAAGAAAAATTGTTGAGGACCAAATTGGTAATTTCGCAATAGTCGAGGGACCATTTTGGTAATAAACCCAAACCCCATTCTCTAATTAAAAACATGTATCATTCTAGCTTATAGGGTCATACAAAACCAAACATCAATATTGGTAATAATTTCAATTCTACATTACTACCAAACATGTAAAATACTTTTACTAAAATTTATTACCATTACTAAGCATTTGATTTCCATTTCAATTCAGATTCCTTATGCGAACCAAAGACACCGTATCTCTATTCAAATCTAGGAAATGTTAACCATTCTTCAATCCATAAAATTCCATATATAGCAAAGTATACGATCGTTAACACTCCTCTCAGTTATAGTTTAACCAATCAAATTATCCCATCTTAATAACTCCAATAACAAACTTCGTACTGTCTTCAACGTCCTAACTAGTAACTACCCGATATTGAAATCCTTCTATTGCAATCTCTATAGGACGTCTCTAATGACATGTTGTAGGCTTGTAGCCTCTGTAGTATATCCTGTTGGGACAGACAGGCTATACCACAGTACAATGTAAAGAATAACCTAATCTGATTTTGGTTGGCCAAATATCATGCCACTTTACGAAATATAGGAAATAATAAATTTAAACTAATTAAGTTATTCATAAATTTTGAATAATATCATTATGAGTTTGATAACTTTTAATATAAACTATGTTATAAATTATATTAATGTGGACATTATTATTGTAACGATTGCAAAGTTTGTGCATTATTATTGTTATTAATGTTAGTAGATATTATATATATGTATTCTGCTATTGTAATGGTACAAGGATGAATAAGAATGATCTTCTATTGTTTACAATTCCCGTTTCCTGTTCCTGCTACTTTATTGTTTCGCATTCATCAATCGAGCATAGGCCTGCAAACAAACCTGTAATGCAACACGTTATCAGCAAGCTTTCACAGGCGAACGATATTTTTTTTAAACAATACAACAATTGTATTTTTGCAACGTATAAATATAGACATACCATGTACTTTTTCCCTCACTAGGTTTTTCCCATTGGATTTTCTAGTGTGGTTTTTAACGAGGCATGAGTATGATATAATAAACGGGTAGAAAATTTCAAATAAATATTTAAATAGACGAAACTCCGAAATCCTGAAGATTATGCCTTAAAGGCTTATGGTTGTACTCTTTTTTCCTTAACTAAGTTTTTCCCACTGGGTTTTCTTAAGTTAAGATTTTTAATGAGGCAACCAATACAATATATGATTTTACAAATATCATGTACTCTTTTCTTCAACTATGTTTTCTCACGTGGTTTTCCTAATGAAGTTTTTAACGAAGCATGCATATATTAATTAAACGATCCATGTACTATTTTTCATGTCTAGATTTTTAATTTCACACAGGGTTTTCCTAGCACATTTTAACGAAGCCAGATAGTGGTCAAATAATTTCCAAGGGGGAGTGTTATAAATTATATTAATGTGGACATTATGATTGTAACGGTTGCAACGTTTGTGCATTATTATTGTTATTAATGTTAGTAGATATTATATATATGTATTCCCTTATTGTAATGGTACAAGGATGTTTACAATTCATGTTTCCTGTTGGGAACAAGTGTGTCGATTACTTAACCAACCTTGGGCAAATAGCTACCTGGAGGACTAAAATCTTGGAAGATACTCTTGAAGGGATGAGCGATATCCTCCTGGCGGATTTAGGAGGAGCAAGATTTAGAAGGATTAGTTAATCGCCGTTGGTGCGGTCTCATTTCTCACCCAAAAAAAAAAAAAAAACAGAAGACTATATTTTTGAATTATGTTCGTTTTTTATTTTATTGTTGAATTATGTTCAACCATATTACATCTCTAAGCCAACCCGGATGCAGTATATTTATGAGACTAGACCCCATCCTATCATTTTATAGGCCCGGGGCGCGACAAAAAAAAAAAGGCCTTTGGTTAGTATATATTTCATTCCTAAAATTTAGATTAAGCGTATGTTTGGTTCGCACATGGGAATCAAAATCGGAATAGAAATCAAATACACTTGGTAATGGTAATGAGCTTTGGTGAAAGTATTTTGCATGTTTAGTAGTAGGATAAAATTCGAATGATTACCAATATTGATGTTTGGTTGTGTATGACCTTATGATGAAAATAAATATTTGGCTAAAGTGTCATCTAGCACCATGAACTATATCCAATTATTCATGCCGCACTCTGAACTTTCATATTGTATATATTGAGCCGCAAACCAAAATAAAAAATTCACCTAGAACTTTTAGTAGGTTTCCAGGTCTTACTGTTGACATGGCGCAGGTTTTCAAGTGATGTGGCATTTCTTTTAACCTTATGTTGTCCATGTAAGCATTTACATATTAAAAATATATTTTTTTTTAAAACAAAAAATACAAACAAAAAAAATTAGCATTTCTATAAATTTGGAAAATTGAAAAAATACTAAACAATAAATTAGCCAAAAAATATAAATTCTGAAAAAATAAATTGAAACATTGGAATTGCAAAATTGAAAAGTATACATTATGAAAATAAAGAAAATAAAATTCTGGTTATTTTAATATAATAATTTTGTTTTTTTTTTAAATTTTAAATATGTAAACGCTTACATGGACAACATAAGGTTAAGAGAAATGTCACATCAGACGCCATGTCAGCAAGAAGACCTGGAAACCTGCTAAAAGTTCTAGGTGAATTTTTTATTTTGGTTTACGGCTCGATATATACGATATGAAAGTTCAGGGTGCGGCATGAATAATTGGATATAGTTCATGGTGCTAGATGACACTTTAGCCTAAATATTTAATTGAAGGGGTAATCAAAACTCATAGTTGTGTTTTTAAAAAGTTGTCAACCAAACACTAACTATGATTTTGATTCTCATTCCTAGTGTATAAACCCATGAACCAAACACACCCTAAATAAGGAAAAATATACTAATATCAATCAATAACTTTAAATAAGATTAACAACTTCACAATTTTATATACACAATAATAATCATGAAAAAAATTCTAGGTACTTTCCTAAATGTAAAATAATAAATAATCGTATAAGTACCTTCATAAATAAATAATTATATTTTATAAAAATGATTAAATAATTTAAAATCGAGTAAACTTATAAACAATAACATTGTTATCATAATAAAAAGTAAATTAAAATATTTCAAAATATGATAAAAAATATTCATAAAAAAATATGAAATATAATTACTTAGATAAAATAGTTCCAATAGAAAGCATATTATAAATTACACATCTTCTATATAAATTTAAAACTCTTTTAGATTAATTTTATTATGATGACACATAATAGAAGCTTCTAGATTACATTCATTAGATATTCATTAAAAAAAAGTATGGAGTAAATATCTTTTTATTTTTTTCATAATTGAATCTAAAAATATATCATATAACCCCCCTCCCCCCACCCCTCAGGTCGTATTTTACATGTCTTGTTTGGTTAACGTGACTTGATTAAATTTATTTTTAATTCAATTTTTCATAATATGTTTAGTATTAATATATAAAAATTTATATATTTGAAAACTACATATTTTGGAAACTACATTAAAAATACTATTAAACACAAAAAATATAAAGTAAAACTAATTTTTATAAAAATACATTAGAAAATAAGCAAAAAGTAAGAGTTGAGGTATTCTAGAATTTTTTTTTTCTAACATGTAAAGGGAAGGGTTCGATCCCTTGGGCCCATAAAGAATATGCAAGTATTTTACCAGGCAAGTTATTTAACCATCTATTAAAGAATATGCATATTATTTTACCAGCCAAGCTATCCTCTTCAGGCATTCAGCCTTCTTGTGCCCATCTTTTACTTTTAAACATGCTGCCATTATCACTAGCATCATAATTGTCACAATTATAGCGCGATATGTTAGTGTTCACTACAACCTTTTATCTCACATATCAATTGCTTTGAGTTGACAAACCTTTATTCAAACTATGATATATAGACCTTAAGTTTGTATTTAAATCCGCCTTTGGGTCAAATTTAAATACAATGTCAATTTACCGACATGCATCATTCACACATACTTGAATGAGATTATTCATCAAGTTTAAATTTAATACATAGGCCATCTTTGGACATGCACTACATATTAACAAAACAAGAATCATAATCTCCTGAATTATCATTAATCACATGTCTGATCCACCTTTGGGTGATCGCTAGAACTATGTGTTAATGATCACAAATGTTTATCAATCCTTTAGTGTCATTCAATAATGCAAAATACATGTGTATAATAAACATTTGTAAACATAAATAATTATTTAGCTATTACTTTGAGTGGGCCACTTTGGTGACTAACACACTCGCATTATGCTAATAATTTATTTATGTGAATAACCCTTAATTTATGTTGTAAATATAAACATAAACGATTATTTAGCTATTTACCATGAGTGGGTCGCCTTATGTTATATATATAATTTGGTTCATATGACAACACTCCACATGTGAGGACCTGTGGACAAATCCAGACCATCGATCTGCAAGATCTGATGAATAGAAAATCAAGTAAAAAAGGAATGATGTTATTTTTAAATATTATAAACTTTAAAAAATTTATAATATTTACAAAAATGACCCATCTTTTTTTTTCCTTTTTTCTTTACTTTCAACCGTTAGATGTACTAGATGAATGATTTGGATTTGTCCAGACTCTCACTTAAAACATGCAGATAAATCTGAGCAGTTGATTTATATAGATCAATTGATCTAAAAAGAAATCTATATATCTAATTTATAGAAAAATGTGCACTCGAAGGCTCAAAATCTTGAACTCGAAGGCCAAAACTTTGCTCTCGAAGACACTAAAATGTGCACTCGAAAGCCAAAATTGTGCACTCGAAGGCACACAGTTGTGTACTCTAAAGCACAAAAATGTGCTCTCGAAGACATGAAATTATCCACTTGAATATAATAAATTATGCACTCAAAGGGATAAACGTATGCACTCAAAAAGAATGATTATCCAATCGAAGAGATAAAATTATGCATTCAAATAATGAAAATAATGTACCCAAAGACAAAAAAAAAATGCACTTATTTACAAAAAAGTACCAAAATGCCATTGCATTGTTTTATTTATCTCCTTTTATTCAAGGCGGTTGATCTGAACTAAATCAATTGCTGAGATTTAACCCTATTTTTTACCTAAGGAGTTGTTGATTCACGAGCGATGACGATTGACAGAGCTACTAACCGAAAGCTTGAGGCAGAGGCGGTGTTCCAGCGAGTTGCTAGTTCGCTACTATCCTGCAGGCTATGACACATGGGCAGTATTGCAAGCTAGTTCTGCTCGGTGAAGAGTGAAGATTGAAGTTTGCAATTACAGAAGGTTAAAGAAGACAAAGATGAGCTCTGGAGCACCTATAGAGTGGTTTATGAAAAAAAAAAGACTAAAAATGGAATGACACTTATATATAAATCTAGGACCAAAAAATGAATTAAATCATTACAAAAAAAAAAAAAAAAAAAAAA
>CP025647.1:19493830-19505815 GCA_003576665.1 Ipomoea trifida | reverse complement strand
CCAGCCAATTTGAAATATATCTCCCTGACCGCCCGTCCAAATCGTGCAAGTCCTTACGGAAATGCACTGGATGAGGTACGTCTTGAAATCCATGAAATTGTCTGCAGAAGCGGTCAGGGAAATGATATGCAATTGTAGAAACACCATAAAACCCCGCTTGTCGCAAGTGTTGTATCATTCTAGGATCACGTCCATGTCTGTTTCGTGCGCTCATATCATAACGAGCATATTGAACGACAGCATCATAATCCATATCGGTCCATACTGCTCGCGATCTATGGGTACTTTGACAGACTAAAACTGATGGATCTATAGGTCCCGATCATAATTATCCTTGTCGTAAGTGATTTTGTATTTGTAGATTTTTTTTAACTCTATCATTTAGAAATATCCATTTACTAAATAACGTGTTCATTTATGTTCTTCATTATATTTACTAGCTTGCAATAATCAAATACATTTGCCTGATGTTAGTGAATGCACTATTACGTGGTTCTCCATTCAAATCGACCCTTCAACTATTGCGGTATAAGAATCTAATTTTTGTGTTATATATTTAAATTGTTTAATACATTCAAATCTTATCGTCGATACCGATCTTACCTATTCTATTTTTTTTTTCATCAGCTGAAAATTCCCGATTGTATGCATCGTCATTTAATGTAACATTTCACAACAAAAGCAATTTTGTTGCATTACAGTGTGGCAGTAGAAGTTTCAGTCGAAAATATGCACTTTAAATCGGGCATTTCTGATTTCCTGATTGAAAATCACTTATTTCCTGGAGACATTGTGGTTTTTCGACATCGGGGTTTTTTCAAGTTTGAAACTTTCTTCTATAAGAGCTCCTCCTACAAGCCGCGGAGAAAATTTAATCAATATGGCCCATCCTTCAGCAATCGTCTAATTGAAATCGGTAACACAATACTATATTTTATAAAATTATATGTTATATTTATTTTTAACTACATATATTAATCGTAATTTCTTTAAATATTAGGACAAATAAGTTTGAGCGCAAGATCTTCAATACCATCAAGATTTGAGTTTGAGCAACTAGAGCGATGTAATAGCTTGTATACAGATTTCTGTACATTTGGAGCGGTAAGAACATTGTATACATTTACTAACCGATTCCAACGATATCACTACTTACCAGCATCTTCTTATTCCATCTGTAGCATGATCGATTGTGTGAGTTTCTGAACGATGCTAATGTCTTAGACGGACGACCGCTTCAAATTATTGTCGGGGATAGAAAGCTACGTCTCTACTTCGATAAAACATTCTACATTGAACAGTGGGAGCAAATAACTGATCATTTTGGGATTACGGTGGATGATGATGTTGTATGCTTCAATATAAATGACAACGTCGTGCTCATGCTAGTCATTACGGTGGATCAGTTACGTACACTATTAATGACAATGTGGACGGCGAATTTGAACGATTAAATTGGCTCAGTGAATAATAAATATTATCTTTCTTTTTAGAAGTGTATTTTTCTATTTTGTATACAACTAATCAATTAACTAATCATTCTAATCACTAACTAATCATTACATTTTTACTAATCATTTAAAGCTACATAATCATTAGAATAATCATTATCTTTTTAACTAATCATTTAAGCTAATCATTATCTTTTTGCCTAATGATTTGAAGCAATGATGACCGGAGTAAAAAATTATTAAAAGCTACCACTCCTCTTCATGAGGTGTGGTAGCTTTTTCCTACAACTCCTCTTCAACACCCGTTGTTGCTGTTTTTGCCCGGTTTTTTTTTTTCACAACATTTTGGAATCCATTTTGAAAAGTAGTTTCCGGCGGAGAAAGAACCCGTCCATCTGCTCCGCCGCAGCCTGGAGAACCCACACGACGTCGCAGATGCTGTGTCGGCGCAGTGATGGGCGGGTTTCGGGGTACCCATCCACAACGGCAGGAGTCATTAAAGGTGAGTTGGTGGAAGTAGGTGAAAACATTTTCAGGTGAATTTTGGATACAGTAAAATGCCACTCGTCCATCTGCACAAGCGTTCAGTTTATGGCATTCCTTACATTATCGTATTCAATTCATTCTGGAAATGACGATCTTAAAGATGAAATACATGGAAATGACATGGTTGCCCTCAAATTTAACGTTCGTTAGACACCTAAACTAACGGAGGACTACGGATGGTTATTTTGAAAAAGATGAAGGACTACTCGTGGTCGTTTAAAAGACTATAGGGACCACCGCTGGTATATTGCTAATACTCGGAGGACTAATGGAGGTATTAACTCTAAAAAAATAGTTATCACGTTTCGGGCGCTATACTACTATTTTAGCTTCTGGATCCAAATTTAAATAATGTGAGCAATTATAGAGGCAAATATGTTGTTGACAATTGTAATAGCTTTATTATAAATATCTTTCATACTCATGGTAATTTTTATATCAACCGAATATGTCATTTCCCAATACTTTTTGAATTTGGTTGTTCCGCTTCCCTAGTATATATTTTGATTATTCGGTGCACCTATAATTTTACTCGGAGTTTTCACATTCCAAGCGAACATCTTCACGATGAAAATTTTTATATTCCAGGAGTGATGAATATTTTTATACTAGATCTATTTTTCGCAATTTCTTATTTTTATACCGATAAAGATATCCTATGCTTCCGACATAAAAAAAATTGTAGATATATTTAGTCGTAGTTAGCGATTTCAATTCTTTATTTATATGAACTTAGTCGCTCCTTGATATTTCTACCAGATTATTTGTTCAATTTCTGAACTTCTGTTCAGTAAAACTAGTACATAGGTTTGAAGATCTTTTCATTTCTTGAAATTTTCTCGGCATTCTATAAAATTTGAGCTTAAATCTCCTATAATGCCGAGAAACGATCTTATAATAGAATATGCAGTCAATGTATCTTTTGATCCTTTATTATGAACTCTAGATATTTGATATCCCTTAACGATACGCTATAATTTTGATATAAGAAAGAGAAAAAGGTCGGCATATTAATACTTAAAAGTGGGAAATGTATTATTCCAAACTCTTACCGTTATAACTTCCGTTATCTTTTCCATTAACTTTACCATGCATGTGCATCCACCACATCTTTTCTTATATTCTTTAATGATAATAATATTTGTAGACATTATATATTTGATTAATATAATAAATATTTTTTTTCATTTCGATTTTAATTAATAAGAATTTGTTAGATATTTTTTAAAATATAAATATTGGGCATAAGTTTTTGTGCATCGCGCATAGAAAAGACTAGTTATACTAATAAGAGCCAAAACAATTTATGACTATAATGGGGAGAAAAAATGACGGTCACATTATTAAATCAAATGGATAATTCAGATTATTTAGATTTTATATTTTCTTGAGATTTTTAAATTTATCCTTAATTATTAACTTACTCATTGATTTCAATAAGAAATGTCTTAGGTTCGAACATCATCCCAAACAAATTTGGCATACTTAAGTTCCTCACTCTATTTTACTCTTATTAAATTAAATAAATTAGTAGTTTCAACAAAAAATGATACATATGTTTTTCTTTAATTTATAATTATGTGTTTACAATGCCTTTATTTGAAAAAATTATTCATTATCAATAAATTAAATTAATTAGAGAAACAATTTCATTATTTATATTGTCTTTATTTTCTCCAATGCAAAGATTCTTTACATTCAAATTATCAATCAATATTCATTACATGGTCTATTATCGTCTTTTTACACTATATTGTAATTAAATATCAAATACCATGAAAAAAAAAACTTGTTTGCCAAAAGTAGTAATCCATAAACTTCTCATATATAATCTTGCATTGATATACTTTAAAATATTTATTTAAATATAAACATTGGGCATTAACCCATTCGCGCAATGCGTGTATAAAACTAGTATATATAATAGAGACCAAATGCAGTAATAGGCTTCAGGTAAAAAATGAGGTTTAATCTCAGCCCTTGATCTAAATAAAATGAACAGTTTAGATTGAAGAAAACTTAAAGAAATGTGGTGGCAATTCGGTCTTTTTGCGTATTGGTCAAACTTAAGATGCATCGTTCTCCTTCTTAAAGTGCGTCGTTTTCCTTATTAAGGTGTGCGGTTTCTGTGCTTAAGGTACGTCAGTTCTTCAGTTGAAAACTTAAGGTGCGTTTTTTATTGAAACTTTAAGGTGCGTCGTCATTGCATAGCTTCATGGGCATCGTTTTCCTTCTTAAGGTGCGTATATTTAAAGCTTAAGGTGCGTCACTTTTCTAGTTTAAGGTGCATCAGTCTAAAGCTTTAGGTGCGTCTTTCCATAGCTTAAGGTGCGTCGTTTTTCTTCTTAAGGTGCGTATATTTAAAGCTTAAGGTGAGTCGTTTTTCTTCTTAAGGTGTGTATATTTAAAGCTTAAGGTGCATTACTTTTCTAGTTTAAGGTGCATCAGTTTAAACTTAAGGTGTGTTGTTTTATAACTTAAGGTGCGTAGTTTTATATCTTTAGCTAGGTGTATCAGTTTGAGACAATTGATCATTTGCATGCATGTTGGCAAAAGCGCGTCTTTTTATAATAATTTTTCTTGATTTGAGTCGTTGATCTAGATTAGATCAACGGCTTAGATTTCACATCTTTCACCTAGGAGAGTCTTCGTATATGAACTGATATATATATATATATATATATATATATATATATATATATATATATATATATATATATATATATATATATATAGTGTATGCATGTGCATGGTAATAATAATGAGAAAAGATAACAGAAGTTATAACGGTAGAAATTTTTTTAGTAAATTTCCAAAATGGTCCTCTGACTACGGCATTTTCTTAAATTGGTCCTTTGACTTTTAATTGCACCCAAAGTGGTCCTTCAACTTTTGAATTTAAAGCCAAAATGGTCCTCCTTTAGCTTTGGCGTTAAGTAGGTGTTAAAATGAAGGGTAAAATAGAAAATTCAAGTTTTTCACTCCAATTTAAAGCAAATTGTGACTCCTTTCAACAGCCTGCACATATATTTCTTCAAATTAGGTTTTTGCTCTCATAAATATGCAATCAAAATGTGGAATAAATGGATAATCAACTAGAAGGCCATAAGTCTTTGCCTTGAAAAGTTTGTGGATGAAGTTAAAGATGAACTTGTTTGGCATTTCTAGTTTATTATCCCATATTTTGATTGCAGATTTAGGAGAGCAAAAACTCAATTTGAAGAAATATTTGCACAAACTGTTGAAAGGAATCACATATTGCTTTAAATTGAAGTACAAAACTTGAATTTCTAGTTTTACCCTTCATTTTAACCCAAAGCTAACAGATGACCATTTTGACTTGAAATTCAAAAATCGGAGAATCATTTTGGGTGCAAAAGTTAAAAGTCAAGGGATCAATTTAAGAAAAGGTCATAGTCGAATGACTATTTTGGAAATTAACTCAAATATTTTTGTCTAAAAAATTGTATAAAACTCTTATAATATAATGTATAAAAAAATTTAACAGAAAAACGAACATAAATCAGGAGTATATATAACCTGAATTGAGACTTATTATGTTTTACGATATGTTGCATTCTATCTCAAGTGTCTTTCACTATTTTGGACCAAAGATTATCAGTATTGCTTATTAATTATTCACACAATTAAAATGTATCAACCCTAAACAATATATGCACACACTATAAACAGAAACTTATGTAACAGATATGTACTTTGTACTTTGTAGGTTTTCTGTTTGTGTGTGATGCTTTTTTTTTTTTTTTTTTTTTTTTTTTTTTTTNTTTTTTTTTGTCTACCTTATTTGGTATAGTAGTTAGTTTAGAAAGATAGCATCCACGCCACCGCTTTCAAGGGCGGAATCTTAGGAAATATCGTAAACAACTAAACAAGACGTGCGTGCCTAATCTATGGGCCCCCTCACATTTTATTTGTTTGAATTAGTTTGACCATGTCATTCTTCACCCTCTTCTTTTCTCTTTTTTTTAAAAAAATAAATAAATAATTATTCTGCACTAATATTCAGATTATGTAAAACAATGAGGCATAAAAACGAAAAAAATTAAAAAAAAATGGAATAAGAGAAAAAGTTATATATATATATATATATATATAATGGGACATATGGATTAATTATCAAATGAGAACCATTCATCCCGTAAGAACTTGTAAACCAACATAAATGCACACAAACTATTCTTAAGGTAGATTGTGTGGATTGTGCACTGCAATATTAGATTATGTGCATTTATGTAGACATTTGTGTGCATTTATTTACAAGTTAGCATGTTCTCACGGGATGAGGGGTTCTCATTGGAACATCAATTGTAATTTCTTAAATATACATAAATATTAATTATTTCATAATTAAAAATATTACACTAATTGATGGGGCTATGGGACCCTAGGGTCCATTTTATTGAAAAAGTATACGTACAAGGGAGTGGTGAAGGAAGGAGGTTGATACAAGTCTTATTGGGCTAGAAAGACAAGCATGCAATGATGCATGGTTGCTCAAAACCATTGTTTTTGAATTAAATGTTAAAAGGAAATATATCTACTAAGGGTAATCAAACCCATACTGTAACCCAGTTTGCACAACCCAAAATCCGGTCCTGCTCTTGTGTACAGAAACACGACACCTTTTACTTGTTTCCATTTTGGCGCTTGTGGAATTATCAATCAGTCGGTGTCTGGCCGACGTCGAGGTTCGCCGACCACCTCTGGCCATGGAGCACCCAGCGGGGCTGGTGCGCCCCTGAGCGTGGCAATGGCGCCCCAACTTGGGGGGCGGCCAGGGCGCAGTATAATTGACTACTACCTCCGTCCCATTTTGGATGTCTGATTCGTTTAACGAGACTTGACTGAAGTTATTTTTAATCTAATTTTTCATAATATTAAGTTTAACATTAATATATAAAATTTATATATTTAGAAACTACATTAAAAGTACTATTAAACACAAAAAATTAAATTTAAAAATAATAAAAAATTACAAAAGAAAATAAGCAATGAAAAAAGAGTTGGTTTGACCAATGAATAGTAAATAGGACTGGTAAAATGGGACAGAGGGAGTAATAATTATATGTTAATTAAACTAATAATTACATTGATATTAGTATAATTACAATTAAACATGGGCCATTGGATGTATTTTTATAATAATTACAATTAATTAATTCATAATAATATACAACTCGTTTGTCTGTTTAGCACGGGCCAAATATTCTTAACATATTTTAACAAATCAATTATGTGCATCAGACAAGTGAAAATACTAGTTATAAATTAAAAAAAAAACAAAACAAAACAAGAAAAAACTTTAGTTTTATTTATTATGCATGAAATTAATGGCTCTATTGAAGGTGAAAAATATGAAACAACTTTTGTAAGAAAAAAGGAAATGTTATTTAAAGATAAGAAAATAGAGACAACAATTATACATGTAAGCGCCCATGGCCTAATGGATAAGGTGCTTGACTTCTAATCAAGCGATTGTGGGTTCGAGTCCCACTGGGCGTGCGTGTGTTTTGCAAATCTAATTATAATGTACACTTCGAAAGGCTATCTCCAATTTAACGTCATAATATAAATCAATAAAATGTACACTTTGAAACGAAACGATATTTAAATGCAGGATGCATAAAACAGTTTTATTTTTATGTATGGTGACAAGTTTTGATCCATTTAGGTTCACTTTTATTCAAATAATATTTAATTTAAATTAGATAGTATTATTGTGGCATGATATATTTTTTGTCATTCATTAATAAATTTGTTTAAGAAGTGTTAAACATGAGGGTATTTTGATATATCCAACATATCATCCTCTCAACTAGGAGTGGACAAAACGGTTCAAGTAACCCGAATCCAATCGAAAAATCGATCGGTTCTAGTTTTAGAAGAACAAACCAAACGTTTTTTTAATAAATATAAATATATATTATATATAATTAATAAATAAATAAATATATTATAAATAATATAATAATAAATAAATAAATATATTTTTTATATTTATTTATTTATATTTATATATTTACTGGAAATTCTTTCCAGTAATTCACTGAAATGAATTTACATTTCTAGTTCTGGAAATTCATATTCTAGTTCTAGAATTAAAATTAAAGTTTTTATGTTTTATTTTAATTCATTTGAATTGTTAATTTGTTATGCTGTTATTTAATATTTAGATATTAGACTTTGGATTTGGGTTATGTGATGTTTCATGCGTAGTTATTATGGTGTCCCGTTACCTCGCGGCACCTCGCGGCCGTCTTGTAGCCTAGGAAATGTTGAAATTCGGGGGTCGTAAATCGAACCGAATTAAATCCGAACCGAACCGAACCGTTTTAAATCGAACCGAAACTGAACCGAACTCTAATGTTAAACCGAACGATTTAACTTTTTTTTTAAAATCGAAAACTCGGAAAAAAAAAAAAAAAAAAAAAAAAAAAAAAAAAAAAAAAAACGAAGACCGAAATGCCCACCCCTACTCTCAACAAGGAGTGTTGTAGGAGGTCAGGAGGACATGGTACCATGATCGTGCATGTCTACCATGAACATAATGTTATTGCCAACAACTTAGCTAAGATGGCAACCAACAGAAGGGAAGAGTGGATGGAGTTTGACGTTCCACCACCAAAATCGAGCAATTTTGTTCGTGACGATTGTTTAGACATGGTGAATTTGATTCTCTACATTTCGGATTTCTCTTCTTCATTTGTGTTTTGGTATTTGAATTATTGGTTATAAATTAATTCTTGAAGCATTATTTTTCACTTCGTATAGCATTATTTTTCACTTCGCCTGCGTATTTCAAAGTTCTTCAATTCAAAAGCATTTCTCCCACTTCAAGTACATAAGGTAAGTTTTTGTATTTTATATGTCCAAGTACATAATTATTTTTTCCATGTTTATGAACTAATTTAGCAATTATTTATAGAATGTCATTTCTTAGTTTTGGTACTTTATCTGGAGATAATTTTAAATGTAAATATGGTGATCTATTAGCTATGAAAATATCATGGAGTTATGCTAATTCAGGTAAAAGATCAAGATATCAAGCTTGCCTACGTTATAAAGTAAGTTCTTTATCTTTCCAAAAATTATAATGTAAGTAGTGTTTTATACTCCCTCCATCCCATTTTATGTGTCTAGTTCAGTTAACGAAGCTTGACTGAAGTTATTTTAAATTTAATTTTTCATAATATTAAGTTTAGTATTAGTATACAAAAATTTATATATTTAGAAACTACACTAAAAGTACTATTAAACACAAAAAAAATGAAATCTAAAAATAAGTAAAAAATACTAAAGAAAATAAACAATGAATAAAGATTTGATTTGACCAATTAATAGTAAGTTGGGCAGATAAAATGAAACAGAATGAGTAAATAGAATTGAAAGCCAAGGACCTTGTGGTCTAGTGGCATCAAACCATTTTCTTTATATGGGAGGTGGTGGATTCGAGCCTCAGTGGAGGTAATACTGACTCTTGTGCTTCAATAGGTTGAGAAAGTAGTTATGAACAGATACTGCATTGTAATAGAGTTAGTAGAATTGAAAGAAAAATGAGAATTGTTTAGACTTTAGATGGGTTGATATGGACGTGTTTGACTGCGTTGTGATAGCCATGAGGGTTATTGAAACATTTAAACAAGAATGACATAGAAATGATATGATAGGAATTCAAACACTGAAGTATACAATTAAGAAGAAAGAAATTGAAATCTATAAACTTAGCTTGGAGGTCATGGAAATGAAGTTTCAAAAATAAATGGGATGTGATAGTAAATTTTAATTTTAAAAAGGTATTGCATGCGATTTGATGGTGGCAATCATTTTGTTTCAATTTTTGTACAAATGCAAAGCATGTAAATTGTAAATGTAACACTTTTTCAATTTAATTAGGAGGGCAAAAGTTGAATATGTAATATGGTTATGTGAGCACACTATTGGCAGTGGCGGATCCAAAAATCTTATTCAGTGGAGGCGAAAGATTAAAGCTAATGAGATATTTTGAAAAAAAAAAATGAAACCCTTAAAGGTCAAGCCATAAATATATATTATATACTGACTAGAGATGAAAAATAAAAATACATCAAAACGAAATAAAAATATTCAAAACAAGATATGAAACATAATTAATTAGATAAAATGGTTCAAATGGAACACACACATTATAAATGCGTATTTTTAATATTAAAAAAGGTACAATGTTACAAATAAAAATTCAATATGGAAACAATATTAATTACTGTGGTTTTTAAGGATCGTAATTTTTATTAGAGTGAGGTATGAATTGAATTCCTTATAGAGTTGGTCTAAACTTATTCAATTAGTTGAGATATTTTATTACTGATTTTCCCACTTAAACGGTAAACGAAGCATTCATACCCTTTTTTTTTCTTTTTTGTTGAGTACTACAATCTAACTCTATACATAGGGCCTGAGACCTTTCATTTGGAATGGTAACAGTGATGCCATCAGATCACAAGGTACTTGGCAGCATTCATGCCCTAAGAACAAAATTTGTAACCTAATTAAGATTCAAACTCATGCAGTTAAGATGGAAGCAAAATACCCTTGCCATCTTCCATCTAAGCTAGGTTAGCTAAACCTTTGTTTATATTTATGTATATTTAGTATATATACATTTACTATGTATATACATAATGAACCTATACATACAACACATATAAAGGAGATGGGGTGAGGGGAGTGGGGGCAGCTGCCCCCATTGTGGCTCCACCATTGACTATTGGGTAATAATCTTACCTTGTGTAATGCTTGACTCTATAATGTATTTATTTCTTCGTCTTCTTCTTTATTTGAATTTAAAGTTGTTATTATGCCATTGTGGTAGTCATTAGTGTATAATCATTTCAACCATTCTGCCCTAACATAAGGAAGAAAATATCTATAATTGAGAAGGTTGCAGCATTGTGTCTATAGATTTTGAGTGCCTGGTTTATGAAAGATTGACTAAAAATATAGTGACACTTATAAATCTAAGACCAAAAAATGAATTAATTAATTAGGACATAGAGGAGCTGAGAAGATGGTAAGTTGAATAGACCGAAATGCCCTCATGTTTAACACCATTTAAACAAAAGAGGACAAAAAATAGGCATGCCACAATAATGCTAGGGTTAATATTGAATGTTTGAAAAAAGAATGACTAAAAGTGAAATGACACCTATAAATCTAGAAAAAATAGAATTAAATATACTATATATATACTAATAAGAGCCAATAAAGTTAGATCTATAATGGAAACTAAAAAATGTTGGTCCAATTATTTGATGAAATGAATGGTTCAAAATATTTTGATTTTAATATTGTTTTTTATTTTCCTACTTTACCCTCTATTATATTATTTTCTTCCTTTAAATAACCTCGCATTCCATTAGTATAAATTTTAGTAACGGAATATTCCGTTAATTATTTATTATTCTTAACTTGCTTATTAATTACTATAAGAAAGGTCTTAGGTTTGAACCTCATCTGATCCCAATCAGAGTTGGCATAATTGTTAAACATATACTATGAATATGTTAGAGTGTATTTATATAATGGTACAATTGTACATACATCACTTTACAAATATTGTACTATTATATTTTTTATCGAATAAAATTGTTCTTACATCATTGTCAGACCTGCGCGACCTAACTACAAAGTTGTTGATCAGAAATACTACTACACATGGACTCTAAACGGTAGGACCATTGTCCAACGAATTGACAATATTGACATCCCACTGGCTCCAATTGAACAAGGTTACACATCATTCTTAAAATTTTATCAATGCATGAAAACTTCTAAAAAAATTTGTAAGTTAATTTTTACTATATCATTATAACAGTATCTGTTGTAACCATATATTTCGAATTATTTATCATTATCCTCCATTGACAACATTGTAAAAATTGTCATTGACAAACTCCCAAAACAATTTGTCTCAATAATAAACTGAAATAAA
>CP025647.1:19481663-19493805 GCA_003576665.1 Ipomoea trifida | reverse complement strand
TTATAACGTTAGGTGCAACTACATTCCGGACACGTGTCGCGCTGTGATTCGTCCGCATTTCTCTCCTGGGCGATCAGTACGCATTTGAACGCGATCATATATATATATATATATATATATATATATATATATATATGTGTGTGTGTGGGCCCCTATTCAGGTGAGGACAACTTATTTTGAGGTCAAAGAGGTGTAATCTCAACCATCCAATATTAAGGATTAAAAGGCTTAGATTAAAGATTAGATTGGTAATCCACGTCATATTGAGATCAAATAGGGGTAAATTAGAGTTTTTTTAGTTTGGTAGTAATTAAGGTATGATTTTTAATTACAAAGTTAGCATTTTATGATCTTTTTAATTATGGAATGAAGGTGAGTTTACAAGGAACGTGTATTTCCTTACTTTTTAACATTTGCGGCATTTTACTAACGTAGAGTATTAACAAGGAGCTTGTAGAATTTGATTCCGCAATGGCAGACATTGAGGTGATTTCGGAGCAAATTTTTGGACAAACATCGCTGGAAAACGCAGAGATAACTACCATGCAAGGTATGTATTGATTCCTTCTATCGTTGTGATGCGTAATGATTGGAAAATACCAAGATTTTTATTTGAACGTGATAAGTTGCTTGAATATGGGTTGAATATCCGCAAAAATGCAGGCATGATGACATATTTCGTTGTGTGACAGCTAGGGGATTAGATGTGCCGTTACCCTTAATTGTGTGTGACTACTCTATCAGTCTATCGTATATAGTGACGAATGTAGTTAGGAATTTGAGTATTTTCTACATTGCCATTGTTTGAAGATTGATATTACTTTAATCTTATGCACATTGTTTCTGTTACCATGCATACGTGTCCCTAATGCTCAAAGTCCATTTGATTTTTTCTAAATAATTTTTTAGCATTCAAATTGTGGATATGATGGATTGGTTTCTTTGTTCAGAAAACTTTTGTGCCGTGGAGCTGCGATTATGTGACTATTTACTATCTATTATTTGCCTTGTGTGAATATTGTGCTTCATTATTTACTACATATTTTTTCGAATAATTACAATGATTTTTGTAATTTTTGAGTAGATATTTGCGGGTAATACTTAGTTTTGATTTCCTAGTATTTTTTGAGTGTTTTAATCTATTTGGATAATAAGTTTGTAATTAAATACAGTACAAGTCTTCATTGTATTTACCTTGGTGTGTTTTTTGAGTCTTTATTCAGTTGTAGTAGATAAATTGGTAGAACAATATAAGTTTTCATCGTGGTACTAATATTCATTGTAAATGGAAAATACCAAGTTAAATATGGTGAATATGAGTGGAAAAGATCAAAAGGAAAACCAATTGATGGTATAGAATTGATTTGCATACAGCAGAATGATAGTTTAGTGTGAAACATAATATATGCCCGTTAAATAATGGGAATTTGTGGGAAAAGGGAGTTAATAATTACAGCATACCGTGGGTTCAATTGTGTGCCATCTTGGGATATTATTTGTGTCATTTCAGTGAATTTTGTTTGACAACGGAAATATATACAATTGATAGCATACAACGGAATGAATGTGTTTTTTATGGTGTTTTTTGCATGCAACAATGACATATTTAATGATTCACGAAGCCTAACGTAGTGAACTATTGGTTGTTGTTGGTTTTAATATATACCGGAATGTGACAAATCCATACGACGGCCATACATTGGACAAAGATTTCCAACAGTAGAAGAAGGTGTGTAGTTTTACAAAAGCTATATGCAGCAATGGTAGGTTTCGATTTTAGATGTAGCACAATGAGAAAGAACCGAGATGGCGACGTTGGAGTGAAATATTTTCTTTGTTCAAGAGAAGGGCAAAGTGATTTACAATGATTTTATTTTTATTTTTTGGAAAAAATGACAATGCAATTAATAAACACAATTACTTTTAGACGGAGTAATGATCTATTTTGTGATTTCCTATCTATGTTCATTTTGTACGAGTCCTTTAAAACTTATGGATGACTCGAACACATTACTCTCATTACTTTCTTATTGGCATGAGTCTAAATATTATGTCCGTTATTGTTCAAGACACACGAAAGCTGCAAGTAGGGCACAAAACAAATCCTACTAACATTGTGAACTGGTTTTAGATTTTAATTTGTGAGTCCATACGGTTATAGGTGTGTGCCCATTCGGTTATAGGTGTGTGCCCATTCAGTTATAGGTGTGTGCCCGGTCTGTGTCACTTTTAAGTTTGGGCACAAAGCTCAAAACACACATATAAAGCTACAAGTCCTGCCAGACACTCAAAAAGTAAAACTAAGGCAACAGAATAGCGAGGAAATGCACTAAACAAACATAAATAATTGCAGGAAAAATAATGTTATGCACATAAACAAATGCTCAACCTAACGTTAAAAAAAAAACCCCAAAGTTGAACGAAAAGTATACTAGTTTGTAAATGTGAAACTAAAATGAAAAGATGTAAAAAACAATAGCATCATTACAAAAGAACAAATCTCGTAAATAAACATAATAACACTGGATACAGTTAGACAGGTCAAGTTGTTGAATGGACTTTCCCCCGTACTTCTCCTTAAATCGGTCATTCTCCTTACCACAATCCATTTCACATTTTTGACATTTCCCTTTCTCCTCCACCTTAATTGATTTTGAAGTATGCCCTTCAGCCCATATAGGTTCTGTCATCAGGGAATAAGTTTAGGATATTTTCTAGGAATATAAAAGCACCATGTCAAAATGCTCCATCTATCAATGACAAAAGTTTATACAAGCAGGTTGTCTATGACTGCATATGATATATATTATAAAAGATAATTACCACCAACTTTTGCTCACAAAGCCAACAAGAAAACCATCTGCAGAACAGAGCTCAATTAGCATGGAACACTACGAATGCAAAACAAGTGATGATACTCAGAATCATTTATATTTACCAACTCTCACCAATAGATTTGAAATATTCAGACAACAAGAATTTCTAAAAAATAAAATTAAAAAAAAAAAGAACAAATCACTTTAAGATTACCCCCCTTAAACAGCATAAAAGCACACAATGGTCAAAAACACAAACCACATTTTCTGGGGTATCACCATACTTCACAAGAGTGGGCTCAGTTGACGTAGAGTTATCAATAATCTCGACCCGCTTGGATACAAAGTCGACACACAAGAGGTAGAAATGTTCATGTTGAAGAATTGGCAAGAAAAGCTGAAACAACAAAAACAATTATGAGATGATCCATGGATACCACTACACCCCACTTCACAAATGTCTATTGAAACTACGTGCACACAATAATACACATCCGAGAACACAACCACCAGTGACTGGGCACACGTGTAAGTAAAGAAATATGGGCAACCCCTATAAGCATACATAAATACAATAGTGGGCATACATGCGGTTACTACTAGACACACAGATGGTACCTACTGGGCACACATGATACCTAAAGGTATTCTCAAGTAGTTTGAAAAGCTCATCTTTGACAAAAAAAATACCAACTAGGGCACTCAATAAATGAAGCAGGGCACACAATCACTAAATCAGGAGCACACAACCTAGCAACATACCTTATTAACATCCTGTCCACAATAATAAATCTACACACATACCAAATTATTAACTATCGGTTCTAGAATAACAAAGTAGGGCACACAATAAATGAATGAAGGCACACAACAAATGATTAATGATTTCAATTAAGTGATATGTTTGCTTGGGTGAGTGGCATATTGAAAGGATTTATATGCCTCAATCAAGAAAATGTGTTTGAATGGACATCTGAGAAGAGGAAATCATTGTCTCACAGAGAGAAAGCAATCAACTTCACACTGCCAACATGTCAAAAGAGATTAACGGAAGTAGGTAGCAAACAAAAAGCAGTCATTAACTAATTCAAATGTCTTTAACCTTGATGTAGAACAACAGTGGTGGAAACTCTAACTTGAGTTTAACAAGGTTTGAGGATATGATAATGAAGAAATTTCCAACTTGATTGATGACTTCCCAGCGGTAAATTATTAAAACTCTAGAAACTCAAAAAAAAAATCAAAAATCACTTTCCTAATGCATCTTATCAATAATTAAATAGCTTACTGCAGGCTATACTTCTGTGATGGGCACACTGAATTATCTGATCCATAAACCACTATTATAGAATCATAAACTTGAAAGAACAGTGTAAATGAAGGCACTGGTTAAAGCTATTTTAGTAAATAAAATTTCAACCAGGAGGCAAACAATAAACAAATTTAATCCAAAAACACAAAACAAATAATAATCCGTCGCCACCGCCTACACTCACCCGAAAACCCCACACTATGCATGTATGGCAAAACCACAATCACCAGACGGCAAAAAAAAAACATCAAGGAATGAATATAACAGCAAAAAAAAAAACCCAATAAAAAAAAAACGAAACACAAAACAAACGAAATCCCTACCTCTATTTGCCGTCGGTCTTTCCTCGCCAGGCCGCTGACTGCGCCAACGGTGATCACCAATATCCGCCATCGTTGCAAACTGTTTCTGCCAAAACCCAACTCCGGCGACACGTTCTGTTCCCTAACTCTACCGCCGAAAAATACGAGAACCCCAAGAAACGGAAAGCCAAAACGGTTCGAAAATTGCAAAAGGAAATATTATGTAATCTGAATACGTGCGTGAATAGGAAGCCAAAAGACCCTAAAATTCAGCTACAATAATTAAAACAATCACCACAAAGACAAAAACACCCCCAATCCTAATAAAACATAAACAGATGATGGCGTATTACTTAAAATAAACCAAAAATTAGGGAAAATCGTGACCATTAAAAAATCTAATCTAACGCATAAAAATAGACCTCACAAGACTCTATATTACATTAGTTCTCACCTGAATAGACTTCTATATATATATATATATATATATATATATATATATATATATATTATATATATATATATATATTATTTATTATTTATTTATTTATTTATTTATTATTTATAAAATTTATAGACTCGTGATCAAATAAGTCCACTCTTTTCCATGAGTTAGTGTGGACAGATCTGGGTCATTAAAAGCTAGAGACCGATGGCTTAGATTTTTTTACTTTTTATTTATTTATTTATTTTTTTTGTGTTAGTTTTGTTTAGTTTTGTTTGTTTTATTTTTTTTTAGTGAAGGCACAGATGTACAGTTGTGTAGTTGCTAATTGAATTTCATAGATCATTGATCACTAGCTTTCTATGGCCCATATATGTCCACACAGACTCATGGAAAAGGGTGACTCACTTGGAGGTTCTGCTGCAATTTTCAAGTATTCATAAAAGTGCCTTTTCCCCTTTTTCCCAATCAATACATAATTATTGCATACGTTTTGTTAATTGTGATTACATAATTGTCAACGAAGTTGGAAGGAGGTGTCTAAAAAGGTTGTTATAGCAGAATTCCCATAATGACATTTCTGTAAGTATGTCATAAAAAGTGATACAATAAATGAAGAAATAAAATTTGTATCACTTATTCTTAAGCCTGTGCTAGTGGTTGATTTAAATATTAAGTTCAGTGTTTTATTTGGTTTATGTTCTTACAGAATGTTCCTCTTTTAGAGCTAATTCGCGCTGGGTTTGTTGTTCTTGCATTGACATGCATTTATTTAGGTAATAGACAAATCATTTGGCTTTGATACTGCTGTTGGGAATTGGATAGGGTCCATTGCTTTGTATGCCACTTTGGCAATTTGAGGTGTGGTGAGTCTTCTATCCAGAACTTGTGATATCCTATAAAGAGTAGTGAACTGGTGATGGATACTCCCGAGTAGGTACCCAGGCAGGAGCATATCTCAACGGTCGGGGCTCACATCTTAACCCCGTCACCTAGAGACGGGAGGAATCCAACAGCTTGGCTCCCCGCTAGGGTACCTAACCTGTTTGGTAGGCCCAATCGGCTGCCAGTGAAGGCAGTCTATTGGGCGCCGCCCGATTGGTGCCGCACTCAAAGGCTGTTAAAAGAGATCTCCCAAAGATTTCCTCCAGATTTTGCACAGGATTTCCTTCAACATTAGGAAAGAAACATGGCAGTTTGGAAGCTTTCTTAAGTTCTGATTTGTTAATTTCTTTCCTTTCCAAAGGCACATAAATCTTGTATAAATACCCTAGGGCGCATTGAAACTGGTTCTGAATTCAATTTTCCTATAATTACTCTGTTAATTTTCTCTCCCATTTATTTTTTTTAGCTTGTTTTGTGTTGTGTTGGCTCGCCGTCCATCTACCACTAGTACAAATCACCTTTTCGCTACTGTTGTAAATGACATTTCGCTACTGTTGTATGATGTTGTGTATTTGTGTGAGTGTGAATGTGAAGGTGGTAAAAACGAGGAAGATTCCTCGAGTGTCGTGTCTCTCAAGGATGGCGAATGGGAACCGAATCTATGTTGCATTTATGAGGTTGAAAGGTAAGAGTTACAAGAATGGATGGAAGTTTTGTTCATGGTTGGGTGAAGGGTTTGAAAGTAAAGGGGATAGAAAATACAAAAGATAAAAGGAACGGATTGCATGCCAAAGGATTGATTATCGTAGGTAGCTTGGAATTGGGTTTCGGGATTGATCTAGGGAGTCACGGTCTTTGTATTGAGTGGGTCACACTCAAACTCTCAATCCTCATTCGGTTGAGGCATTTTATCGAACACCTTGCCTACCACTCCTCTCGGTCTCATCCTTTCGGATTAAGAGCGGAGATATGGATGATCTAGGCTCGTGAGTGGCCGCTATCGTGCACACACTCACTTCCTACGGGATTACTACCTATCCGGCCAGAAATAGAAGCAAAGATTAAGCAACATCATCCATACAAAACATCAATCATACTCCCACAACACCAGATCATAATATCAAATTGTAAGCATCAATCCATAGATCAACTAGGGCACACACACCCAAACAAATCTATTCTAACATAATAAACATTAAATCAAAGCAATAGAAACAAAGCAAAAACATAAAAGAACAAACTTTATATTAATAGAAGAGAAATTGTACCAAAAGAAGTCTTGGATCTACATCTTCATCTTCAAATCCTAAATCTATTCTAATGAGAAATTGAAAGGAGAATTGGATCTAAATTATTGGGAGTTTCCTCCCCTACCTAAGCTACCTATCTACTATCTAATACCCTCAAGGTCTGAAATAAGAAGCCTTATATAGGGGAAATAAAATAGGGGCAAGATAGACAATTCCCGCGCAGCAGATTTTTAGGGCTGTCACAGGCCTCTCGACGCGTCGAGCCCGCGAAGACTTTTCTCCACGATCTTCCACACGCGTGGTGGAGGTCGTGCTAGGTGCACGTCATGTTATAACTAGGTGCACATAGGTGCACCCAGGTGCATAAATGTTAACAAGATAAATTACTTGCATCTGGAAGTGAAAATAGGTGCACACGTGTAAGTAAAATGTATTACAAGTGCAAATAAATTGTACAATGAGCATCAATACTAAATGCACCTAATGTTATAACTAGATGCACTTAATGTTATAACTAGGTGCACATAGGTTGCAACCAGGTGCATGAATGTTAACCAAGTAAATTACTTGCACAAGTACAAGTAAAATGTATTACAGATGCAAGTAAAATATATTACAGGTGCAAGTGAATTGTACAGTGAGCATCAATACTAAGTGCACCTGATATTATAACTAGGTGCAACCTATGTTAAAACTAGGTGCACCTTGGTTGCACCCAGGTGCATGAATATTAACAAGGTAAATTACTTGCATTTGTAAGTAAAAATATTTGCAAAAATAGGTACATGAATATTATCAAGGTAAATTACTCGCACTTGTAAGTGAAAATAGGTGCACCTGTAAGTAAAACTAGGTGCACTTCTAAGTGAAACTAGGTGCACTTATAAGTGAATCTAGGTGCACCAAAGTTCCAGTTATTTATGAAAATGCCATCGCGTCATTTTTTAAAATTGCATCTGATTCGTTGATCTGGACACGTGGACAGTTGTGGAGCGTTCTCATTTCCTACCTGAGCGAGAGTTCGCACGAGAGTGCAACCCTATAACATATATATATATATATAGAATTGTAATCATATGAGACATCATATTTAGATGAGAAATAAGACAAATCGGGGGCCGTCCATCTTGTACTATTTGATGGTTGAGATTAATCCTTTTTTCCTTTTTTATGTGTTTAATTTTAATTAGTAAGGGTTGTATTGTAATTGTAGATGTTTTATTTTTAGTCTGGGATTCTAATGCATTATTTTAGGTGTTTTAATTTTGGTAGGATTAGATTTTGTTTTTTTTTTTGCCATCCAGTCTCACTGTTTCCCTTCCGGTTTTTCTCTGCGGCAGTGCTTCGTTTTTTTTTATCATGGAGGTTGGTGATGGAGGTATGTTGTAGTTGTTCTTTATTTTTATTTTTGTTTTCGTCCTTGTTTTTTTGCTGTTTCATGGTCGTATGCATCACGTTGTTGGTGTTTTCAATATTTTCTGGACTTTGCTGCTGTGTGCATATGTGTTTTAATCTGTGTGCATGTCATACAGTTTGCACAGGCATTGGTGTGCATTAATGAAGGTATGAATTCCTTAATTTTTTTAGCTTTTTTTTTCCTACTGTTTGATTATGGTTTTCTTTGCTTGGGGTGTGCATGGGTTTGTAGTTTCAGTGTTTGTTTTCTTGGTGTTTTAGGGAGGTAGTGTTGTTGTAACTTTGAATTTTTTGGTTGTTAATGTTGCTGCTCTCTTGTTTGATTGCTTGTTGTTGTTCTCTCATTTTGTAGATTTTTTTTTCACGTTACTGTGTTCATATATGTTGTCGGGTGTGTGCATGTGTGTTTTCTCATGATGGCGTCCGTTAGTTTTGTGGGTTTTCTGTAGTATACTGTTTGGAGGTAGTTTGGGTTGTGGAATTGTTTGATGTGGCATTTCGAGGGTGCGTATTTCTTTTTACCAGATTTTCACCATTCTTGTGCGTTTGACTTCAGCATTGTTTTTATTCTGGTTTGTTGATGTGAACATATTAGTCAAGTATATTGCACACAATCGTCGTTTTCGTAGTATGCATTTAATTGTGTCACGTCTCTGTGTGCATATCTATATTCGGTTGTGTGCATGTGTGTTCTATATTCATGGTGTTTGTTAGTTTTTGGGTTTTTTTTTGATATATTGTTTGTAGGGTATTCTGGGTGCTGGAGTCATTTGTTGTGTCATTTTGAGGTTGCGTGCTTCTATTCACCATATTTCCCTGCATTCTTGTTTACATTTGTTGTGCACATAGTTTTTAATTAAAGTGCATACAAACGCTCTGTATTTGAGATTTTTGTATCATTATTGTTTACTGGTCGTGTGTGGTTTCCCATTCCCATGTGCCAACACCTGTAGGTGTTACTAAAGATTTTGGTGATGACTCTCATGGGTATGTCATGAATATTTCTCCGGAGAAGATAAAGTATAATCGTGTTATGGAATTTTCCCATGTTTTGAAGGACCTCAAACTCTCCTTTGCCAATGTCGAATCTGGTTTTGGTACGTCTATTGGTAAATCTAGTGTAATTCAGACATTTGGTGGTGTGCTCACGTCTCTTGATATTGTTGTGCACCCCCCAATCGTTGCTAAGAATAAGGGTTATGGGAAGCGATTCAGATTGTCGAAAGAGGTTGCTGCAGAGAAAGCATCAAAGTCAACACGGGAGTGCAAGACTTGTCACAAATTCGAGGGTCATGATAGCCGCAATTGCCCGCTAAAGGCATAGTCTCACTTTTTTAATTGTGGTTTTCTTAAGATTTTTTTTTCTGTGAGATTATTTGTATAGGTTGAATTGAAGTATTAAATATTTGTTCATAGTTTGTTCTTTATGTTTTTTTAATTTATTACACCCACATATTACTCTATGGAATTGCGCTATAGATTATGGGTCCTGTGTGTGCACCTACCTTAAGCGGTGTGTGCATGTCAGTGTGCACCTATGTGCTGACCAACATGTGGGTGCGTGCACTAAAGTATTTCACCGTGTGCCGTCTGGACACATTAGAGGTCCACAATGCGTAAATTTTTGTCCAATTATTGAGTAATGTGTTGATCAACACTTAACTTTTTGGCTTTAATATATATGAATTTTTAAATACGTCAATCATGTTAGATGTAATTGCCCATTGAAGGCGTAGTGTTACTTTTGTAGTTGGGATAAGACTTGGATTACTCCAATTTTTTTATTTGAATATTTTTAATATGTTTGTTAGCGTATGCGTGTGCATGTACTATGGTTAAGGTGTGCATGCCAGTGTTCAGTGTTCAGTGTTCAGTGTTCACTCATTTGTTGTGGAAGTCGCAGTATGTGCACCCCATTGGTGGTAATGTGTGTGCACGTACTTGTGTTACGGCGTGCATGTCACTGTACTCTAGGTTCGTGCAACATGTGTTGGTGTGTGCACCCCAGTGATACTCCATGTGCCTTAAATAATCATTTGGTGTGCACGCAAGGTTAACTTGGTATCATTTCATGCAAGTTATGCTTGTTAACCAAAGAAATAAGTGTGTTACAAAAATGCTTGCACAAAAATTCATTGTTCCCATAATAATCCACAAATAAATATCCCAAGCAAAAAGAGTGCAACATAAAATGTATTTCCGCAAGTTCGAAATAGTTCACATGGCAGCAGTAAAAACATTGTTCACCATGGCACACCAATACCTATTGACGGGGTTGGTTAGTCACCCGGCGTTTCTTTCCTGCGCAATCAAACCAAATCCTTTTTAATTATGTATTTACATGAACACTTGTTACTGTTAGGTTAAAAAATACATAAGTGCCCAAACAATCGAACCAACCACAATGTGCACTTGCAAACATACAAATAATAAATTCATATATCTCAAAATACCACCATCAATAAAGGTAAATACTGGTCACTTCCTTTCTCCCATTCAAAATTATTCATCATATTATACCACAACCCATACTAGCCAACAAACAATATAATTAATACACACACATCAGAATATTGATATGCACACAGTAGAAGATACATATGCACACAGCAGAATATATATATTCACACAGCAGAATATTGATATGCACACAACAGAATATACATATGCACACAGCTGACTATTGATATGCACACAACATAATCTACATATGCACACAGCAGAATCTACATACGCACCCAATCTGCCATATATATGCGTTTTAACCCTAGCCTGGTTTGAACACCACCCTCACCGACTAAAAACCCTAACAAACCACCCTCCACCTCTGGACGCCAGGTGTGTACATCCTCCCTCGCCGAAACCCCCACCTTTATTCGATTTTTCCCTTCGCAAATACAACGAAAAATAATTATGATAGAAGAACACTAACCAATAGATGAATGGCACAGATCACTGCAAGTTCATATGACCAAATCTAAACCAATGCACACACATTCAAATTCCTACTAGTACTAAAAGCTATTCTAACAACCTTATTGCTGGGGACCACTAAGTTCCACTGCCACAACATTACTATTAGAAACTACTAATATTAAAAACTATTCTAAAATGTCAATTTCCCAACAATAAATATTATAACGACGTGTAGTATGAGTTCTGCTTTCAAAAAGAATCTCAATTTTTATATACCCCAAATCAACTTAATTGAATGCAAACATTTCCTGTCAATGCACACACAGCGGCGTAGCGGTTTGGAAGCCCTGTCACCATTCTGCAGTCAGAATAGCTGTTCCATTTCTGGTCGACGGAACCCTATCCCTCTTTTCGGCCTCCCATTCGTAATTGCTACTCGTCTTTTAAAAAAATCAAACTGTAACATACCTCTAGTTTCAGGTCGTGTCTTCGCCCCGCATTGTTGCTTTTCCCCGTGTTGCGAACCAGCCATGGGTGGCCGTCGTTCTCTGTCGCAAGGTGCCGTGTGCAGGTGGGGAGCATGGGTCGGATGTGGCTACGAAATTGTCGCTGTTGGAATAGAGATAGAATGTCGTTTCCTAACTTTTCTCACTAAGATTGCACATGCTTTTACTACTTTACCCTTGGTAACCCTTTTCCTTAACAACTGATATCCTTTTCACGTTAGTCAATTGTAAATTAAGTTGGGCAATCTTAACCCTTCATTTGTTTAATCCTATAGTCAAGATTATGTCTTAGTT
>CP025647.1:19400853-19464450 GCA_003576665.1 Ipomoea trifida | reverse complement strand
AAAATTTTACGGTTCGTGACCGGCACGAACGATCGCAACTTAATAACAACTATACTTCCTTATAAGTATCTGAAGATCATAACTTATGAATGTCAACGCCTTATGATAAAATAATAATGTTAGGAAAATACGGGGTATTACAGCTTGCCCCTTGATAGACTTTTGTGGCACATAGACGATTTCAAACTGTTGAAACAATAAATACCACTTTGCCAAGCGGTCAGAGAGAACGACCTTCGCCATAACAAACTTCATTGGGTTCGCTTTCGACACAAGTTGAATGATATGAGCTTCAAAGTAGTGCTTGAGCTTTTTAATGGCAAACACTAGTGCCAAACATAGCTTCTCAATTGGGGAGTACTTTAACTCGTTTGGTGATAAGCACCAAGAATGGTACGTAAAAAGGGTCTAAAATGGAATAGAAGTGTAACGTTTTGCCATCCGATCATAACAATCTTGTGCATTTTAGCTCAGATGTGATTAAAATCTTCTAACATCAATCCTAGGAAAAGTTTTTAAGTATTTTATAGGTTGGAAAGGGATTTGAGGCTAAAACAGAGCAAAAGACAAATGAAGCCGCAAAGCAGCATCTTCCCACGCAACCCAACACGCGTGTGGAGGGGAGTAGAATCTTTCCAGTAACTGTCCACGCCCACCACCACACGTGGTGGCATGCGTTGTCGGGCCAAGGGCCATTTCGGGAAATTCGTTCCCTTTTGTCACCTATATAAATCCCTTTTGCCCTAAACCTAAAAAAAGGGAGATTAGAATAGTTTAGATCTGAAATTGTAGAGGGTTTTCCTCCCCTCTTGGGGGAAAATTCCTTTTCTTCTAGGTTAGATTAGAGTCAAGGGCAAGGATGAATATTGGAATTTCAAGAACAAAGTGCAAAAGAATCCCTTCTTGAGGGTGGTAACTATTCTCTCCAAATCTTAATCTAATATTTGTTTCTTTGAGATTTCATATCTTTTTCTTGTTTCTTTAGCATGTTAGAGTAGATTAGAAAGGGGATTGGTGGCCCCAAAGCTAAACTATGTGGATGTTTGATATAATTGCTAGTTGAATTGTGAATTTCTTGATTGTTGGATGATGAACTTGTGTGGATGATGTTTTTTAAGCTTTGTGCCTAGTGTGGCCACATTAGGTAGCAAACCCATAGGAAGTGAGTGTGTGCGCGATAGCGGCCACTCACGAGTCTAACTCACCCACATCTTCGCCCTTAGTTCGAAAGGACGAGGCCCGAGAGGAATGGTAGACAATGTGTTCGATGAAATGCCCCAACCGAATGAGGATGTGGAAGGCCAAAGTGTGACATCACTTGGTGAAGTGCCACGAACTCCCTAGTCTATTCCACGTCATTAGCTCACAAAACTATACAAAGATAGACCATGTAGAGAAGCCCAAAGCCCCATTCTCCGCCTTTCCCTTTACTTTTATCAAAACCATTGTTAACATTTCCCCTCTCTTACAAATGAATCCTACCCCTAGTCATTCCCGTAACTCTTTCCTTTCAACTTCATAAATGCCAACACACTAATTCGTTCCCATTCGCCATCCTTGAGAGACACGACACTCAGGGAGTCTTGACTCTTCGTTTTATCACATTCCACCTTCACATTCACAACTCACACGTAATACACAACATCAAAATGGCGTCGTTGCCGGGGATGACAAACGGTTCTTGAATTGTGTTGACATCTTTGAAGTAGAATTTTACGAGTTCTTGAATTGCTTTCTTTCTTTTAGTTTGTTTTATTTTCTTATTTTTGTTACTTGATTAAAGAAGTGAGCTTACATTGCCTTGTATATCTTTTGCTCACTTGCAACTACTTCTAGTTGCAAAGAAATTGTTGTTTGATAAGCTTTGGGCAGGAAATCTTCTTCATCAAATCGATTGAAGCTTACAAACGTGTGCTTAAATGAATCCCCATGGTTACCCACGTCATGGAGGACCGTCTTATAGCAATCCTCTACCACAACCATATCCCTATTACCCCCATTCCACCTATCATTACCCACCTCCAAATCCTTACCCAATTCCACACCACCATTTACCACCTCCCTATCTTTATCCATTTCATACATACAATCATTATCCACACCCATACGAAACACCACCTCCGTTTTTCCAAGAAAATTACCCTTCACAATCACCCAATTTTCAAGAAATTGACTCGTTGAACTCTAGAGAAATATCCCAAAATATTGAGAGTAAGCTTGTGCAAATGATGAAAAAAATCGATCCAAGCTATACTCACGAGCCAAATTCATTCCCCAATTCCCACCCAAACACCTATTACTCACCTTCATCCCAAGTTTATCAAGAAAACAATACTAAACCTTTCTTTGAAACACCACTTTCTAATCCATTTCCTAGCCATATCAATCCTTACGATTATATCCCACCGGCCAAAGACGAAATTGAAATTCTTAAGGAGAAAATAGATGAATTTAAGAGGATGGCCAACGAGAACACGGCTAATTTAAAAGCCGAGATCAAGAGCGAATTGAAAGACTATCTTACTACCCTCCGAGAGCACTACTACAGAAATCACATACAACGTCGGCTAAATAATTACCCGACGTTAAAGGTTCATTAATTAATTAAAAATAAATAAAAACCCTTTAACGTCGGTTATTTACTAATAACCGACGTTAAAGGGTGTAGATTAGACTACGGTGCGATACGACGTCGGCTAAAAGATTAGCCGACGTCGTATCGTGTATATTAGCCATCGGCGGACGATACGACGTCGGCTAACCGACCTAGCCGACGTCGTATCGCACCTATAATTGCATTCGGGCATCGATACGACGTCGGCTAGGTTGGTTAGGCGACGTCATATCCCATTAGTATTAAGCCCGGCGCATACGACGTCGGCTACCGCTCCTAGCCGACGTCGTATCGCGCCTATAATGGCATTCGGCCATGGATACGACGTCGGCTATGAGTGGTAGCCGACGTCGTATCATTAAGCCCGGTAGCGATACAACGTCGACTACCACTCCTAGCCGACGTCGTATCGCGCTGATTTATAATATTTATACCTACAACGTCGGTTATTATAAGTAACCGACGTTGTAGGGTTTTGAATATAGTCCAAATACCTTCAATTTTAGACCTTACTTGTACTTCAAATTAAATTAGGGATTCAACAGTACATGTACAATAGACTGTCGACGTCGTGCTTCAAAATTAGGGATTCAAAATCACAGCCGACGTCGTGCTTCAAAATTCTTCCCTCTCAAATAGCTAATCCCTAACCTTCTATCGCTTCCCCCAGCTCAATCGAGATCTCATCCTTGCGAGACGAAGACGACAGCTCCTCCTTGCGAGACTGCCGACCTCGACCAACGACTCCAGCGACGTCCTACGGGCGACGGCGACGACGAGAATAAGTACTGCTCCGCCCTGCTCTGCGAGACCGCGAATGTGACCAGCCCTGCTCCGCCACTGCGACTGCTGCTCGCCTGCTCTACCACTGGACGTCTGGATTGGACGGCTACTCTAGTGCTCCACTGTGTTCTGGTAAGTGTTAATAAACTAATAATTATATTTTTATGATTATTTATACTAATTAATACACCATTATCCACACTCCAAAGTTGTGCTCAATGAAGTCTTATAAGGAAATGAGGAGGTGCTATAGGAACTAGTCAAGTAAGGTATGGAATTTTGGATAGGGACAACACAAGCTACTTCACCTTTCTATGGATGATTCTGTTGATTAAAGCATCTTGTACCTTGAGAGATAACCCTGTTGTTTACTTGCTCTAAGCCCATAATTAATGAATTAATTCATTTATGTCAAGTTATAGTTGGGATGCATTTCTTCTTCTTTTTATAATTTAATTTATTTATAATATTATTACCATATTGTTTTTGGTTATGGTCACTGTATGATGCAGTTATCTAGTTGGAGAGCTATATACTTTATGATATTAACTTGACTATAGTTTCCCCTGGGCAAAGAACAAGATCCCTATCTCCAAACTCAATCTTTTATTCATCATTTTTCTTTATTCATTTTCTTTTCATCTTGTTTGCTTCCAGATATCGGTGTGTTCTTGTTAAACAAAGGAGCTTTGTTTTAGTCTCCTTCAAAAGGATCATGAAAAATGCAAGCTACTTTGTGTGTCACTTTCAAAAAGCTTATGCATATCGCTATCTACACTAGTTCTTCAGTTCCAGACTTCCAGATGTAATCCATGGTAAATAAACTCGCCAACTTGCTTTCAATATCTGTGTTTTGTCTAATGAACTTTCTGAATATCTTTTGTGATCTGCACTTAGGTGATCTCCATCTTATAGAAATTAGAGGTAAATTCGTTTGATTAAATTTATTCAAGTTAATGTGCTTTTAACCCAAGTATAGAATGTAGAGATGATAGTTTCCCCACTTCCCTAGGTTAATCAATGCCAAAAGGTTTTATTTCAGTTTGTAATATCACTCCAAAATCTTGACCGGGGAAGTCGGGAGTGAGCAAGTTGTACGCTGAGTTAGAGAATGAACTTCAACATATTTGTTAGTGTTTATTGAAGAGAAATCACATGATCACCTCTAGCGGAGATCAATGCTGATAGAATGACAAGCGTGGAGATAATCAAATTGCATCCCCTGCAATCTATCATTTGTTTGTTAAATGTGATCTTTTTATGTAGGTTCACTTGGCAGGAGCTACATCCGTAAATGATTACAGCATTATACTCTATTGATGAAGAAATAGAAGGGTGCTTCTTACCTGGACTCTTAAAGTTGAGAGCTGTCTAGGAAGATCCTATTAGGAATGAAGATACAGGAAACCTTTAAATTCAACTAGTGTTCAAACCTAAGATAGTAAAAGTAGTTAACTAAAAAAATGGAATTTTCTCCTGTTCATTTGAACTTTATTTTTGTTATTTATTTATATCAGAATATGCTCATTTCTTATCAGTAACCTTATTTTTATTCATTTCCAATCTTCTGGGAGTTGCAATGTTTCTTAACATTTAATTGGATATTATTGTTGCGGTACAGATGATTCTAATGGTGACAGTAATGACAATACCTCACCTCATATTCCTCAATGGGTTGCTTTGGTTGTTGTGCAATCATACAATCCTAGGAGAAAAGTCCCCAGGAGTAATATATTGGTGCATATGTCTCGTGGTATTGTGGGCGACATTGGATATTGTGGGCGACATTGAATGTGAGATGCATGTATTGCTTTTATTGCTTTTGGTACAAAGTTTGGGAGAAGATTATGGCTTGTACTAATTAATATAGATAATTTTTGATGAACTTGTATTATTAATTATTATTAATTGTGAGATTTATTGCTTTTATTAATTTTGATATTATAAATATAAATTGTACATGTTTGTGATAGCTATATATATTTGAGCAGATTTTGGGTGTAAATAGAAAAATAAAATGAATATTTAAAAAAAAATTACCCTACAACGTCGGCTAGTCTTATTAGCCGACGTTGTAGGGTAATTTTTTTGTTTTTAAATTACCTACAACGTCGGCTATTTGTAAAGAGCCGACGTTGTAGGGTATTTTAGTGGTTTTCAAATTACCTACAACGTCGGCTATTTGTAAATAGCCAACGTTGTAGGGTATTTTATTTGTTTTTAAGTTACCTACAACGTCGGCTATTTGTAAAGAGCCGACGTTGTAGAGTATTTTATTTGTTTTCAAATTACCTACAACGTCGGCTATTTGTAAAGAGCCGACGTTGTAGGGTATTTTAGTAGTTTTCAAATTACCTATAACGTCGGCTATTTGTAAATAGCCGACGTTGTAGGGTATTTTATTTGTTTTTAAGTTACCTACAACGTCGGCTATTTGTAAATAGCCGACGTTGTATGTGTACCTTACAACGTCGGTTAACATTTAGCCGACGTTGTATGTGTACCTTACAACGTCGGCTAACATTTAGCCGACGTTGTATGTGTACCTTACAACGTCGGCTAACATTTAGCCGACGTTGTATGTGTACCCTTACAACGTCGGCCAGATCAACGTCGGATTTTAGCCGACGTTAAAGGGTCTATTTAGCCAACGTTAAAAGCCGTCTGTGTAGTAGTGGAGGAAGGACTTCCATTAGAAGAGGTTGAAACGAAGATGCTAGCTATGATGGAGGAGCTCATGAAAGTTAATGAGGCACGTGCTAACTCCACCATCGTAGGAGATATCCCGACTTTGGAAGCCCATCCAAGGATTGTACAAGAACAACTAAATGATAGAAGGAATGTGGATGTTGAAAACAAAGAGGAATGTTATGCCCCAGTTCTTGAAGAAGTCCCAATTTTTGAATTGGAAGATCTAGAAGAGGCAGAGATGGAGAGTGATGATGAAGATATCGAAGTAGTGTGGGAAGACGAAGAGCAAACATGTGGTAAAATTCTTAATCATGCTTGCATTAATATTCTTGAAAATCCTTATGCTCTTATTGAAAACACTCTTGACATTATCATGGATGACTCCCCTTGTGTTAATATTTCCATTGCATGTGATTATGATTGCTTTAAATTTCGGGAGGATGACTCTGTAGAAAATTGTGACATATTGGTATATGATTGTAAGGATTCTCTTTTGTTTAAAGATGAATATGATTGTTTTAAATTCTTAGAAGAAGAATCCTTTGACTTTGATGGCATTGAGTTAATGAGTGAAGGGGATGATGCATCATTTTACTCATGTGAGAGTGAGAGTAATTGTTGGGAAGATGAGAGAAAGGTAAGTGAGGAAGAAATGATAGAAAATGATAAGATTTTCATGTTTAATCTTACGGAGAAAGGTGAGAGGGATAATCTTGTTAAAACCGAAATTGAGAAAGGGAGTGAAGAGATATGGTATGAAGCAAGTACTACAAATGAAAATATCTTTAGAAAAGAAAGAGAGGATGAAGAAAAGGAAGTGAACACCATCCTAGAAGAATTAAGGAGGGTGTTTGAGTCTACAAAGCTTTCATTAATGCATAATGTTCTTCCTTTATTTTTGTGGGAATTCAAAGATGTTACCCATCTTGGGACATACCTTGAAGCTAAAGCTCACGGGACGCTTGGAAAGGTCCCAAAATCAGTGTGCCTTGAAGGATAGGCAACACTACGTCCGGCCAGGAGACGTTAAACCATGGCGCACTTGGGAGGCAGTCCCAATGTTATCTTACATTTCCTTAAGTTTTTTTTATTATCTATAATATACTCTTCTTTATCGTTATTTCAATAATGTTTCTATAACCTCGGTTAAGCTAACAAGCACAGATCATCAACCCGAGAGTTACGAATTGCCCACAACCGATCGACAAGCATCATCATTAGCAAAGGAAGGAAGGAAAATCGAGGTAAAATCCTGCACATCACGCCTTCCACTCCTGCTACCACGCGTGTAAGCAGGCGTAGAACATTTCCAGTAAGCTGCCATGCCACTCACACGCGTGTGAGCAGGCGTGGGAATGAACCAGTGAGCTCCCACGCCCACCACCACGCGTGGTGACGTGCGTGAACGGGCACCAGATTTTTCGCGGAATTTTCGCGCGAAGTAGTTTAAAACCCTTCCCTACCCCATTTCTTCACCACCACGAGCTAATATCACTCTCAAGCTGAAAATACTCCATCAAAAGGCATTTCCTTGCAAGATTTTCTACTCTTATTCTTCTTTCAAAAGCTTCTCAAGGTAAATTTCTTCATCTTTTACTTTTAAAGTGCTTGAATGCCAGACCTTTAAATCTCTATGAAGCATATGAATGGGTCTTTGTTGATAGAAACTCTTCTTGCAAAATCTCGTTATAATATGATTTCTTAGCCTTGTATGTAGCTTAAATTGCCCATATAAAACTAGTATTCCATGTTTTTCCTCTCATTGACATCTAGATTTCAAAACCAATATGCTTTGAATGTTTTCTTGACATGATGAGATCTATGATGATATATAAGGTATGGTTGGTAAAGTTTGTAACTTTCCTACTCTTTAGGTACCATATTACCATATCCAACATGATATTTGGTCCAATTTGAACTTTTGGAAGTTTGTAACTCTCCATTTTTCAACCTCAAGCTAGTCTTGAGGAAGAAGATGAAGTTGACCATTTGTTGACCTTTTGACTATGAGTTGAGCATAGAGTAGAATGAACTAATCATTGTATGTGTATGATAGAATTATTGATAAATACCAAAATGATGTTACATGCAATGAGTTTTTATGATCCTTTCTTTAAAAAGTGCAATATTGTTCACATTCATATTTAAAATGGAAAGTGTTTTTCCTTGTATGGTGTTTTGCTTGTCTTTGTTATAGGAAAAATGTCTTCTCCAAATGAACTTGCACAACAAATAGTTCGGAGACTCCAAAAAGGAAAAGCACCGGAGGAAGAGAACAGCACGAGGAACACAAGGACCACCTACATTGAAGTGCCTACAGGAAACCAAATCCTGTTGATGACACCGACTATGTTAGGCCAATACAGACAGCTGCTTAACTTCCCGATTGTGCAGTGGAAGTACATTGACTTAACAGTTCTGGAAGATTTTGAGTGTAAATATGGACTGGAAAGGTTAATCCATGAACCTTATTGGAATAATCTGTTGAGCTGGAGGCAAGATACCTTCATTCCCTTGGTCCACGAATTCATCGCAAGTCTACATATTGAAGGAGTGACTGGGGACCTCTACAGCCCAACGATCAAATTTCGGCTTTTCAACCAAGACTATCACATTTCGGCCAATCGCTTGGGCGCTCTCTTAGGATTTTACGAGGAAGATGACCAGTCAAAGCACTGGTATCGAAGGCTAAAACATGATTTTGGAGTTAGAGATACCCCGAGGAAATATTGGTCGATGATCGCAAGGTCGGGCATTGATTGGGTTGGGTCAAGAGTGAGAGTCTCTCATATTGTAAGGGAGGACTTAAGAGTCTTGTGGAAGGTGATCGCACATTCTTGGGAAGGAAGGTCGGAGACTTATGATCGAGTCTCCAAGACAGAGCTATTCATGTTATGGAGTATGGACACAGGCAACTCGGTAAACATGAGCTTAATATGCAAAAATTTGCTCGTTGCGCAACAGCAAGAGTCAACTAGGGCGATCTTTATAGGCCCGTTGGTGACAAGACTGTGTGTTTCTCTAGGTCACCAAATGAAGATACATTGGTTTGAACATAGGTTGCAAGGAGCACACATTGTTCCTTTATCTCCCGAGGACGTCGCGAAGCTTAACTTGAGATATCTGGCGCGAACGAGGGAAGACAATGAGATGGCGGGAGATCATTCTGACACGCCAATGACATCTCCGGGATTCACACCCTCGCCGATGTCATTCCTTTCCCATCTTCACATGAAATGTATTCACCTGTGGACTCATCAATGTATTCTCCACCACCCCATGAGCCTGGACCATCCGTACCTCCACCACAAGCCGAGGAGCAGACTTCCAACCATGCAAGCTTCAACATTCCGAGATGGTTTACCCTAGTTACAGATTGGAAATCCCTCTAGAACTTCCAGTATCAACTGCACTTGGAGCAGATGCAAATATTGGAAGAGATTGCAAGGGAAGTCAATGACATCAAGAGAATGTGAAGAAAGGAGGGCACTTGAGAAAAAGAGAAAAATTGATGATGAATTGTGTTTGATAATTCCAAAACTATCAAAACTATGATTGTGGACAATCCTTTTATCTTTGTGTTTGTTTATATTTTGGTTATATTTCTGTTTATATCTAGTCTTGCACGTTTCGTCTAGCCAAAAACGTTAAACGTGGCGCTCGTGGGAGGCAACCCACGCATAAGGAGAAGAAGAGACCACTCCACCACCATCCAAGAAAACCAATTTTGAAAGGTAAAATCTCAATTCTTCATTTATTTCTTTACCTTTACTCTAACCAAGTTTTGAAGGGCAAGTACAGATTGCACAAATTTTTAATAGGGATGCACCTTGTGAATCTTTTATCCCTTTTAGATGCCCTGTTTGATTTTGATTGCTATGTTTCCTTGTTTCACATATGAAGAGTTGCATGACGTTGTTGTGTCAGATGTGATCTTATTATTATTAGAATTGTTTTAGCCCAGTTCACACTTTTAAGTGTGGAAAAGGGGCGTTTGTGGAACCCTTTGAACCGTATATCCTTTTTCCTCTGTTCCTTATGGAAACATCGAGGACGATGTTTACTTTTAAGTGTGGAAATGGTGTATGCTTCTTGAAATAGTTGATTGATTGAATGATAAGGTATAGGAACTAGAGGGCGTGTTATTGCCAATACTATCTAGGAAGGCTCCTAACCTTGTGCCAAATACGAATGTTTTAAATATGCTTTGGAAGTTAATTTGCACAATTTGCACAATTTGACCCAAAATTGAAAATTTTTATGTGTGCTTGAATGTTCTTCACCATGTATTTTGTTTGGACCTTAGTCAAAGATCTCTCGAAGTGGAAGTGTGAACCTCTTGAGTTTTAGAAAGATAAAATTGCGAAGCCCGGAAATTGAACTAATCTTAGCAGGACAATGGGCAAAAGGAGAGCCTTAAAGTGAGCTTTGAGTGAAAAATCCCTACTCCCTAGAAAAAGGCATGAGGGGTTGATATGGTGAAAAGTAAAAAGGCAAAGGCCACTCCTAGAGATAGAACCAGAGGTGAGCCATCTTGCCAGGATACGGGCTAACCATTGCACCGTCTTCGAAAAAGCATGGGGCTCCATGTGAAGTCGGTTATCTAGAAGAGATCCTGGGAGATGAGAAGAATTGAGAGGAGGTGAGCCGCCCCGCTTGGATTCGGACACCCATTGCACTGAACTTCGAAAAAGCATGGAGATCAATGTGAAGTCGGGTCGCCCGAAATTGAGATCCGAGAGGATTGAGAAAATAGAGTGATCGCCCAAGCCATAGCGATGAGCGGTCCATGTTTCTGCCCTCACTTATATTGCGTAAAGGGGTTTTGGCGTTTTGGTTGGAAATTGGCCAAGGGGTGCACATCGTTCCCACTAGTCGGATTGGTTGGAGGCCCCTAGAAAATACAAGGTGAAACCCTTTTGTCATTTGCATGCTTGAAAGGTGTGAACAAACTTTTTATGTTATATTTCTTAGCATATTTCTTACATTTTGTCGGCATAAGTTTAGCGGTCTTGGTAGATAGTGTAGGGAATTTCACCCACTCAACTCCGAACACCCACACATCACTAGATAAATCAACAATGAGAAAACGAACTTTATATTCTTGGTGCTTATATGATTAGAGTTTAGAAAAGTATGCTTGCTTGAGGACAAGCAAGGTCTAAGTGTGGAAACTTTGATAAGCACCAAGAATGGTACGTAAAAAGGGTCTAAAATGGAATAGAAGTGTAATGTTTTGCCATCCGATCATAAAAATCTCGTGCATTTTAGCTCATATGTGATTAAAATCTTCTAACATCAATCCTAGGAAAAGTTTTTAAGTATTTTACAGGTTGGAAAGGGATTTGAGGCTAAAACAGAGCAAAAGACAAACGAAGCCGCAAAGCAGCATCTTCCCATGTAGCCCAACACGCGTGTGGAGGGGCGTGGAATCTTTCCAGTAACCATCCACGCCCACCACCACGCGTGGTGGCATGCGTGGTCAGGCCAAGGGCCATTTCGGAAAATTTGTTCCCTTTTGTCACCTATATAAATCCCTTTTGCCCTAAACCTAAAAAAAGAGAGATTAGAATAGTTTAGATCTGAAATTGTAGAGGGTTTTCCTCCCCTCTTGGGGGAAAATTCCTTTTCTTCTAGGTTAGATTAGATTCAAGGGCAAGGATGAAGATTGGAATTTCAAGAACAAAGTGTAAAAGAATCCCTTCTTGAGGGTGGTAACTATTCTCTCCAAATCTTAATCTAATATTTGTTTCTTTGAGATTTCATTTCTTTTTCTTGTTTCTTTAGCATGTTAGAGTAGATTAGAAAGGGGATTGGTGGCCCCAAAGCTAAACTATGTGGATGTTTGATATAATTGCTAGTTGAATTGTGAGTTTCTTGATTGTTGGATGATGAACTTGTGTGGATGATGTTCTTTAAGCTTTGTGCCTAGTGTGGCCACATTAGGTAGCAAACCCATAGAAAGTGAGTGTGTGTGCGATAGCGGCCACTCACGAGTCTAACTCACCCACATCTCCGCCCTTAGTTCGAAAGGACGAGGCCCGAGAGGAGTGGTAGACAATGTGTTCGATGAAATGCCCCAACTGAATGAGGATGTGGGAGTCCAAAGTGTGATGTCACTTGGTGAAGTTCCACGAACTCCCTAGTCTATTCCACGTCATTAGCTCACAAAACCATACAAAGATAGACCACGTAGAGAAGCCCAAAGCCCCAATCTCCGCCTTTCCCTTTACTTTTATCACAACCATTGTTAACCTTTCCCCTCTCTTATAAATGAATCCTACCCCTAGCCATTCCCGTAACTCTTCCCTTTCAACTTCATAAATGCCAACACACTAATTCGTTCTCATTCGCCATCCTTGAGAGACACGACACTCGGGAAGTCTTGACTCTTCGTTTTATCACATTCCACCTTCACATTCACAACTCACACGCAATACACAGCATCATTTGGTGACATCAATCTACTGAGATAGTAGAGGGCATTTTCTTCCCCTTGTCAATTTCCTGAGCAAACAAAGCGCCTATAGAGTTTTCTTGGGCGGAGATATAAAGAATCAATGGGCGACCTTGAATAGGAGCGGTTAATACAGACGGCTTCATCAAGTATGACTTGATACTTTCAAACGCATTCCTGCACGCCTCATCCCATATGAACGGGATACCTTTCTTCATTAACCGGCTAAAGGATTGACATCTTCCTGCCAGGTTTGATATGAACCTTCGGATGTATGCCAACTTCCCTTGTAAGATTTTAAGCTCATGAAGGTTTCGCGATTCAGGTATCTTCATTATAGCATCAATCTTAGCTTGTTCGATCTCAATGCCCATGTTTCGAACAGTGAACCCAAGAAACTTTCCAGCAGCAACCCCGAAAGCACATTTCAAGGGGTTCATTTTGAGCTGAAACTTTTGGAGGCGGTCAAAGACTTTTCTCAAGTGTCCCAAGTGATCTGTGTGGCGTTTTGACTTCACCACCAAGTCATCAACGTAGCATTCTACCATTTTATGAAGCATGTCATCAAATATAGTCTGCATAGCCCTTTGGTATGTAGCACCTGCATTTTTCAAACCAAAGGGCATCACTTTGTAGTAGTAGATGCCTTTAGGCGTTCGGAATGCTTTCAACTCCTCATCTTCCGGCGCCATGCGAATTTGATTGTAACCAGAGGAGCCATCCATGAATGACATAATCTCGTGCCTAGTTACGGCATCTGTCATTAACTCTGTGATGGGAAGTGGGAAGTCATCTTTCAGGCATGCAACACTAAGGTCCCGAAAATCTACGCATACGCGGATTTGGCTGTTCTTATTGCGTACAGGCACAATGCTGGATATCCAAGTTGGATATTTAATTTCGCGGATAAGTTTGTTGACTTCTTCTTCAATTGAGGGAATGAGTTCAGGGCGAAAGTGCCATTGGGCTTGCTTGACTGGACGACATGCCTTTTTCACTGCCAGGCGGTGCACAGCCACCTTTGGGTCTAACCTTGGCATCTCCTTATACGTCTATGCGAAGACATCAATGTACTCTTTCAACAATGTGACATAGATTTCTTCATCCTCATTAGAAAGGAGTGTGCTAATGAAGATATGCCGAGGATTTTCAAGAGTTCCTAGATCAACCTCCTTTACGGTGTGTTTGGTAACCTGTAAAATGACTTCTGGAAAATGTTTTCAGAGTTTTCTGTGTTTGGCAACGTCAGGAAAATGTGGTCAACGGAAAATGTTTTCCGTTGACTAAGGAAAATCAGTTCATTTTTCTGGAAAATGACTTACGGAATTTTTTTCCGTAAGTCATTTTACGGAATCGCCAGAATAGCTGTTTCGCATGTTTTCAACCAAAACCAAGCCATATCACCCATGACCATGGACTAAGGAGGTGGGGAAACCGCCAAAAACCTTTGCTACAACTTTTTTTTTTAATTTTTTTAAATTTTAATTTTTTTATAAATTCTATTTTTATTAAATACCATTACTTTAATAACTATTATAATTTTTTATATTTTAAATAAAACAATTACAATGTTTAATTATACAATTCTATCCATTTTCCAGAAAATGAACCAAACACACAAAGACAGTTTTCCATAATACATCCAAACACTGGAAATGAAACTGTTTTCCGGAAAATGACTCATTTTCCAGAAAACATTTTCCAGAAGTCATTTTCCTGCTTTCCAAACGGACTCTTAATTCATCTATTGTAGCTCGTACCCCTTCCTCTAACTCATGGGGTGCGTCTTCTACGTCTTCTCCCTCAATTGGGGTCTCATCACATAGAGTGATGTGGAAAGACAACGCTTCATCATCCTGAGGTGGTACTACGTCATCACTTGAGCCAACGCTTTCCTCATTTTCGCCTTTCTGTACACGAGTGTGTACAACGGTCCTAGGTTGGACTTTCAACACCTCCCCGCATGAAACATGAATGTTTGTCTCTCGTCTCATACGAGAAGGAATCATACTTCGAAGCCTTTTAGAAGGTTCCGCTTTAACAAGATGACTTGCATTGTTTTTCACATCTTGGACAACTCCAAGTCGATCATGGATTGCCTTTCTTTTGGGGGCTTTAGGGTTTGACCCCAATCTATCAAAGACTGAGCGCTAAGATTCCATCTTCCCCATTCTTTTGAAGACTGACTTCTTTTTGCCATTGGCAGGAGTGAGTTGTGTATCATACTCACTTTCATCTGTAGATATACAATTGCTTGCAGCTCTGTTATAAAGATTCGCACAGGTTTAGGGGGGACATAACCCAACCCTTTGTGTGCATGAGGTTCTTGTTGATTTGCTTTGTCTTTACCACCGGCTTCGGGGATTAGCGTTCCCAACTTCCGAGGCTCGTTGGGGTTATAGCCAGCTTTGGCTAGAAGCTTATAAGCGTTAGGGTCGAAGCCCTCTGTACGCTTGGTGGGCAAGACTTGGTAAGGTTTGTCACCACTTTTCTCCTCATATGATTTTGCTTCATCTATCTTAAGTGTGTCAATTCTTGCAAGCGGGAAGATGAGTTTTGTAGTGCGTTGATCCACTTCCACAACTTCCTTTCCCTTAGTCTTTAGTTGGGAAGGCGAGTTGTTGTTGCTTTTCTGGGCATCTTCCACAAAGACCTGTTTCTTTATGTAGAACTTTGCACCCGCAAAATAAGACTCAGCCTCTGCGAACGGGCTTTCATCGGCGACTACCTTTTCAATCACACTAGACCTGGCAATTCGTGTATACGAGTTCGTTAACGGGTCGACACGATAACGACACGAACACGATAAGGCTAAACACGAACACGACACGTTAAGGTTAACGGGTTCAAAATTGTAACACGTACACGAACACGAATTGTTAACGGGTTAAACGGGTTGACATGATAGACATGTTTTGTTAACGGGTTTCGGATCGTGTCGACACGATATGACACGAAACCCGTTTAAACCCGCTAAATCTATTGATATATTAAAAACTAAAATTTAAAATTAAAATTATATTAAAAAAATAAATAAAACATACAATCCATCAAACAAACTAAAAAAATATTCAATTTATAACATTCATAAAATTATAAAATAACATCCAAAAATCATAATTAAAGAAGTTCATACTAGTTTTTAGAATAAAATTGAACACAATAAACATTCAAATTTCATATTATCGAACATCAATAATTGGTGTATAATCTTGGCCTAATGTAATAAATTCATTCTTAATCATGTTCATGATATATTTTGTAAAGACAATGGTTCTTACCTAAATGACAATGGTTCTTAGCGGGTTCTAAACGTGTCTGTATAAACGGGTTCGTGTAAACGGGTTAACACGATAATATTAACGGGTTAAACGGGTTCTTAATAGGTTTAACGGGTTGACCTGTTAAGACACGAAAACATAACGGGTTCTTAGCGGGTCAACCCGTTAACGACCCGGGACATGTTAATGCTAAACACTAACCCGTTATTTTCGTGTCGTGTTAACGGGTCGTGTCGATAATTGCCAGGTCTAAATCACACTGTTCTTTTCATACATAAAGCATTGATGCCAAGATGAGGGAACTACCCCATTTTCATGTATCCAAGGCCTTCCGAGTAACAAGTTATAAGATGTCATCGCCTCTATGACATGGCAGACAACACTTGAACTTAGGTCTCCAACCCTTTAGTCGAGATTGATGATGCTGATTGCTCTTTGCCCTCCATGGTTAAAGCCTTGTATCATTAGGCGACTTTGGGCAATATCATCTGTAGATCCACCAAGGTCTTTTAAGGCTCGAAGGGATAAGATGTTGACAACTAAGCCTTGGTCAACTAGAATTCTTTTGAGCTTTTGTCCCCATGTGTAGCCTTCGATAAACAGTGGGCGATTGTGTGGCGCACCTCCAAGTAATAAGTCTTCATCCTTGAAAGTAATTTCTGCGGAGTATGAAACTGCCCTATGCATTTGCACTTCCTCATATTCGGTGTGTTTAGGAGATGAACATTCTCCTACATCCACTTGCTTGTCATTACTATTTAGGCAGGAGCTAATATTGTCTGCCCCTTGAAGATTAAATCCCTTTGGCATATATTGAGCCAAAGGAACTGGTGTTCGTGGCTTCTTGACATGCCCCTTCATCTTTAATCTACGAGCATGGCCATTAGTTGAGGTTTTTAAAACCCAACTTTTCACTGTGTGCCTTGGATGTCTCATAGGTTCCCTTTTCTTCTTTCTATGAGTGACAATCACCCATTTTCTTTCAGATGTGCTATCATTTTGCTGTGGTTTTGAACTTTGACCAGCAGCATGTTTAACAGTGAACGGGAGTGGACGCTTTCGTTGCCTTCCATACTCAGTACACAAAGGAGCAAATCGTCCAAGTGTAATTGAGATTTGTTTTGTGCTTGCGTTGGCATCGGCAAGCTCAATTTTCCCATTTCTGGCCAGGGCCATAACTTTATGTGACACCCCAAATTTTGGTCACCATTTCTATTACAAATGATTTTGGTTCGTCATTATTTTTGTTACAAAATTCAATTATAGCCAAAATTCTTCTAACCATTCATTTTCAGAAAATTTCAGCTTGGCGCAGTCCGAAAGATTGATTCGGTAAAAATACTTCCCGAACTCCGTTTTACTTGAAATTTTTATGGTAGAACCCTAAATTATAGTACTTGATATCCATAAAATATTTTGGTCATATTGAGCTTCGAGTAAACACAGAAAACTATATTTTTGCCCTTGGCAATGTGTTGTCCAGAATTCTTTTCTCTCTGGACCAGTTTTAGAAAACAATTCGAAAACTATACTTCTACTACTTGGATCGTTATGAAATTTTTTATGTAGGTTATATACTTGATGAACTTCATATCTGAAAATTTTGGTATTAAAATACCTTACCTAAATTTCCCAGTAAATTTCGTAATCTTAGTCAATGTTTTAGCTCCTGTCAGTCCTAACTTTCCTTTGTCTATTCTTTGACTGATTAATCAACCCATGTGCATTCCTATATATCTTTCCTTTATTTTCGGTTGACATAGGTTGAAGAATATAAATTATTTTATCTTTGTTAAGTTTTAATTGTCCTCCATTTCGGTAGTAAATCAAGACAAACAGCCATCTAAAATTTTAGACTTGCTGTCATTTCCTTTATGCAGTCAATCAATACGTGATTTCTTAATCTCTAGCCTGATCATTCATAATTAATTACCTAATCTTACCTAATTAGTCACCTAATAACCCTATATCACCAGACCGTCTTTAGACATATTCAAAGAATATACTATCTTAATATTTTATTTAAACCATCATCTGTGAAAGGAGAGCAGTCCAAAGTGCTATCATTTTTTTCCTCCCGTACCTCTCTCTCACCATCTCTCTCGGCTTGAACCTGTAGAAATATATTGGAGTTGATGAGGTAAGGATTTCTGTAGTTTATTTATCATGATTTCTTAATGATTACGATTAATGGTTGGTTGATAAAGATGATGAAAATGATTATGATGATGATGAGATACGAATTAGTGTATGATATGCGAATGTTTGATTATTCAGTAATTAAGATGTTGAAATGGTGAAGTGAATTCTAGAAGATGGTGGGTACTGGTTATATGTTAATTACGATGATAATGCTAGTGTTGTAGTTGATGTGATGATAAAGATGAATTAGTGATTTAAATTGGTGATGTTATTTGAGGATTTCATGAGATGATGTGGATGCCGTAATAATAATAAAGCATAATAATATTAGGATGATCATATATTGATGGAAGAATTACGATAATGATGTTTCGGCATTCGCTTATTATTATTATTATTATTATTATTATTATTATTATTATTAATTATATTAGAATGATTTGATTCACAGGTTTCGATCAATGTATTGTAAGTGTCGATTAAAATTTTGGGCTATTGAGGTAAGATTTCATGTTCACTAAAATTATAAATTTTGCCCCAATAATCACATAATTTTGATATCATATCATAAATATATATTTATAAATATTGGGGCAAAATTTGCATATTGTGTGTGATGATTCTTGCAATATCAAGAATGAATTTTAACGGGTCAAACCTGTGTGTTGAGTAAATACTTGGCTTGGCAAATTTTGGTGTGATATACATATGGGTCACACTTGTGTGAGACCGTCTCACGAATCCTTATTCGTGAGACGGGTCGTGTCGGCTCAAAGCACCATGCAAATGTCATACTTCTATGTGCAAATCTCACACTTATATGCTCAAATATAACACTAATCAAAAATACAATTTTTGTTACTTATAAGAGAAAAAGTAATACATTTTTCATAATAAGTAATGTTGACAAGTACCTCCCACTTATAAGGGCAAATATAATACTTTTGAGGAAAAATGTAATACTTTTAAATCGAAATGTAAAAGTATTGTATTTTCATTTAAAAGTATTACATTTACCCTAATAAGTAACAAAAATTTTATTCCTGATTAATATTACATTTGAGCATATAAGTATGGCATTTATGCATATAAGTGTTACATTTGCATCTTGACCCGACCCGACCCGTCTCATGGTGAGACGGTCTCACACAAGTTTTTGCCTATACATATATCAGTGTTATGAAATTATATGGTGAATTATTGTGGAGAAAAAAAAATGAATTTTTAGAAATTATATATTTTATTGGAGAAATTATTTATTATGAAGAAATGATATATTTTTGGAAAATATATATACATATTTGGTCATGGAGGATAATAATATTTGGTGCAGGTGTGAGTCGGAAATCTCACAACTTACCTAAGGGAATTGTGGTCATTATGAAAAATTAATTAATTGGTGTGGGTTGAATCCCCCAATTTGGTTTATGAATTATGAAATTTGAGTATTGGTTTGGCCTGTAGTGCCTACTGATTTTTGGTTTGGCTTATAATGCCTATTGGTGGTTATGTTGAGAGCTTAAAGACTCTCCACTCAGTATTGACTTCTCCTTGACAAATATGTTATTTTTAGGAAATTATATTTCCACATGTATTTTGGAAAAGTATATTATTATGTAAGATTATGGAATAAATGATATATACGACTTTTGAAAATATTATGAGTTTTGAAAATATAAAATCCAAGCCAATATTTTACGGGGTGAAGTGATTCTTACTTAGCTTATGCTAATTTTTGTCTATACCCTGTTTTTGTATTAAATGATTTTACACGTGGACATGAATAGGATCAAGTTGAGGATGGAATAAGTCTATCTTAAGAATAGACACTCTTGAAAGATTTATTATTTGAAGAAATTATTTGGTTGTAATTTATTTCAATTTTAATGTATTAAGTTTGAATTTGGATTATTTATTAAGTGTTGTAAATTAGGCTTAGCGTTTGGGTATAGGAGAGATACTTGAGCGTGGCGGTAACACCCGTTTTCATTTGGTTAGTTAATGCTTCCGCTATTGTAATAGTAAAATTTCAATTAAGAAAATTTGTGTTAAAAATGGGGGTGTTACACTTTATCCTTGAAGATAAAACACTGCTCAATCGGATGACCCAAGAGGCGGTGGTACTTGTAGTAATTTGGGTCATTCACCCTTGAAGCCTCATCAGGGCGTCTCATCTCAGGCAACTCAATGAGCCTAAGTTTGAGTAGCTTATCAAACATAGGAGATACATCAGAATCCAAGAAAGGATACGTTTTCTCTTGTCTTTCTTCAAGAGTCAGCCTTCTACCTCCCCTTGACGGGCTAGAAAATGGTCTCGGCCTAGGCCTTTCATTTGCTTTAGTGAAGACTGTTATTGGTGTAGCCTTCACAGTCATTGCTTCCTTTTCTTATTTTGGAAAGGGTTTATTTCCTCTCCTGAATTCTTGATTTGCAGGAGCTTTGGAGGAGTTGGGCAAGTTTAATACATTGAGCCCTCCCCTAGCTTCGATGCTCAACTCCATGTCATGAGCACGACTGGACAACTCCTCGAAGGACTTTGGCTTAATCCCTTGCATGATATAGGAGAGTTCGAAGTGCATGCCTTGGATGCACATCTCTATAGCAGAAGTTTGAGATATCCTCTCCTTGCAGTTTAGGCACAATTCCCTCCACATTTTAATGTAATCACCGGCACGTTCGCCCTTCCACTGGACAGTGGTGGTGAGTTCCGAGAAACTGACCGTTCTCCTTGTACTGTAGAAGCGGTTTAGGAACTCACGTTATGTCCAGGTTCATGACTTTATATTTTTGAACAAATTTATCATATCCACAATTTCCTCAAAATTATATAATTCACATATAATTTTGATGGGGCAAACCAAGTCAAAACCCGTCAATTTAAGCGGCCGAATTAATCCAATTAGTCTGGCCCAACTCAATTAATTATTCCACCAACTTGGGCTGAACAATCCGACATCTAATTATTTTTAATTAATTAATTAGATCAATTAATTATTTATTGAGCCATTTAATTAACTAAATTAAATAAATATCAGTTCAATTTAATTAATTAAAGCAATTAATTAAATAATATGTCATGGTCTAAAAGAATCATTTAAAATTTAAATGCGAACAATCATATATTATTTAATTTGGCAGGGGACGGTATTGAGGACCAAGAGTGTGGAATTCATGCCATTCTACCTCTCACTTTTCAACTGTTTAAACGCTGGCGTTTGGGCTGTGTATGCTTTCTTAGTTCGTGACTGGTTTATTGGGGTAAGTTTTTCATTTAATTTTTAATTAGAAATAAATCTTTTGTTTTTTTTGAGTACAAAATAAATCTGTTCCATCGCAAATCCATAATTAATTAATTAATTAATTGAATTATTTATTAATTTGGTGGTTACGGTACTATTATGTCCCTTTTGTTTGGATTTCGAATTTTGATGGTATTTAATAATAGTTTTTTTTTTATTTTAATCAATTTTAAATAAATTTGGGTTGTAGTGAGAATCTCTCATCTATCCTCCATCCTCCATCAGCTCCAAAGATATGTGTGTATATAAATTATGGATTAATAATTAAATACAGATATTATGAATTAATAGTTAAAAAGGTAATTAAACTAATTTGATTAAGGGATGACCAAAGGATAAAGAGAACGATATTTTTCTCGATGTTGCATATTAAATCTTATCTCAAATAATGTAACTTGCAATTGATCTTTGGAAAATTTGCCAACTCGATCAGATTATTAAAATGAAATGACTTGGGTCTCAAATGATTTTGACAGATTTTATATGTTATACATTCCTCAGCTTAAATAATCTGGACAATTTTAGAGTAATATTATTTTTTTTGAGAAATTTTAGAGTAATATTATATTGTTTGAACTCTTACTTTCTATCTACTTCAATTTTTATTTCCTTTTTTTTTCCTGAATACTACTAACTCTATTAGAATGCAGTATCTGTCCATATCTACTTTCTCAACCTATTGAAGCACAAGAGTTAGTATTGCCTCCACCTCCCGTATAAAGGGAAGGATTTGATGCCACTGGACCACAAGGTCCTTGGCAATTTTTATTCCCTATTAAATTCACAATTAGCATGCTTTGATTAATTCAGAAAGAAACATAGGTCATAATTTTTATTTCTCATCTTTTTTTCACCCCATAAAGTTTGGACACATGACAACAAGAGATATTAATTCATAAAATGAAATGGGTCATAGTTAGTGTGCCATTATTTTATTGAGTACTTCTTTTAATATTTGATTATTATATATATTCTTTATAAATTAGAGGTGAAATCAACCAGTTTATGAGTAGTTCATAAAAAATTGAAAATAATAATTTTTTAAAATTTAATATATATATATATATATATATATATATATATATATATATATATATATATATATATATATACTATACTAATAAGAGCCAAAGAGAGTTAGGCCTAAAATGGGTAGAAAAAATGGCGGTCAAATTATTTAATCAAATAGATAGTTCAGATGAATTATTTAATCAAATAGATGGTTAAGATAATTCAGATTAATATTATTAATAGAGATTACCTAATTTAACCTTACTTTTATAATTATCCGTTAAGTTTTCCGTTAAATATTCTCTTCTCTGTTAATATTCCGTTAACTTTTAACTTACCCATTAATTTCTATAAGAAAGGTCTTAGGTTCGAACCACATCTCAATCAAATTTGATATAATTAAGTGTCTCACTCTATTTTACCCTTATTAAATTACTAGTTTTATACGTGCATTGCGCGTATGGGTTAATGCCCAATGTTTATATTTAAATAAATATTTGAAAGTATATCAATGCAAGATTATATAGGAGAAGTTTATATATGGGTAATTGAATGTCGAATTTTTTTATTTAAATATCTAACTCAAAGTATATGAATCCAAGATAATATAGAAAATTCATTATAATTATTACTAAAATAAATGTTTGCAACCTTGTAAAATCGATAGTGTAAATATTTGGTCTAAAAATAATAGTCTAAATAAATACTACTTTTCATTTGAATTTTTCTAAGTGTTCTTAATTATCTTTTGAGTAACATTGTCATTGTCTTCATCTTTACTATTTGTTCTCTTCCTTTTTGTTGGTAGTGTGTTATTTGCAATTCGATTATTGTTGGTAGCGTAGATGACAACGTCATGCAATGAGATTATGATATAGGAGCTATGGACTTTCCTTTATGTGTTTTGCTTGGGGTTCATTTGGTTTAACCATTATTGTTGAATGAGTTATTGTGGATAAAGAAATTCCTAGTTAAAAAAAAAAAGATTAAATAAATTAATAAAAATTTGAAAATTTAAAATTTAAAATATTATATATTCCAAAGATATTAACAGGTAGTTTCTCGCTTCAATTTGCTAGGTAATGGGTTATTTGAGTACTTTCATCGTCAACAAATCCCCAAGTAGTTAATATGATTGGTTTCAAACTATTCTTTTTTATTTTTTTCATGGTATTAAAGAAATACATATGTACTCCTCTGTCCCATTTTACCTGTCCTATTTACTATTCATTGGTCAAATCAACTCTTTCTTCATTGCTTATTTTCTTTAGTAATTTTTAATTATTTGTAAATTTGATTTGTTTTGTTTAATAGTACTTTTAATGTAGTTTCTAAATATATAAATTTTATATACTAATACTAAATTTAATATTATGAAAAATTTAATTAAAAATAACTTCAGTCAAGCCTTGTTAACCGAATCAGACAAACAAAATGGAACGGAGGTAGTATCATTTTTTGGTATAAGTACTAATTTATTTAATTCAATAAGAGTAAAATAGAGCGATTCCGCTTCAATTTGTTGGGTTATTTAAGTACTCTCTTTGTCAACCAATCCCCGAGTAGTTAATATAATTAGCTTCAAATTATTTTTAAAATTTGTTTCATAGTATTAATAAAATACTTGGTAAATAAATATATAACATTATTTTGTACTATAACTTTGATATTTAATTACAAGATATTGTAAAAATAAGATAATGGACAATGTAATGAATATCAATTGATAAATTTGAATGTAAAGAATATTTGCATGAGAGAAAATAAAGATAATATAACTAATGAAATTATTTCTCTTATTTAATTTAATTTTTTGATAATGAATAATTTTTTCAAATAAAGGTATGGTAGACACATAATTCTAAATTAAAGAAATACATATGTATTATTTTTTGTTGTAGCTACTAATTTATTTAATTTAATAAGAGTAAATAGAGTGAAAAACTTAATTATGTCAAATTTGATTGAGATGAGGTTCGAACCTAAGATCTTTCTTTTAGAAATTAATGGGTAACTTAAAAGTTAACAAAATATTAACGGAGAAGAGAATATTTAACGGAAAACTTAACGGATAATCATAAAAGTAAGGTTAAATTAGGTAATCTCTATTAATAATATTAATCTGAATTATCTTAACCATCTATTTGATTAAATAATTCATATGAACCATCCATTTGATTAAATAATTTGACCGCCATTTTTTCTACCCATTTTAGGCCTAACTCTTTTTGGCTCTTATTAGTATAGTAGAAATAAATTAGTAGCTACAACAAAAAATGATACATATGTATTTCTTTAATTTAGAATTATGTGTCTACAATACTTTTATTTGAAAAATTTATTCATTATCAAAAAATTAAATTAGATAAGAGAAATAATTCCATTAATTATATTGTCTTTATTTTCTCTCATGCAAAGATTCTTTACATTCAAATATATCAATTGATATTCATTACATTGTCCATTATCTTATTTTTACAATATATTGTAATTAAATATCAAAGTTATAGTACAAAATAATGTTATATATTTATTTACCAAGTATTTTATTAATACTATGAAAACAAATTTAAAAAATAAATTGAAGCTAATTATATTAATTACTTGGGATTGGTTGACAAAGAGAGTACTCAAATAATAACCCAACAAATTGATGCGGAATCACTCTATTTTACTCTTATTGAATTAAATAAGAGTTAATTCCCAAAATGGTCCTTTGACTATAGCCTTTTCTTAATTTAGTGCCTTGACTTTTAATTGCACCCAAAGTGATCCCCAAACTATTCAATTTTAAGCCAATTTGGTCCTCCGTTAGATATGGCGTCAAATGATTGTTAAAATGAGGGGTAAAATTAGTAATTCAAGTGTGGTCTCCAGTTTAACACTTTCTGATAGATCAACAATGGCCAGGGAAGGAACGTATGAGTGAAACTGGATTCCGGCGAGATTCTGGCGTGTATTTGCTACGGATACTGGAGCTAATCCAGTCTTGGTCTCATCTTCCGGACTTCCTTCTTCCTGCGGCTGCGACCTCTCGAAATAAGAAGAAATCGCGACCAGATCAATACCGGAGAGGATGGCGGAAAGATCAGGACCCCCTTGAACTCTCAAATACAAAATCAAAGACTACAGGGATCCCACTATCTGAAGATGTTGAAATGGAGGGAGTGGAAACTAACAGGGAAGGCGAAGGAAATAATCCTGTAAGCAAAACCCCTCAGATTTGATCCTGGAAGCAAAACCGCTTTAAAGCCATACCCGCCACCACCGCTGCTACGGCCACTGCCGCCGCCGCCGACGCCTCAAACTCCACAGCCTCCCCTTCAGCAAGGCCGCAAAACCCCTCAGATCTGATCCTCGCTACCGTCGTCGGGGGTTATAAACCCAAACCACACCATCGTTGACAGATCGCGAGCTAGAGCCGCCGTCACCCTATGCTGGAGAGCCGACCCATTTGCTAAACGCCAACCGCAGTCGCCTTCTGCCGGAGAGCCGGCCGATTCGCGAAACGCCAACCGCTGTCTGCCTCGTCGCGCTGCCGGAACGCCGTCGCACAGGCATCGTCGCTGCCACCAGATCGCCGATCGTGGTCGAAGCACGGATCTACTAAGCCGATCTCCATCGCCGCCGCTGTGATCGCCGATCGTCGAACACGGCGCGACCGCACACCACCACCGATGGAGCAGAACGGAGAAAAAAAATGGTGTGGAACGGAGAAAAAAAACAGGTGTTGCTTTGCTAATTTGGGGAGAAACTTGCTGGTCAAAGGTCAAAACAAATAATATAAATTATCATTTTTGCCCTTCTGTTTAACGCCATGTTGATGGCAAAGCTAACGGAGACCAAATTGGCTTAAAATTGAATAGTTTGGGGACCACTTTGCACTACTACAGAAATCGCATACAACGTCGGCTATTTAACGTCGGCTAAGTACTTAGCCGACGTTATAGTTGCTTTGAAACCTTTAACGTCGGTTATTATGAAACAACCGACGTTAAAGGTTCTAAATTAATGCTACACCGTGATACGACGACGGCTAATGCCGGAGCCGTCGTCGTATCACTGGCGACGGGGGGATACGACGACGGCTCCGGCATTAGCCGTCGTCGTATCTCCAATGGGAGGGCGATACGACGTCGGCAACGTGGTAGCCGACGTCGTATCGCAAAAATCCACCGGCGACGGGGGGATACGACGCCGGTTGATAATTGCCCTACGACGTCGGCTACCAAGTAGCCGACGTCGTATTATGCTCCGATTGGGGATACGACGACGGCTAAGCTTTAGCCGTCGTTGTAGGTACCTTTAACGTCGGTTATGTAAGATAACCGACGTGTAAGGGTTTAAAATTACAACCCGTCGGCCCACATTCAATAGTGCCGCGCGCCCCAATCCCTAAATTAAACCTAAATAAAACAAAGTCTGATGCAGATTTGCGCCCCCAAGCCTACGTGAAGTCCCCGTAGCCTACTAACCAAAACCGAATCACCCGTCGTCCACGTCGTCCCCGCGCCCCCGTCGTCCCCGTCGTCCCCAAGTAACCCGTCGTCCCCGTCGTCGCGCAAGTCGGAGTCGCGAAGGTCACCGCCGAACCGCAGCCGCGAAGGACGCCCGGTGAACCGCAGCCGCGAAGGATCACGCCGTGCTCGAAGCCGCGCCGCCGCACTGCTGCACCGCCGCGGGAGGTCGGCAGTCGCTCGAAGGACCTGAAGTGTTGAGCAAATTTGTTGGTGAAACTGAGAAGAACGTGAGAGACTTATTTGCTGATGCCGAACAAGACCAAAGGACCAAAGGTAAGTTGTTTTGGTGGCAAAAATTAAAAATATTTTTTATAATGTTTATTGTAATTATAAATTTGATTTGATAAATCCAAAAATTGAATATATTGTGGAAAATAAAATCAGGAGTCGCTGCCCGGCGCCTTTGCTATTCTCAATCTTGCAGGTTGGCAGAGAAAGAGTTGAGTTTATTTATAGGCTGCCATTTGGCAAATGACAAGTGAATTTATAGCAATAGAAGTCACCAAGTGCAGAAGTAGGAGATTAATATAGAGTATTAGAATTGCTACTCAAAGTAGCATTTAGTTTGTGAGGAGCAGTTTCTAATAATTTTTCCCATTTTGCCCTCACCCTCTGTCTTTCAATTGTTTTCTTTACTTTGTGGTAATGGCTGTAGCTTTTCCCTTTGCTCTTTTTTTTTTCCTCCCATTAAAGACAGACCTGTCTGTTTTTTAATTTTTTATTTTTATTTTTTATTTTTATGAATGTTACTATTTTATTAATTTGTTCTTATTAACATACCTATAATACCAAAAAAAAATTCTAAAGTATCTAATTAAAAGTCTTTATCAAGTTTAATCTGGATAATCAAACCTGGTAACTTTCATTAATAATGATTTAATTGCTCTGCAGATTGATGGTGTGGAGTCTCTTAATAATGTTTTGCTTATTGGAATGACAAATAGAAAAGACTTGATTGATGAAGCACTATTGAGGTATATTGTCTCTCGTCTACTGTATTTCTTTGTAGCTGAATTTTTTTGGTAATTCCATTACTAAACTTTGCATGGTTATCTTATAATGCATTAAAAATGAAAACTTGCTTTGAAGGCCTGGACGATTGGAAGTTCAAGTGGAGATAAACCTTCCTGATGAAAATGGTCGTTTCCAAATTCTCCAGATTCATACAAACAAAATGAAAGAGAATTCATTTCTTGCTCCGGATGTGAACTTGCCAGAACTTGGTATGCTGGTTGGTGCTCTTGCCTAAGATAGTGTGACAATTTACTGCGTTTTTCTCAGTTATTATAGCATTTTTTTTTTAGATATAATCATTCTCATTTACATTGAAGATATTCTTTTGGATTTTATGAATTCCATGTCCTCTGCAAATTACTTTCCAAGTTGAAATGGTCTATTAGTATCTTAGATTAGTAATTGGAATTCTTATAATGCTCTCTCTTATTATCCTTGAGTGCAGCGGCACGAACAAAAAATTATAGTGGTATGAAATCAACATTACATTCCAAAGGACGGAAAACAAATCGTCAACCAAAATGGATTAACTGTTTGGTAAGTATTTTATACATTTGTAAAACTACATATATTTCATAGTTCTTAATTAAATGAATTCTTAATTGTATTCTAATTCAAATATATAGTGTGCCAAACAAGTTGGAGCTACCGAATGCGGGTATTATGTGATGAAGTACATGTTTGAAATTCTTTCCAAAGAAGCATACGAAGGAATGGATAAGGCAAGTAATTTAAGAAAATACATTTCTCATTCAAATTTTAAAAATACTAGATTAAATTAGCTTACTAATTATTATTTATTACTTTTCAAAATTATTACAGATAGTGGAGAGAGTTGGTTCATTGAGCTACAATCAACAAGAGATTGATGAAATTAGAGACACATGGGCCAAGTACTTCGTTGATGAATGGATTAATACATTGCATTAGCTAGTATGTGAAATAGTAATGTGATGTATTGCTTTTGTTGATTCGGTACAAAGTTTGGGATAATATTATGACTTATATTAATTAATATAGATAATTTTTGATGAACTTCTGTTATTAATTATTATCAATTGTGAGATTTATTGCTTTTATTAATTTTGATATTATAAATATAAATTGTCCAGGTTTTGAATGTGATTGTGATTGCTATATATATTTGAGCAGGTTTTGGGTGTAAATAGAAAAATACAATTAATATTTAAAACCAAAAAAAATTACCCTACAACGTCGGCTAGTCTTTATTAGCCGACGTTGTAGGGTAATTTTTTTGGTTTAATATTACCTACAACGTCGGCTATTTGTAAATACCGACGTCGTAGGTACCTACGACGTCGGCTATTTTAATTAGCCGACGTTGTAGGGTATTTTAGTAGCCTCCAAATTACCTACAACGTCGGCTATTTGTAATTAGCCGACGTTGTATGGTACCTACAACGTCGGCTGTTTGTAATTAGCCGACGTTGTAGGGTATTTTAGTAGCTTTCAAATTACCTACAACGTCGGCTATTTTTAATTAGCCGACGTTGTAGGGTATTTTAGTAGCCTCCAAATTACCTACACGTCGGCTATTTGTAATTAGCCGACGTTGTATTACCTACAACGTCGGTTTGTAATTAGCCGACGTTGTAGGTATTTTAGTAGCTTTCAAATACCTACAACGTCGGCTATTTTTAATTAGCCGACGTTGTAGGGTATTTTAGTAGCCTCCAAATTACCTACAATGTCGCTATTTGTAACTAGCCGACGTTGTAAGTGTGCCTACAACGTCGGCTACTCGTATCCGACGTTGTATGTGTACACTTACAACGTCGGCTAACTCCGACGTTGTATGTGCTTACAACGTCGGATCAACGTCGGCTTTTAGCGACGTTAAATGGTCTACTTAGCCGACGTTAAAAGCCGTTTGTGTAGTAGTGTTGGTGCAATTAAAAGTCAAAGCACTAAATTAAGAAATGTCATAGTCGGAGGACCATTTTGGCATTTTCTCAATTAAATAAATTAGTAGTTATACCAAAAAATGATACATATGTATTTCTTTAATACCATGAAAAAAAAATAAAAAAGAATAGTTTGAAACCAATCATCTACTTGGGGATTTTTTGACAATGAAAGTACTCAATAACCTATTACCAGCAAATTGAAGCGAGAAACTACCTTTTAATATTTTTGGAATACATAATATTTTAAATTTCAAATTTTTATTAATGATTTCTTTATCACAATAACTCATTCAACAATAATGGTTGAACCAAATGAACCCCAAGCAGAACACCTAAAGGAAAGTCCATAGCTCCTATATCATAATCTCATTGCATGACGTTGTTATCTATGCTACCAACAATAATAACCGAATTGCAAATAACACACCAACAAAAAAGAAGAGAATAAATAGTAAGATGAAGACAATGACAATGTTACTCAAAAGAAATTAAGAACACTTAGAAAAATTCAAATTAAAAGTAGTATTTATTTAGACTATCATTTTAGACCAAATATTTAGACTATCGATTTTACAAGGTTGCAAACATTTATTTTAGTAATAATTATAATGAATTTTCTATATTATCTTGGATTCATAAACTTTGAGTTAGATATTTAAATAAAAAAATTCGACATTCAATTACCCATATACAAACTTCTCCTATATAATCTTGCATTGATATACTTTCAAATATTTATTTAAATATAAACATTGGACATTAACCCATTCGCGCGTATAAAACTAGTATATATATATATAGCGTTTGGTCATGAATTTTATGTAGTGATTTTAATAGGGGATCGGAGAGTATCATTTTTCTTCCACAAATAAATATAATAAAGGTATTTGCTTATGGATAGTTATACTTTTAACTCTGTTAAACATATAAGAGGTGGAGGTAACCTTGGTCAAGATATTAAGGGCAAATTATTGCATGGACCATGGTCCACATAGCTGTGTGGACCATGGTCCATGCAATAATGATTGGATATTAAGAGATCCATGCTTGTAACTACAAGGTTACGAGTTTGAATCCTTGCTTGTTTGATTTAAATTGGTCTATTATAAATAACATAGATTGGTTTATTTTCTTGTAATTCTTTACTTTATGTAATTTATTTGGCCACATTACACAATAACAAGTTTTGCCTATATAAGTACAGCCATTCTACTTAGTTTGGTTTTTTTTTTTTTTTCTTTTAAAAGGAAACACCCTAGGTAGTGCTATCCATTTTAATTTGGAAGAGTTTCTAAAACATAATAAAATCACACTTCTACCGAGTAGCTTGTAACTCAATGACATTTTTTAGGCTCTCCCAAATGGAATGTCACATGTTTGAATCCTAGTAGGACATTAACTTTTTGTACTTTAATAGGTTAAGAAAATATGTATGGACAAATACTACATTATTAATAGACTTACTAATACTAAAAAATCACTTCTTGCAGCAGTTATTGAATTTGTAACTTACTAAATAGAAAAATAAAATGTGTGCAGGTACCAAATGGGACAGGATTCGTATTTGGGGCAGCACAACTAATATTGTATGCCATTTACAGAACGCCAAAAAGAGAAAAATCCTCCACTGCAGTATTAGAAGACAGTATGCAAAATGAGCCATTGATTTCAGCTTAGATTTGTCTTTATTTTATTTTTTTAATTTTTATTTTTGTTTCCAGGTTTTTTTATTATATATTTTCTCTTTATTTTTTGTATTCTGTTTCTTAGCAACTTATTAAAATTTTATTGTATGATAAATGAAGATAATATATGGATCATTATACAGCAATTTTTGGACTTCAGGTATTGCTGATATGAATTTCTGAAAATGAAATTATAATATGGATAATAATTTGAAAAATCTACTAATCGTAATGAAGTTATATACTTTTAACTAGTAGTTGAGCATATAATATATGAAATATATAAATGTGTAATTCAACTATTACTTTATCATTTTAATCGAGATGAAACATATCTTCAATTAGGTATAGAGTCAAATCCATGCAAAACGTCATAAGGTTTATTCTGCATGCAATATATAGAACTTAGAAACTATATGTTTTTTAGGAAAAAGGTTCAAATTAGCCACCAAATTACACTAAAAAATGCATTTGAGTCATTCAACTCAAAAAATTGCAAATGAGTCATTTAATCATCCAAAATTATGCAATTCGACTAAAATTGACATGTTCCTCTCACTATCACTAACGTGACGGTCACCCTAATAAAATAATTATTTTTTAATTTTATTTTAATAATTTTAAATAAAGTTAAAAAAAAATAAAAATAAAAAATAAAAAATAAAAACCCTTCACGTCTTTGTCTCCAGCTTGGAGTCTCCAACTCCAAGACAGAGTTTTTTTTTTTGGTAAACTTTATCCCCGAATCGGTGTGCGACAGTGTTATGAACTAAGAAGAATGGGATAAATAACAAGCTTGGGGAGCAAAGTCTAATTATGATGAAGTTGCAATGGATGCTAAAGTTGGGAGCCGAAACGATGTTGTATGACAGAGTAGTTTTGTTTTTTTTTTTAATACAACTGACCCTATTACATTGTTGTATCAGTTTATCTATACTTTCTCAACCTACTGAAGCACAAAAAGTCAATTTGCCTCCGCTGAGCCTCGATCTCATGACCTTGTATATGGGAGAGTCACTACATATCATCTGAGCAAAGAGTAGTTAATTCTGTGATTTTTGTATTTCATTCCAACTTCTATTTTCTTTTCCATTTCTTTAGGGAGTTTGTTAGCAGGTTGTTTGACAGCTATATGAGCTGTGTTTTGCAAGTTGTTGTGGCATGCATATTTTCTAGTAATGAAATTGCTTCTATTTCCCTTCTTTCATCCTGCTCAAATTCCCCTTCTCCTTTCTTCTATCACTTCTTACCCTTTCTAATTCTAAAAATTATTTCCAACATTTCCGGATCATTACAGCTTGGTATCAGAGCCCATGACAGCACGAAACACCGCCCAAACCGATCTTGAGGAACGTTTGAAGGAAGTCAGTGACAAATTTATAGAAATAGAAGCTTAGATGGCACAAAACTGACAAGAGACAATGAATCTTATTGCTGCATGCACAAATGGCTGGTCAGATTAATGATTTGGAAGCTAGGATGACGAGAGCTATTAGACTAAGCTTAACAGCTACACCCTTGTTGAACACACCACCATCAAGCAACACCTCATCAGTAGATGGAAGTGGTAACTTTTAGAATAAAATATACAATCATTGCTTGAAATTTAATCTGATAGCGGAAGCCATAGGATCGAGTATCTCCAGCCATAGTTGTTCCATTGATTGAAATTTATGTTCAGATGTTTTGTCTACCACTTATCTCTTAGGGAACTAGATGGTGTAGTATATGACTTGAAGCAGGAGCAGTGGGAGGACCATGCATATATAGCCTACATGCCATCATTATAGGCTAAGTAACGGTTTCCGTTACTTCTGATTCAAACCACAATAACATAATGACCATAAATGGTCTATTAAACTTGCACCACTAAATAGTGCCATAATGGAAAATGTTATATTCTCCCACTTGGTGCAAGTATTAATTCAAAGAAGCAAAAGAAACATGAACCATAGAGATAGTTCCTCGTAAAGTGAGTAGTATCCACTTATGATTACAATGTAACTTATTCTCTAAGTACCTTATGTGGCATAAAACTTTAATGAATAAACCTTATGTTCATTCTTGATTGTAATTAGTTATCAAAAACTAATTACTGCCACAATGGCTAAATTTGGCCTAATAAACTCACACCGCCTCATTTGTACAATATTAATGGAAATAATTTTCCATTTGGTGCAAGCATTGGCACAACCTTCATTTAAAATCAAAAACATGAATCACAGTGGTATGTCCTCTAAAATAAAGCGTGAGTAATACCAACGATGCATCACATGCATTTGATTTCAAACTCAGGTTCTTTATGAATAAACCATACGTTTATTCTTGGTCCAATCTAGAGGATGTTTCTTAAATAAATATGTGCATAACCATATGAGAAAACATCCATATTACATAGAAGTGACAAAATGTATGTACGTACAATATAGTCACATAATTAGTTCCATGTATCCTGTATGATCCTTAAAATTCTTATAAGCATGTCTTAAGTAAGGATTTGAAACTATTAGCAAAATGCTAATATTTTATCTGACCAACTCCTTATCTTTAATACTATCTACGATGGCTAAGTTTTCGAGTTGACACGTCTGCCACTCCATTTTCATGAACCTTAGCCAAAGACAGTAATTGAGTAGTCCATATTCCAATGGCTTTAAATGACAAAACAATAAGTCTAAGCCCACAATGGAACTTTAAACATACACCTTATAAATAATCTCCAAAAATAAAAAAGGAAAACCCAACTTTTATGCCATAGAGCAATAACGAGGATTTATTTATGTAACTTTATGAAACAACACAAATGTTGTATCAATATAATTAAAAATCCTCAATATGAATCAATCTTATGAGCCTTTGCTTGCTTTATGCCTCTCAACATTGAATTTATGAGCCTTTTCAAATCTTAATGACCCAGGATCAATTTGATGAGACGAAAAACTCCAATAAATGCTAAAGAATTCAACTCATGATAGTTCACCATAAACTTCATGCCATTGTAAAAATAAAAACTATTAGTGTTGTTTCAACATTTTCATAAATATGTTGCACAACTTGTAGTTCAAACGATTTGAACTTATTTATAATTAACAAGGCAAGGTGACTTATCGTTGAAGTGGAACAATCTTGAAATGGGATATCTTAATGATCAAATGACCATTCCCACTAGTCAAGCCATTACTCCCACTGATCAAGTCATTCTTAAGAATTATATAAATGATATGCATACACACTAATGATCCTCATGTCCAACTAATTTTAACAAAGAATAAAATTCCCACCATAGTTAGACATACCAAATATGTAACAGACACAATTTTCAACTATTTGAACAAATTAAATTGCTCTAGTTGAAATTTGGCTAGATGTGTACACTTCCAATATAAGGATCCAAAAGTATATCATATCTAAAATTCATACAGAAAAGATCTATTGTGGTTGAGCTGAAAAAAACCAAGTAAGCCACATTCAGTAACAATTTTAAGTTACTAAGTTTTGGAGATTAACAAAATACATGTGTTGCCAATGCAACCCATGTCTCATAGAATTATAACCGACCTTAAGTTATAAATTCTAAAAAGAATGATATAATAAAATTTTATCTTGATCATCAATTTAACCAGAAGAATCTAGTGACATAAAACTTGCCTGTAGGCTAAAGTTTTATTCAATTAGACTCAACTGAGATTGACAATCAAATAGAAGATTCTAGTGACATAAAACTTGCATGTGGGCTAAAGTTTTATTCAATTAGACTCAACTAAAAATTTATGATAAAATTATTATCAAAATGATAGAAGAATCTAGTGACATAAAACTTGCCTGTGGGCTAAAGTTTTATTCAATTAGATTCATCTATAAGCTTATGATAAAACTATCAAATCATGTTCCTTTTCTCAATCCCTGTGGGTAAATTAAGAAATATGATTTGATCTTTTATCCTGACTATTTACATAAGCTATGATAAAATCTACCGATAGGAATTTATTATAGTTTATGTAATTAGTCACAAAGTGATCAAAAATTTCAGTTATGAAATTGTATTGATCATTTGATATATGTACATTAAAGAATATTAATGCGTCAAGCTATTAATCTAATTTCCTTTTAATGCATAAAAAATACAGACAAAAGAAACTAAACTAATACCTTCATGTGGATAAACCTCACGAATAATATTCTTTGAATATGTACATATATCAAAACTTTATGATAGAAAATGACAATTCTCAATTTATATCATAACCATATAATAAATAAATTGACTTTCATATCTGTAATGATAAAAACTCACCAAAACTATATTGTGAGACATAATTGCCTGTGGGCTAAATTGCGATCATATATAGTTTGGTGTTTTTACCCTAATTAATCATATGAATATAACAAAATTGCCTGTGGGCTAAATTTCATTATATCATATAATTAATTACAACCAATACGTCTATGACTGTATGTGATCTCACAAAATTTTAATTAAATACTGTGGCTACTCTTTAATTAATCAAAATTATATGATCACTAGATGATTATCTTGATATTTTAGGCATCAACTTTAAAGCCTAAAAACAATTATGCAACAATGTGATAAACAATTCCAAGTATCCTCCCTGGTCATGTTTTCTCACACAAAAGGCATAATTGACAGATAATCTTTTAAATCTTAATAGTTCACCTTAGAGAAAGACTTTTAATCTCAAGTGAACACCTCAGACGGTCATAACATGCTTAAACATAATGCACTATCGTATATAAGTCCACACATAAAGTTCAACTTAACAAGGAATTTTTAATTCCTAACATATGCAATTCTAAAGGCATATATAAATTCACATAACTAGAAAATATAATGTTATGCTAGTGAACAATTATGTATGAAATTCAATAAGCTCATAAATAAATTGTACACCATAATAGCAATTTTATTTTTTTGAAGATAAACGTAGCTATTCCATTAATTCATAACATAAAACGTTTACATCAATTATCAATGAAATGGTAAACCATTCCTTACAGTCAGACATAGAAACAACTTTTCTAACTATGCTATAGAAAACTTGAATCTCAGACTGTTTCATAACTATGAAGGTATGTTCCTTCAAGGAGCTTAAAGCTTCTTCAAAGATCTGGGTCTTCGTCATCATTCTTTTTTGCTCGCCCAGGATAAGATCAACACTTGTCGATAGGGGTGAGCAAACCCGACCCACCCGAACTCACCCGCCCGATCCGAACCCGTTAAAGCCAAATCCGGTCCGTCCATAATCCAAAATGAGCTACCCGACCCAAACCACCTTTAATACAGGGTATAAATAGATCGGGCTAGGGGCTGGATTTTCGCGACCGACCCGTCCGAAAATCCGAACTTCTATAGGGTTAGGGTTATGTAGTTGCTATACGGTGTCGTGTTGATTTGTCTATATATATAAATGTGTAGGGTTTGCAAACGGTGGAAGTCTCATTTGCGATTTTGCGCAGCCCGCAGCCGACATTCGTCTTCCACTCCTCCATTTCTCTGTTCTCTTACATCTCTCTTCTCTTCTGCACTTCTTCGTTTCTTGTAGTCAAATACACTCATAATCTCATTCTTTGAGAGTTTGAGATGTGAGACAGTGAGAATCTAGGACTGAGACCTCAGTTCTCTTTCTCAGATTCTACTCTTCCAAGTTCCTTGTGTGAATCTGTTCATGTTCTCTTCTCCGTTTCTGGTAGTCTCATTCTTTGAGACAGTGAGTCGAGACACTAAGACCTGAGTTCTCTTTCTCAATTTTTACTCTTAGACGGCCATCTCCGGACTCCGGTGGTCCATTCCTGGTGGAAGCCCTAGCGAGTGATGACGGTGATAGTCTGATTGGTGAACTGGTGACTGCTTGCCTGCTTGAAGACCTGACTTCTCCAGGTATTTTTGGGAGAACGCAAAACCCTAGTTTTATATTTCTCATTATATTGTGTATTTGTGTAAATGACTAGATGTCTTTTATATGTTGTTGGAAGCAGTGTGCTATATAACCTATATTGTGCTATTTATGCCTTTTTATGTTGGTGGAAGTAGTGCCCCTGATTTTACATGATTGTATGATTTATATCTATAGTTTTATATGATTATATGATGTAATCTGTGAGTCCTTGATTATATTGTGTATTTGTGTAAATTTATTGTGTACGTTGTATACTTGATTTTATGTATTGGTGGAAGCAGTGTGCTACTGTGTAATTTTAGTAATTTTACAGTGTTGAAAAATGAAGTCCCTGATTTTACATCTGTAATTTTGGTAATTTTCACTTTTTTAGTGTGCTATAGTGCTATACTGTACTATTTATGCTTATGATTTATGATGTAATATGTGAAATTTACAGTTTTGAGGAGTCCCTAAAATGTTCCATGATATGATATAATCTATGAAATTTGCAGTTTTGAGGAGTTCCTAAAATGTTCCATGATGTTATGATGTAATCTGTGTAATTTCTAGGAAGTCCCTAAAATGGTCCATGATTTTATGATGTAATCTGTATAATTTCCAGTGTTGAAAAGTCCCTAAAATTGTCCCTGATTTTATGATGTAATCTGTGAAATTTAAGTGCTGAAATTTGTATATTGGTGATTTGGTGGAAGCCCCTAATTCTAAAATTCATATAATGATGAACTATGAGTTCCTGAATATGGATTTCTTTGTTTCATGATATGTATCATAAATGTCTTTCTGTAGTTTTCAGTGTTGAAAAGGCACTAAAATGGTCCATGATTTTATGATGTTAATCTATGAAATTCCAATGTTGAAATTTGCATATTGGAGAGATTTGAACAACAGAACAAGGTAATACTTCTTACACTTCCTAATCTGTTGGAATAGTTGTTGCCCTTGCATTGTAACTTTTGTAGTACAGTTCTACACTGCCTAATCCAAAGGTAACTTTGGTCTTTGTAACTTTTGTAACTCTGGACTCTGGTAATGTTTCAACACTGCCTAACTTTTGTGGTTTTACACTACAAAGGTAACTTTGTAACTTTTGTAACTCTGGTAATGTTCCTATTTGGAAAACTTTATCATGCTTGTCCCTTTTTTGTGGCAATGATGAAGCTTCCACCTATGATCTGAAATAAGGATTAAGTTGGTATGTTGCTCAATGTTCTACACAGCATTTTGTAGCAATTTGCCCTTAATCCAAACATTGATATGGAAAAAAAAGCTTACCGAGCCACCTTTATAAATTATAATTATCTACTGACTACTATTTATTTATTTTCAATTTCTTTATTATTTACTTTACTAATTTTTCAACTTTTCACAGGAAGAACTGAAGAAGAGTAGGTTGGTTGCTAATTGATATTTTGGTTTTTGAGGGATGAAATGATGAATGATGAATGATGAATTTGTAAATCTACAAGTTGTAGGTTTTTCATTTTTGTTATTTTACACATGTGAGTTTTTGTAATTCTACAAGTTGGTAGTAATTTTGTTATTTTGTATATCAAATTTTCAGTTTGTATAATAATTACTAAGTTGCTAATATACTTGTATATTAGTAATTTAGTACAAATTATTATTATACAAGTATATTTTGGGAATTGGAAGTCTGAAATTTTGAAACTATGGAAAAAATATTGTTTTTTGAAAGAAATATGGAAAAAATATTTTTTTTGAAAGAAATATGGAAAAATATTAAATATGAAGTTTTTGTCAAAATGTATTAATTTTGTTTCCGTCAAATCCGAAATTTAGTCCGATATCCGACTAAACCGACCGAACCGAAATAATATAAAACCGAACGGATAAATAACATTTAGAAACAAGATAGGGTTTAAATAATGTAATCCGAAATCCGAACGGTTTAGGCATCCGCACCCCCGAACCGATCCGAACCGTCCGCTGCACACCCCTACTTGTCGAAACCAAACTTATCCAAAGTTATTGAAACTTTTATAATTAACTATATACTAGTACTATTTATTTTACTATTATATATATGTATGCACACATGGTGGGTCGGGTGGGGTGCTATGCGGGTTTTGTACATAAAACTCGAATCCAACCCGACCCACCGCGGATTTACATTTTTAAGACCCACCCCCGACCCACCACCCACTATCACCCAAAAAAATCCGACCCATGCGGGGTGGATTCGGGTAGATATCCGCGGGACGGATTGAAATTGCCATCCCTAGTTGGGAGTTCAAGACTACCAACACAAACCCCAATACCTACCTACTATTATTTTATTCAAAGGGAGAGAAAACGGATGAAGAAGATCTGTGGCGATGGTCGGAGGCGGACGGAACTGCGACGGTGGTCGGGGCGGAAGAAGAGCAAGAGCAAACATTGAAGGTGACCAAAACCGCCGGCTCAAAGCTCCATTATAAAATTATTATTATTATTCAAATAATGACATAAATCCAAAACTTGAAGGATTATAAAATTTGAAAAATAATAATAATCTATAACAACTATATACTTTTCACAATTGAAAGGTTTCAACTTGTATGCCCAATACAAAAAGATTCAATGCATATAGTAAACTTTACGAGAACTAGTCTTAAAATTGTAAATTCTAATCATATCAGAACTATATGATATGTTGACATTTACAAAATAAATTCTCACAAAAACAAATTGCATAATTTAAACCATAATATTATGCACTTAATTTAATTATATGCATAAAACAAACTCATTAAAAATATGAATATAAGGTCAAATATTCATACTCAATCAAAGTGGGCATCTCAATCCAAAACCAATAATGACAACGATGTTACGACATATTGATTCCTCAGTTCAAATACCGATTACCGTTATTACTGAAATAACACTTATGTAACAGTAATAACTGAACAATCAATTTCCTCAATCGTAACCCCTGATATTTGATAGTAATAACTATAAAATGTTACAAAATGTTATCATTATTAACACATATATTTTGGATCAAAAACCATATTGTTTCAAAATTATGGTTTCAAATCATACTACCAAAATCCAAAACTAATGATGATAGTAACGATGCAAATCATTGATCCATCGATTCAAAAATTGATAATCGTCATTACTATAATAATTCTAATACTCCGTAATTATTACATAGTAGTAATAACAGAATAATCAATTACTTTAATCGTAACCGAACAACATTCAGTAATAATAATTATTATTATTATTAAATGTTACAAAATATCATCATTATTACTCTAAATTTTTTGGATAAGCAAATTCAAATGAATTTGAAAATATAATTCTCAAAATTATAATAGAAATTATTATGGCAAGACTAAAAATAATATCCAATTGTCATAAACACACATGTTTTTTCCAAATTGCGATACAAAATCATACTCCATACTCAAAATATTGTCAAATTATGACAAATATTTCAATGAATAGTCATAATCATCACATAATATTATAACAATTAGGAGATTTGAAATGAAAAAAAAAAATTGCTAAAACCGCAAGCCTTTAAAACATTTTTCGGAAAAATTTTAAAACTTAATAAAATTAAAAATCGAAAAACTTTAATGTTGAAAAATGTAAAAACTAATATTTTTTCGACTTTTATTAACTGATATAAAGGCATAATTAAAAGCGGTTATTGACTAAAACTTTATTGATTTTATTAACAAAATCACAACAAAATTAGTCACAAAAATAGCAATTTTACTTTTATTGCCAACAAAATACCAATATGATAACAATTGGTTCTAAAAAGCTTGTTCAATTACTACTAATATTATCATTCAAACCCTAAGTAACGGTTTCCTTTTAAAAATGGGTTAACTTATGTTTGCATATCCTTACCCACATTTAAACCCTAATTTTATCAACCAAACCTACATACAAATACTTTTAAAAAGGGGTTAACTTATTTTCGTTGTGCATACAAACTCTGAGCGAGTGGTTAAGTTTACACTTAACGATTTGTAAAGATTTTTCAAAATCTAACGAATCTATTCAACCTCCCCCCACCCCCCACCCCCCACCCCTCTAGATTCGTTGCATAACCCCTTCGGGACCACCATCATTATTTTGCATTCATTTACTTATCATCAAATTATTCTTATTAAAACGTGCCATAAAATTTAAAATGAGAAGGGGTTGTACATTTTGAAATTTCAGTATGTTCAAGGAAGGGAATTTGTTAATTAATTTATCAAGCATTACTATTATGCAAATGAAATTCCACATCAATTATTAGCAACAAGAACTCAATGGTAGAATCGAGTAGGTAAAAGAAGAAATAGGACTGATGTTCATATAGTATGTAGGGATAATATCGTTCTCAAGAATTGAGATTTATGGCTTGATTAACTTGCAACTATTAAGACTTTAGACACTAAGGTAGAACAAGAATCTAAGTGTAGAGTATGGAGTAAAATGCTAACAATTCTATTAATCGTCAACCCTCTCTTCTATCCATCAACCAACTGGAATCATCGCCTCCTGAAAGGTGCCTTCGCCATTGTCGTCCTTCAAGCGTTAGCAAAGGTGACAGTTGTGCAAAGTGCCCGCAAAGCCCCAGGATCCCTTTCATTGTCGCTTCAGAGAGTGTGGACGAAAACCACAACGTCACACACAACATACAACAGCAAACTACTCACAAGTCTAGTGAAAATTTTAAGTGGTTAGCCTCCTTAAACTTAAACAACAAATTCACCTCAATAAATGAAGAAACAAAAGTCCCTCGTAATGAAGATTAACTAGTTTATGTTTTCATGACTCTTTTTTTTTTTTGGTATGGTAATAGTGCATTGTTGAAATATCTATGGGCAAGGCACTATACTTTGGATGGTGAAGTTAATCTAAAACAATGATGGATGATAAATTGAATTGTATTTTGGATGGTAGAAAGTGCTACAAAATATAACGTAACTATTTTGGGTTGTAAATAATTTTGATGTTTAAATATATTTTCATTTTGAAATTAAATAGTGTGTGCATTACTTTATATTAATGATATAGAGTTTATTGACAATAAAGTAAAACTAAAATAATGACAAGATTGAAATAATCAAAATGATTTCTGATTTTCCAACCAATGGTTGGAAGGAACTACACAAAATATAATAGTGGAGTTTTCCTCCCCTTCAATATCTTCTTATTTGTGTTGCCTCTAGAATGGTAGAAGTGCAGGGCATTTTGTTTCACAAAATATCCCATCTTCTTATTTGTGTTGCCTCTAGAATGGTAGAAGTGCAGGGCATTTTGTTTCACAAAATATCCCATCAACATAGGCAGAGTATTTAGTAAACCAAACAACCTCTAGTCATTTAATTTGACTAGAATCAAAGGACTTGCATATTTAGAGGTTATGCATCCATTTATTTTTGGCATAGAATTTAATCCAACACTTGGAACTTTAATATATAAATTCAAATTGTGTTTACAAATTTTGACACCACGGTTTTACTATTATTCACTTGATAAAAAATTTGGTTCATTGAGCTTTATTCGATGAATAGAGCATTCAATATAATTTTTGGCTGTATATACACTACTAAGAAGATCCCAGAATGTGGTTATATTCTAACACAAGTCCAAGTTTTTACATGGATTCAATATAATTCAGTTTCCCAATGTCAAACACTCGAAGCGATTAGTAAAAAATCAGTATATACATACAGTGGTAAGAAGAGACAAGCAACAGGTGAGGTTTATGCAGCTTTGAGTTTGGTGCTCTTCCGTCTTCTCCTTCCAAAAAATTTGAGGACTTCATCGATAAGAATAACAGGTGCTGAAACTAAGATGACCAGAAACCATTCATTTACACTCAACGGGACGACACAGAACACATCTGCAAGCAATGGCACATACAGTATGAGGCAATGTAGCCCCAACGAGAATGCCATCGCAACGAGAAGCCAAGGGTTTGTCCAGGGAGGCATGGTGACCAGACTGTTGTCTTCTGAGAGGGCATTCAGAGAGTTGAACATCTCGATAGCGACCAGCACAGAGAGTGAGAGTGTCATTGCCTTCACTTTGCCACCACCAAAATATTCGCATGGGTTTGAAAAGGTGATGAGGCGATGATCTCCCACTGTGAAAGGAGTCGCACTGAAATTTGACCACGATGAGCACTCTCCCCAGTTGCGCAGCTGTGACAATTCCACAAGGGTGTGCCCATCACTCACAAGATTAATGCCCATGAAAGAAGCCTGAGTATACCACAGTATAAAGATGCCAACAGTTGCAATCCCCACGTACGTGCCGATCACCTGCCATTTTCATCAAACTCACATTGACGCCAGTATTAAAGTGAATGTTGGGCGGAGGAGGCCGATAAGGGCCAAGTCCAGCACCATGTGGCTAAGGGATTGTTGGACGGAGGTCGGTAAAGGGCCAAGTCCAGTACACTGGCTCTCGAAAATGTATAAGGAAATAAGGTTGAGCATTCGCTACTAGCTAGCTATAGCTTCTAGGGTAAGTGGTAAGCGTTTGATCCTAACAGTGAAGGAATGAGGAAAGACCAATACATTATGATGCTGCCTTCTACTTTAATTTAATGGAGACAATAGTTGTGAGTATGCATATTTCATCCAATAATAAATAAATAAATAGCAACACTAACCATGTAGCGAACGAAAACCCATGAGTTTATTAGAGCATCATCACTCTTCCGGGGTGGTTTCCTCATAATGTCAACATCAGCAGGGTTAAATCCTAGAGCTATGGCGGGTGGACCGTCTGTAACCAAATTTACCCACAGCAGCTGTACAGGTATCATACACTCTGGTATCTGGAGAAGAGCGGTCAGAAATATGGATATAACCTCACCAACATTAGAAGATATCATGTATCTGCACATCCAAGGAACCATAACTTAAATGCTGATGGTTGAAATTGTGTGTCTGTGTGTGTGCATCAATATTACAAATCTTGCCTGATGAAGGCTTTCATGTTGTTATAGATGGAGCGGCCCTGTGCAATAGCAGAAACTATTGTACTGAAATTATCATCTGCTAGAATCATATCCGAAGCTTCCTTGGCAACCTAGAAAAACGACTCAGACCATAACAATGTGCAAGTGAAATTGTGGGTAAGAAGTAACACGTGAGTCAGGAAGAGTTTAGATATATGGCTGAGAAACTTGTAAAAAAGAGGTACAGTGTGCAATGACTGATCGAACTATATTTGGTTACCTCAGTTCCAGTAATACCCATGGCTACTCCAATATCCGCAAGTTTTAGCGCAGGGGCATCATTGACACCATCTCCAGTCATTGCAACAACTTCGCCCATCTCCTTTAGCACCCTCACAATTTCTTGTTTATGTGTGGGTTCAGCTCGAGAGAAAACCTTTCCCCCAAGTCTCGACAATATATCCATCTGTTGCTGGGATGAAAGAGCCATAAACTCTTTTCCGGTAAAACTTTTCCCTTTAAGATCCTCTCCTTGAGAAAATAAATGAATTTCACGACAAACTACTTCTGCTGTCGACTTATTATCTCCAGTTATCACCATGACATTGATACCAGCTCCTCTACAAGAATTGATTGCGCTGTAAACTTCCTCACGAGGAGGGTCCTGTCATTTAACTCAATCTTATTAAATCAGTGAATTCAGCTTTTCTGTATAACATAATATTCACTATATGCAATGCAATAAATAAGCTCACCCTCAGACCAACAACCCCTACAAAGATTAAATTACTTTCTAGCAAAGAGTAGTAGGAAGGATCTAGGAGTTTCTTGTGTGCAGGATGACTGTTTGAATAGTAGTCTGAGAGTTCTTCCAAATGATCTTTGTATGCTAATCCTAAGCACCGCAGTCCCTTTGAGCTCATCTCTGAATGTTTTAACAGTAAAAGTTTTCTACAGCACTCATCAATCGGTACAGTGGACCCATCTGCCAGTTGCACATATGAACTACGCTCCAGCAAACCCTCAACAGCCCCCTACAGAAACAGCGGCGGTCAAATGCAAAAACTAAACATAAAAAGCGATTATCATAGTGCACAGTCCACTTAATTAAGAATAAAATCAGCATCTGTAAGTAAAGCTACAAGTTATATATTTTGCGAGTAAAACAGCATCCAAAAGAAATCTTTGAAAGAAAAATACAAAACACATTTTTATTTGCAAAGTTAGCACGTACAAATGAATCAGAGTCGGTATAAAATATCAGGGTATAAGTTTAGTTTAAATGTTTCATAATTCTTTTTAAGGCGTCTTTTGGAAATAAAAGAAACAACCTTAACAAGAAGTCGATTATTCCCATTAGGTTCCCGAACAATAACACTCATGGACTTGCGAACCCGGTCAAATTCCAGAGTTGCAATCCTCTTTGATCGTTTTATCCACCATTCACAGCAGCCTGAGCAAATAGAAATGCTTAGTGAGTTGCTGAAAGTAATAATTGTAAACCCATATGTTAGGCCTTTATTCCTCACCTAACTTCACTGTATTGCAATCAATTAAATAGTTTGAAATAAGCATTGCATCACGAATTTTGCTCCTCGCCTTGTAATCTGGTACTCCCATCTTTTCAACCAAAACCTTTAGAGCTGCCTCAGTTGGTAAGCCCGTTGCTCTGAACTGACGGCCATCAAAAAAAATCCCCGCATCATTGCAGAGAGCACATATTTCTGCCAAGGCTTGTAAGTTTGCATCCATATTGTAGCACTTCCAGTCAACGATTCCACCATCCTTTGGATCATAAGTAGTGCCTTCAACATGAAAAGTTCGTGAGCTTGTAGTTTTCCCTCCTAGAGTAAAGAATTCTGAGACAGACATCTGATTTGTAGTCAGTGTGCCTGTTTTATCTGAGCAAATCACCGTTGTGCATCCTAAAGTCTCTACACTTGGAAGTTTTCGTACAATAGCATTTTTTTGTGCCATTTTCCTTGTACCTAGAGCTAAGCAAGTTGTGATTACAGCTGGGAGACCCTCGGGAATCGCAGCAACAGCAAGGGCAACAGCAATCTTAAAATAATATGTGCACTTTTCAAATGAAAAACGAAAATTTGTTGGCCATCCATTCACTACCTCCCAAGTGAGGAAATATTTGTAGTTGATAATCCACACAACAAGGCAAACAATGCCAATGACAGTCGTAAGCCTATTACCAAACTCGTCAAGCTTCTTCTTCAAAGGTGTATCGCTTTCTTCCATCGATGCCTCATGTATTTGCTTTTGTATCTTACCAATTTCAGTGCACATCCCAGTGCTAATAACAATACAAATGCAGCTACCGTTCACAACAGTTGTTCCTGCAAAAACCATGTTTTCTTTCGCCTGCAATTCACAATCACTTATCAAGATAGGCTCAGTGCCTTTTACAACTGGCATTGCCTCCCCTGTCAAAGAGCTCTGTTCCACTCTTAGGGTCAAGGTTTTCAAAACCGCAACCCTCATGTCAGCAGGTACTTTATCACCAACTCGTAACTCCACAATATCCCCGGGGACGAGCTCCCTTGCTGGCAAATCTGGTACTGAATATCCATCCCTGAATGTCTTTGCAGACTCACATTGCATCTCCTTCAGAGCTTCAAGCGCCTTTTCAGCATTGCTCTCTTGCCAAACTCCTACAATGGCATTTAGAACTAGAATCAAGAAAATCACAAATGGCTCTACATAGACTTCAAATCCAGAGTCCCCAGTTTCATTTCCATGCAAATAAGCAAGAATAAATGAGATGAAGGCTGCAACAAGAAGGATCTTGACAAGCATATCATCAAACTGCTCCAAAAATAGTCCCCACAAGGACTTCCCCTTCTCTTTCTGTAGCTCATTCCAACCGTATTTCTCTCGCCGCTTCTCAACCTCATATGTGCTTAGACCCTTGTTTAGCTTCACTTGGTACTCTTTCAGACACTGATCAACTGAAAGGGACCAAGCAAGGAATGGCCTTTCATCCATTGGCTCTTGTATCTCAAGTCTCAAGATAAGTTGTCAGGTCAACTCAAACCCAAACAAGTCCCTAATTCATCTCAAATTCCTAAAAATATTTATATTTAAACAGTAAAGTCAGCAAAACAGTACTTCGACTCAACAATAAACATAAAATTCTAGCAAAATACTACAAAATAAGAGAAACTAGAAATTGCATAACCTTGTAAAATATTAACTATTAAAGATACCAGAAAATTGGGGAAAAAGAGAAGAATATTTAGAGCCAAGGACACTTAACCCCAGGAAAAAACAAGAATTAAACTGGGAGTCTGGGACTGATAAACCCATAAAATTTCCTTCCTTGAAATAGTCAAAACTTAAAGAAGAAACAAAAACAAAAACCAACAACTTCATACGGAAAACAAAATACACGGTCTTAACAATTATCAGCACAAGTGAGGTTATTGCATGCCCACATAAGAGAAAAAAATAAATAAAAATTCAAGTTTTGCAATAGTAAGTAAGAAAGACTCATATTTTAGTAGCAGTTGAAAGTAAAAACAAAATGGGGAACTGAAAATGTAGCGACAGAACCTGCAGAGGAAGGTAGAATACACAGATGCGGCTATGTGAGTCAAAAAGATGAGGAAACAAATCCTGGAAAGGATGGTTTGGAGAATATTTCTTGATTCCAAAGGCAAGGCTTTGCATTCATAACTGGATCTGTAAAAACTTCACTTGCTTCAACTGCTTTACGGGACGAAGTAAGACTTATGTTCAAGCAGTTAGAGAGAATTTTTCTTTTAACTTCACTTGCTTAAACTGCTTTTCGAGACGGAGTGAGGCTTATCTTCAAGCAGTTACAGAGACTTTTTCTTTCAACTTCATATAATACTCATGAATTTTCTGATTATGAGAGCATCATAACCAGGGTTTTGCCTTGAGTTTTTTGCTCTTTTTAGAGGAGAGAATGTGCGACATAAGAGTTAATTCCATGGGAATTTTGTGAGTAAAGCGGTTATCATATTTAGTCAAACTTTCAATTTGACATTCCACCTTCCAAATTGTTACAATTTAACCACCCTTTTCAAGTTGTTACAATTTAACCACCCTTTTCAAGAAGATCAAGCTGGTTAAATTTTGATAATTAAAAAACCAATAGATCATAGATGGTTAGTTTGGATCACGGATGGTAATAATTTAAAAGTTAAAAAGTTATATGATCACTTTAAAAGTTTATGACTACTCAGAGAACCAATTAGACATTAACCCTGTGTCATAATTTAGGAGAAAGGAGAAACAAAAATTCAATTATACTATTAATAAGTTTTTTTTTTTAAGAAGAAGACTATTAATAAGTAGTGTATAAAAAAATTATATTGTAAAATTAAATTAATTTTTTTTTTTTGCAATTTTTAGAAAAGTAAGAAAAAATGCAACGCGCATCTACAATGCACATGTCCACCGGAAGGAGTTAGGTGCCCGCTTTTTTCTCAATTTCCTTTTTGTCTCCCTGCCAAATGGCCTTACAAAAATTCAGGAAAAAAAATCTCAAACTAATAATCTTGCTCTAAGAAATTTAAATTTGATATACCATCCTAATTATTCTTTAATCTTGCCACAATTTTATTTTTTTTTTGTAATAAGGGATATTCGCAGTCACTATTTAAGAGTGTACACTTATCTAATAATCCCCAAACAACAGAGAAGATGTAAAGCGCACTAGAAAGACATTATGGAATAGACTCGATTGGGAGGTATTGGCAAAATTTAAATGTATGACCTTTAGGTATTTTGCCACATTTTTTTAAAGAATAAAGGTAAAATAAATAATCTAACTTATTAACCAAAAGAGTAATTAAGTTATTGAACTTCAAAAAGTTTCAATTAAATTATTAAACTTGGAAAAAATGTCCAATGTAGATTTTTAGCAGGATACCATCAGATAATCTCTAAAGAATATGACATGTCCTTTTAATATAGGATTAATATTTGATGCACTGCCGTTGTATAAATGTTATACACCGGCGGTGAAGGAGAGAATGCCACATCATTAAAAAACAAAGTCAATATTAATTGTAACACCCCAATTTTCACATCTGGAATTTATTACAAAATCCTAATAATACAATACATTGCGGAAGCGTCTAACCAACCAGCAGAAAACTGGGTGTTACCGCCACGCTCAGGTATCACTCCTATACCCAAACGTTAAGGCTAAACTTACAACCTCAAACAACCACATCAACATTCAAAAGTGTACATATGGAACTAATCCTTCCAGAGTGTCTATTCTAGGATAGAGTAGTCTTCAACCTCGACTCCCATCCTATTTAGAGCTCATCGGCCACAAGGGCCCACGCTAGACTGCATCTAATAAAGGACACAATGAAGTGTAGTTAGCGCGACGGCTAAGTAAGGAAATCCATGGTCACTCGAAAATAAACAAAGGTTTTCGAAACCACAATCAGTAATACAATAAAGTAAGGTAAACGTTACCCAGCATTCGCAGTCGACCTGCAAGCATTCTAACAACAAGCAATTTCACATTATTTCAGTAATTCCGGCACATAACACAACTGTTAGAACACCCGACAGTTAGCTCTCACACATCACCCGTGGAGTATGCAACTCCCACCTTTAATTCACTCGTGGGGTACTCAACACATCCACATTTAATTCACACGTGGGGTACTCAACACATCCACGTTTAATTCACACGTGGGGTACTCAACACATCCACGTTTAATTCACACGTGGGGTACTCAACACATCCACGTTTAATTCATCATCACATGACTCCACAATCAATATACTTATTCAAGTATATTTCCCAAACCCACATACTTAGTGTTAATCACATCACAGAAAGTCAAGTATAGAGTCATAATACTTTTCAAAACATAATTATTTTCCACGTTTTCAAAAATAATATTTGTCAAAATTGTTTCTAACCATTCTTTTTCAGAAAATTTCAGCTTGGCGCAGTCCGAAAGATTGAGTCAGTAAAAATAGTTTCCGAACTTTTTTCACTTGAAATTTTTATGGTAGAACCCCAACTTATAGTACTTGATGTTCATAAAAAGTTTTGGTCATTTTGATCCACGAATAAACACAGAAAATTCCCTTTTTGCCCTTGGCAGTGAGCTGCTTTTCTCCCTGGACCAATTTTAGAAAAATATGCGAAAACCATACTTATACTACTCCGATCATTATGAAATTTTATATGTAGGTTCTACACTTATAGAACTACATGTCCAAAAAAAATAGGATCAAAATACCTTACCAATTTTTCCCAATAATTTTCGGAAGTCACTGCCAGAGACTAGCTTGATTTTATTTCAATATTTTCACAAGTATAAGCCTATATGGGCATAAATACAACATATACATGCATAAATTAGCTATGAACATGCATACAAAAATTACTAAACATTTAAAGTGTAGTTTCTTTGAGCCAACTTGTAGATCTATAACATAGCACATAATTTTCATGTAAAAATTCCTAATCATATAATTTCCTAGCAATTGTCTACCTTCAAGTGATTGAGCCAACTTAAGGGATTCCTTACCTCAATAGAAGATTTCTAGAACCGTAGAAGTGTTAGATCTTTCCTCGAATCCAAAGCCCCCAAAAGCATCACCATAATAACAATATTTTTCATGCACTAAACATTAACACTTAAGTTCTAGAGATGAATAAATCCAACAAAGTTTAGGATCTTACTTACACTTAATCCTTGAGTAAGAAAAATATTTTTGGAGCTCCTTGATCACAATGGAAGACTAAAATTATTTCTCTTCTTCTTTCTCTAAGGGTGTTATACGAAAATGAGAGAGAGATATGTGATCTTGGTGTGATTTTGTTCTTGATCTACAAGTAACAAGTGCAACTAGGCCATACTTCCATTAATGCCTCATTAATTGCTCAATCCCACTTAGATTTTCTTGCTACATGTCAACACCCCATGAAGTCCTTAAAGATCTCAAATCTAATTTGCCAGTTTATGCTTAAATCAAATGAATGTTCGGAGGATTATAACTTAATTCGGGAAAATTCTAATACCAAAATTATCGTAAAAATATTCCCGTCGCAAATCACCAATTTTGAGAATTTTTCGGTATCCCGCTAAATCTAGGTACAGAGTCCGTAATAATTTATCCCTTACAGTCCATTTGAAATTTTTCTTGAACTAACTAGAAATTCAGGCTTAATCGCATGATACTTAATAATCCCAATTCTGGAAAATTCGAATTGAATCTACATCCTTAAAATTTTCTCGGTTCGTGACTGGTACGTAGTTCGCAGCTTATCGATAACTAATCAAAAAAATTATTTTGAGCGCCGAACAGTCTTCTCTTAAAATGTCATAGTTTAAAAAAATTTATATCGATATCCTCGAATCTTAACTTTGTCGGAAAAACCGAGGGGTTACATTAATCGGGTCCTTTTTTGCAAAATATCTAAGATTTGTTTATTAGGAAACTCTTTTATTTCTAAGCAACAAAATATATTACTTTCCTAAACATATTTATTACTTAATTATTATATATTTAATTTCCTACACATTTTAAATTATTATATACATTCTTAATTATTCCCAATTATATACGCTATTATTCCCCATCCCCCCTCCCCCCCCCCACGCAGTCATGCTCCAAATAAAACACAATACAGTATTATTATTTGTTTATTAATAGTATAATTAAACACAATACAGTATGAATTTGATTATGAATTTGATAAATGTTACTGGCGACTTTGATAAATGTTATTAACAAATAATTATGATTGTGTATTTAATAATGCCAGTGAGTTCTTAGACAAAAATTCATAATATAATTAATAAACAAATAATAATACTGTATTGTGTTTTTTTTTTTGGAGCATGACTGGATTGACTGCGTGAGGGGGGAGAGGGGGGGGGGGGGATAATACTGTATGTAATTCGGAACAATTAAGAATGCATCTAATAATTTAAAATGTATAGGAAATTAAATATATAATAATTAAGTAATAAATATGTTTAGGAAAGTAATATATTTTGATGCTTTTTTTTTGAAGAAATATTTTGATGCTTAGAAATAAAAGAGTTTCCTAATAAAATACAAATCTTAGATATTTTGCAAAAAAAGGACCCGATTAATGTTGACTTTTTTTTTTTTTAATGATGTGGCATTTTCTCCTTCACCGCCGGTGTATAGCATTTATACACCGGCGGTGCATCAAATATTAATCCTTTAATATAATGTTATTGTAGATGTGTAACGTAAATATTACCAACTAATATTTTTATATTCAAAAGAAAAAAGGGTTAAATAAGCCTCTAAACTTTAGTTGAAAAGGCAATTAAGTCTCTAAACTTTTAAAAGTGTAATTACACCCTTTAACATGTTAAATTGGGATAATGAAGTCCAAATATAGGTAAATGACCTGCTACTGAAAATTCGACGACCGGCGACGGTTCAATCGCCATTCCCGGTGGAAGCGGGCAACCAGTCGCCTTCCAACAGGGAAGTCGACCAGTTTGGTTGCCTATCGATGGGGAAGACAACCAGTTGGTCACCTTCCACAAACCGTCAGCGTTCACCAGATTTTCAAGCCTAGACAGTAATGACCTGCAATAGCAGGTCATTTACCTGATTTTGGGCTTCATTGTCCAATTTAACATGTTAAAGGTATAATTGCAATTTTTAAAAGTTTAGTGATCTAATTGACTTTTTAGATAAAATTTAGAGGCTTATTTGAACCTTTTTCGTATTTAAAAAATAAAAATAAAAAAAGATCACTTTTTACATCACCACTATTCAAGTCAGTGCTATTAAAAAAAAAAAAAATTAGAATTGTTGGCTGGCAGCAAAATAGATTTTCTTCCATAATTTATGGAAGAAGATGTCTTCTTCTCCAGAGTTTCTGTAAGGAGAAGTTTGTTATTCAACAACATTTTTATTTTAGATTTTCAGAGAACCTGTTTGATAAACTTGTGGGTATAATTTTTTTTAATACAAAAACAAAAACAAAAACTAAGAAAAAGGAGATGAATCATTTAACAATATATAATACTATAATACTGTCATACAATTGTCAAATTTGAAAAACAATGCTGATGTGGATGTCACATCAGATTACCTAATACTTACTGATAAAATAGGTCAAAGGGGTGTGAATGCATTATTTTAATAAGTTTGAGAGATTTATTGGAGCTTATTTAAAGTTTGGTAGTTTAATTACTTCTTTTGTTATACGTTTATATTTTTTTTAGAAAAAAATAAGTTTTGATATTTATTTAACCTTTATCAAAAAGGTACTTGCATTAGGGATGGATGATTGGATGGTAATGGGCCGTGGTTAGTTGAAGCGGGCTACCTCCATTACATAACTCACTTTATACTAGTCATGTCTACACTTCTGAGTTTTAACTAATATCAAGTGAATTTTTTCAAAACCCCCCCTCGCCCTACCGAATGTCCACTACCGGTCATAGCCTCATACTTAAGAGAAAATTAAGAACTAATCTGAACCTTACATCTGAAAAATTTGGAAACACTAGATCATATTTTATATTAAAAAAATGTGATGGCATTTTCTTAATTATCCCTAACTTTACTATGGAAACTTGAACACTAAAATCTACAACTTTTAGACTTTTTCAAGTTTGCACATTTAATATTAACATTTTGCACATTTAGTGTTAACATTTTACATATTAAAAAATTGCAGTTACAAAAATGCGAAAGTGCATTGCACTTAAGATTTCGATTTTAGAGGTTATAACTGTTTTTTTTTTTATTTGGTTTAGTATTTCACTTTTTACTACTTAGGATCTAGCGTTTACAATTTATATTTAAAATTAGCTTTTTCATTGGTTTTATAAAATTTACCAGGTTTGCATATTTAGTTGTTAAAAATTACATATTTAAGTATTAAAGTTTGCATAGTGAAGTTAATGATAATTATGAAAATGTCATCGCGTCTATTTTTTAAAATCAAATTAGATCCGTCAAATTTTTACAGATGTAATACTGAGATTTGTTCTTAGTTTTCTCTTAAGGGCGTGTTCTCTGTGTGATTTGTAAGTTATTACAAAAGAACGAGATTTACCAAGCAAACAACCTTAGATAATAGTTGTGAGTTTCCTTGTCACCTTAAATAAATATGTTATTTAATATATCAAGCTCCAAACTCCTAATAAAATCATCACAGTATTTTTCATGTGCTAGTGGTTTCTAATTATATATAGAGATGAGTTCTGGTGCGGAAACTTGCTCAGGTGCGAAGATACGGTTAGATTTGAGTCGTTGATCAAATCTATATCAATGGTACAAATCAATGAATATTTAAAAAAAAACACGTATAACAACTAGTACTCAATCTTGTACTCAATTCTATACCAAATTTTGTACTCTTTTCTGGTGTTACTTTCTTTCACCCTTCCTTCAACAACTGATGACGCACCTTAAGCATACAAATCACTTACCTTAAGAAGAAAAATCACATACCTAAAAAAGTAAAACTACACACCTAAAACTTTAGACCGACGCACTTAAGTTTTAACAATTGATGCACCTTAAGCACACAAACCATGCACCTTAAGAAAGTAAAAAACACACCTAAAACTTTAGATCGACGCACCTTAAGTTTTAACAAAAAACGCACCTTAAATTATCAACTAAAGAACTGATGGTGGCACCTTAAGCACAGAAACCATGCACTTTAAGACGGAAAACCACACACCTTAAGCTCAAAAACTACGCACCTTAAGTACAAAACTTACGCACCTTAAGTTCTCAACTGCATAAGCAACGCACCTTAAGCGTAGAAACCACACACCTAAAGAAGGAACACAACGCACCTTAAGCACAAGACGCACCTTAAGCATAAACCTTACACACCTTAATTTTGACCCATATGGAAAATGACCAAATTGTCACCGTGTTGTTTTTTTAAACATTGTCAATCTTGAACGTTAATTTTGTGAATATCAATGGCTCTCCTCTCACCGCACAACCGCACCCGAGAAGATCAACTGCACGCGAACTGAATTCTATATATATATATATATATATATATATATATATATATATATATATATATATATATATATATATATATATATATATATATATATATATATATATATATATATATATTCAAATAGGGACTAGAAACCCATCCTGGCCATTAGTATGATCTTCGGTTTTAATTTATATTTAAAGTTGATTTGTAGGGATTTTTAGTGCTGGATTATGAGTGGTTTAGGAAATTTAAATTAAGGGTATTTTTCTCTCGGGTCGATTTGTACTCTCCTTTTGCGAACTACAATACCAAAAATCTTCCTTTGACGCTTGTTTTCTTCTCTACTTGGTGAAGTGTATGACTAAATTGTGTTGTTTTGCAAAGATTTTGGATTTGGAAGCAAATATTAATATTTTCATACATTTTGAAGAAAACTAGAGTCAAAATAAACATTTTGGATGCATTTAGAGTCAATGAGAGCCAATGAGAAGTTATGGAGATGGGTGCAACACTTTCAAGGGAGCCTAAGAGTTGTATTTTCAATGGTATTGGTCATTTGGGCAAACTAAAACAAAAGAGAAGCAAAAGGTCAAGGTGTTGAAATTTCTGCACGACGATATCTTAGTGATTGGACGATATTTCGGCCTATAAATATCCAAATTAAGTGATTCTTATGTCATTGCAAGATTTATGTTTATTATTTGTATTTTTTGTGTTCTTTATGCTATTTAACCATGAGTAGTTAGTTTATGGGCTTTAGTTAGGGTTGTATTATCTATTTTGATGCTAAAGTTGTGACTATTGTGAAAAAGGGGAAGAACCCCACCTAGGGTTCATGTGTTTGAGTTGGGTCTTTAATCTATCTTGCAATAGTTGATGCGTAGCAATTGTTGTTTGTGTTTGGAAAGTCTTTCATCTCAATGGGAATTGGATGAAAGACTTGAGCCTTCCCACTCTCGAATCCAATTTCCCTTCTATGGAAATAGGGGTAGATTGGGGCTTAAATAGCTTTTGTTATTCAAGAACTTGAGTTGATACACCACGGGAGTGGGGCAATCCTTGTTCTAATCCTTGTCTTGACTAGGATTTATTTGTGCTTGCCTCAAGACCCTAGGTAAATTGTTCTTCCCCCAACCTTAAGTGTTAAAGCATCTAGATAGTAATAGCCCTAACTTGAGTCATATTTTTCTTCCCCCAACCTTAAGGGGCCTTTTGGTTCACGGAATCTTAGATTACCTTAGGTAATAGGATTACCTCCAGGGAGGTAATGAGATTAAGGGAATGTAAGATTACCTGATGTGTTTGGTTAAAGTTGTAGGAATGTAATATTAACTTGTTTGGTTGGAGGTTATATTTTAGGTGATACTATCTCAATTACATAAATGCCCTTGTAGAAAATGAAAGGTGTAAAAATACTTTACTTTTAAAAATGTTTTGGTTAATTTGTAAGCCTCTTTTTTTTTTTCAATGGCTCATAATTTAACAAAATAATAATAATAATAATAATAATTATTATTATTATTATTATTATTATTATTATTATTATTATTATTATTATATTATTATTATTATTATTATTATTATTATTATTATTATTATTATTATTATTATTATATAATGGTTAGTTAACAAGGGTAAAATTGGAATATTTCAAGGTAATCTTAGATTACCTAAGAAAATGGAGGTAATCACATTACCCTGAAATATTACCGCCACATTAGCTTTGAGGTAATATAACATTACCAAGTAATCTCATAGCTTGAACCAAACAAGGTTGATAGTGTTTAATTCCATCATGTGTATAGCAATGTATGTAAGGGATAGAATCGATGGAAGAAATTAGGCCTAGAATCTCTCCTGTATATTACTCTTCAATAAAGCTTAGACTACAAAAGAGTTGGTAGCTTGCCCATTGGCTGTTCTTTAGAGAGAGAGAGTGTAGGGGGAAAAGAGGCCAAAAGTCCATTACATGTAGGACTAGGGTCCTTTATATAGGCTCTAAAGTTCACTAGCTGACTTTGACCTTAACCCGAACCGTTTGACCTCGACCCGACTATAAAACGAGAGCTTGACTGTATAGGGAGGTAAGACCGGGGTATATTCCCTATCAAGTAGCCCCCCTAGTTCGTGCCCTGACGTTGAGCTAACGAGGAAGGGTTCGAGCTGGAAAAAAGGTCCACAGAGCCCGCGACTCACGCTAGTTGCCTCGTTAAAAACCTAAGGCTAAGAAAAAACCTTATGGGAAAAAATCCTAGCCAAGGAAAAAAGAGCACAACTTTAAGCGTCGATGAAGAAGAGTTCGGGCCAAAAGCTGACTATATAGTCTGTGACCTATGCCGGTTGCCTCGCTAAAAAACCTTGGACTAAGAAAAAACCCAATGGGAAAAAATCCTAGTCAAGGAAAAAGAGTACAACCTTAAGCACAGTCTTTTGGACTACAGGGATCGTCCGAACTCTACCGATCGAGGAATCAGATTTACCGATCTAGAGATCGGGGTCGACGGCGCCATTTGATAGTGTTTAATTCCATCATGTGTATAGCAATGTATGTAAGGGATAGAATCGATGGAAGAAATTAGGCCCAGAATCTCTCTTGTATATTACTCTTCAATAAAGCTCAGACTACAAAAGGGGTATATTCCCTATCAAAGGTAATATAACATTACCAGACTCACATTACCTAGGTAATCTGAGATTACCTGAACCAAACGCTCCCTAAGTGTTAAAGCATCTAGATGGTAATAGCCCTAACTTGAGTCGTATTTCTTTATTTTGTATTTATCTATTGTTTATATGTGTTTGTTCTAACTTGTTGTCGTTTGCTTAGCTTCTTGTTGATTTCCTTGTGCTTGTGCCTAGTGTTGTGATTGCATATTGCATGCCATATTGTTTATATGTGTTTGTTCTACCTTGTTGTCGTTTGCTTAGCTTCTTGTTGATTTCCTTGTGCTAGTGCCTAGTTTTATGATTGCATATTGCGTGCCATAACCTCCAATCCTCAGCGGAACGACATTTCACACCCGTACACTCACCATCACTCATTTTTGCTACACATCACTCAAGAATTTCATTGCCTCCACTGAGGCTTGAACCCATTCCCTTCCATATGGGAGTGCAACCGGGTGCCACTAGACCACAAGGTCTTGGCGAATTGTAGATTCTATATCTAAGCCATTGAAAGTCTGCTGTGAGAACTCTGTTGCTATCTTCCTGGCTAAGAATGACAAAAGTGGAGTCGAAGCAAGCATATCGATATTAAGTTCTTAGCCCTTAGAGAGGGTGTTAAACGTAAAGAAGTTGTTATTGAACATATTAGCACAGAGTTGATGTTAGCAGATCATTTGACTAAAGGCATGCCTCCATTTAAATTCAATGATCTTTTTGAAAAGATGGGACTTTTGCCCACTTTATAATTTGTATATACATTCAGTTCAATCTAATGAAATTCTTTTGCGCTTCAGACACTTTAGATATTTTCTTTTGAGTGTGTACACTTTATTTCAGTTTTATCTAATTAAGAAAATACTTCAGTGGACTTGAAATGAACACATGGTTTGTTTCATTAAGTTTATTACCTAAGTACTCGAAGGCAATTTGCATTTGATCATAATGGATACTACTCGCGCTAAAGAGGACGTGTCATTATGGTTAGTGTAATCTTATTTTTGGAATTTCATGTTTGCATCAAGTGGAAGAATGTGACATTTTCCTTAGGATTATTATTATTATTATTATAATAATAATATTAAGTATTTATGTGGTGCAAACTATTTAGGCTGACTAAGTATTAGTCTCTGGTCAGCATTAGGTAATTGGTTACCTACATTGATGGGATGTAGGTATATCAATAGACTCCAAGTCCTCTCACTGCTCAGTTCACAATTCATACACCATCTAGAGTACTGAGAGAAGTGAGAGAAACTTCTACTTGTTATGGTGATTCCACAGTAGCCCGAGGGACTTCTATTCAACGACGAAAGACACAAGCAATCAACGTGATAAAGCTATGGCGGGAGGTTAGTAGGTTTATGTTTATTGCCACACATATCGTATGCTTAATGTGGATTATGTGCTTACAGGATTTTGATCAGCATCTAGGCATGATTCTCTATAACATTACCAAGAATGATAATGTAGCTTTTACAAATGTTAGGAAGACTAGAGAATGCATCACATGGTGGAAAATAGTTGTGATAGATGGCGAGGATATGTATGAAGCATTTGGGAACTATCTATATTATTTAAATTTATCCCAACACGTCCATAGATTCATTGGTGATACCATCCAAACAACAAAGAGAAATATCAATGAAAAGTTAGATAGAGCTAGAGACATGGTGATGACAGATTGCATATCAGAAAAAGGTTGAAGAAGAACACAAGTATAATTTTAAAATTTAATGTTTATTTACCTTCAGGTTTTCTAAGTTGTTGAAAATTGTACTTGTAATGTTTGAAATTTGATTAGTACGTGAAGAATCATTTATCTTTTTGCATACAGTTTATATAGGAATTTTGATAGTTGTCAAACTTAACCTTATGTGCTGAAAATTCACTGAAAAATCAAAGTGATTTAGTTAATTTTAAAAATTAGCCACTGAAATGAGTATAAGTTTATGGATCATTAAGAAGGGAGAAATTGTTGGAGCAAGCATAATTTAGATTTTGATGATACAAAACAAGTTAGGAAATTTAGGTCCCCAATAATATTTTTATTTTTCTAGACTTGGGAATTTTTCATTGTAAATCCAAAAGATAAACCTTATAAACGAACCTTACTTCTTGAAAAGTAAAAATACGGAAAATAAAGTCAATCCGAAAAGTAGAAGACTGGAGAGCAGAAGAATTGAAGATCAGAAGGTTAATGTTTAAAAAGTGAAAGGGCCAACCTTGACCGGAAAGTAGTATGGGACTGGAAAGTTAAGCTAACCAAATAGTTAGTTTATATCAAGAAGTAAAAGTAGTAGGATTAACTATTCAAAAAGTCATACCCGAAAGATTGCTAAAGGTTGATGCGAACCATAAAATCATCGAAAAGTAATCACTTTACGAATGACAATTGGAACGTTTACTGGTAGAATAGTGAACAACCTCAACTAAACAGTTACAAATAAGAATGTTGCCAAGGTTTCTCAAGTCCTACGTACACATCCCAAGGATGATTTTCATAAATGACTAACACAAAAAGGGCAGCTCAAAAAGCCAAGCTTTTAGGAGATAAAATGGAATTAACAATTGAAAATTTGACAAAAACAATCAACTACTTTAAGATCCGCTGGTCAATACATATTAGATAAAAGACTATTTGAAATTTGTTTACTTTCAACAAAAAAAAAAAAAAAAAAAAAACTCAAATGTGTCGATAAATATCCCCATTTAAAGATGAATGAGGTGATAGTATAGTCAATTTGAAAAAATTTACAAGAAGTACATTCTAAGTTTTAAGCGATCTAGAAAGCTAACTAGTGAGACACAAAAGCTGAAATTCTACATTCAGATCAAGACTTTGGAAAAGCTACATTGATTTCAAGCCAAGTCAAGAACGTTGGAGAATCAAACAACTTTGTGGTGTTCAACTAACAACAATCTCTACTTCGGTTAGTAAATAGATGAGGAGTACCAAGTTTTTTCTTATGAAAACCTAAGATTTGTGGCTAACATAGTAATCAAGGCACGAGTGCTCGTTATTTGCATTAAGGAGATATATAGTGCAAATCTTCTATGATTTTTAGGAGAAAAGTGGAGTAGGTTATGTTAGCCCGAACCACTATAGAACTCTCTCTCTCTATTTACACAATTTATTTTCAAGTATTAATTTCACCAAACCTAAACTTTACAAAGAACAAACTTGTCTCACAATGAAAAGGGGTAATATTTATTATTACTGCTGCGTTTATATTTTAAAAATCTCTTATTAGGGAATTCTAGTTTTCTTGATTTTACTAAACTTTTGAAAAAGTTAACAAGTCTCTATTTACCACCCCTCTCTAGACTTAGCTTGTTCCCATATCTATCAGGACCAACAACTTGGTTTTTACGAGAATATACTCTCTAAGCTCTAAACCTTCCCTACTTGATAATATGTTTAGTCATTGGAATGTCCAACAAGGTCTGAAAAATCTCAAATGGAGATTAATCTTTGGGTGACTAATGATTTATGACTCATGAATGAAGTCTTCAATTTCTATATGTAGTGATATACTACTTTGTAAAAATAATAATAATAATAATAATAATAATTACTATTACTATTACTATTACTATTACTATTACTATTATTATTATTACACATACTTTTTATTTTTATTCACTTCTTCCTTTTCACTTCCACTAATTCCATTCCTGCCTCCCAAGCAATGGAATTTGAATTCTCACCTTATTCTTTTTACACGGAATTACAATTTTATTATTATTATTATTATTATTATTATTATTATTATTAGAGTAAATTGTCACTTTGGTCCACTGACTATAGGGCTCCTGTTAATTGCGGTCCACGACTTTCAAAAGTGTTAATTGAATACCTTGACTATTCAATTTTTATCAATTTTGGTCACTTCGGCCAAATTGGCAGTCAAATTTCGCGGGAAAAACTTAACTATCCAATTAATGCTTAATCTGAGGGGAAAATTCGTCTTTTTAATTGTGTCTGATTTAGCCAAAACCAGACCCGGTTAGGAGAAATTTGGCCGCCAATTTGGTCAGAGTGATCAAAATTGATAAAAATTGAATAGTCAAGGTATTCAATTAACACTTTTGAAAGTCGTGGATGACAATTAATAGGACCCTTATAGTCAGTGGACCAAAATGGCAATTTACTCTTATTTTATTATTACACACATACATTTTATTTTTTATTCGCTTCTTCCTTTTCACTTCCAATAATTCTATTCCTGCCTACCAAGCAATGGAATTTGAATTCTCACCTTATTCTTTTTACACGGAATTACAATTTCATTCCTCCCTAATTCCCTCATTTCAACCAAACGTCACGTTATAGACTTGTAGTTATATTGGAACTTTGTATATCCTTCTTTTTCCAAATGTTGAATCCCCAACCCTAAGGGCCCCCACTCTCCGACCCGACAGGGCATGTGGGAGGAAGCAAATCACAATAACTCAGTGACTTAGCAGACAGGGCCAAATGCCAGTGCATAGAAGGGATCTGCACACTTTGGGCATAATCTCCAGTCTCCACACTGTCGCTGTCGAGTTTTAAACCTTGGTCTCTTCTCCCAAATACTATCTACTAAACTGTATATCCTATATATATTGGATTAAATGATAAATAATAAAGGATTGAATGATAAATAATAAAGGATTGATGATGTTCCAATAACTCTTGTATTCTTTTTACTTTATCATATATTGTTATGTCTATTATTTTCGTGGAATGAAACGAAACAAGAATTCACGCGAGAAACGTCTTAATTTACAACAATCTCATATTTCTTTTTCTGGCAAAGGAATTGAAAAGGTTTCCTAATTAATTATTAACTTGCAAATAATATTCTTATAAATTTGAACTAACAGTGATGTATCTCAATGTCCCTAGTGATGAAAAAAGTCTTCATACGAAATGGATAAAAGGAAAATTGTTATTACAAAATCTAGTATATCCATTATGCAATAAGCATAAAATTTAGTTTATTTTTCTAGTTTAATCATATATTTTCTTGAATTTTGAAAATTTTATAATTTTTAATTAATATATATTATATTTTAAGAAAATACACATTAATTATCGCTGCAATTCAAAAAAAAAAAACATAATTATACCAAGTACAATAGGGAGTGCCAAGCACCTTGTGCTCAAATGGCATGTAGTGGCCTCCCTCAAATGAAAGGTCATGAGTTCGAGCCTCAGTGGAGGATGAACAGATACTACAAATATCAAAGATATATTAATCCAAATTGGATTGCATTTGCCTAAAAAAAAAAAAAACCTTAAATTGTTGGAGACTGAGTAATTCATATTTGTCCATTGATCCTAAGAAAGAAAATTTTGTATATTGAAAACTAGCATTGAGTAGAAAACATAATGATGCGTTGAAAAGCAGGGCAAAGGCTCTGACGCGTATTTAAGGAGCATAAATTGACGGATTTAAGGGCATTAATGACTGAATTTTCCTACCACTTAGTGTGCTGACAGTTGGGACGGAGGTTAGTCTTCTAGCGGTCGGCTGGAGGGATACCTTGGGCAAAAACCCAAAAAAAAAAATAAAATTAATGACTGAATTTTATGAATTATCTTTTTTTTTTTTTAAATACAAACCATATTACATTGTAATATTTGTTTATCTATACTTTCTCAACCTAATGAAGAATATTGCATGACT
>CP025647.1:19352619-19392898 GCA_003576665.1 Ipomoea trifida | reverse complement strand
TTCTCACAATCTCAATTATCTTTTTAGAGGTTATTCTTTAGGGTAATCTCACATTCTATGAACTTAAATGCCCCCTAGAGAAATCTTATGAATGTTATACTGCTTCTACGACTACAATTTAGTTTTAACAATTTAAACTGGATGAACCATGCAAAACTCTTCTTCCTCACTCCTTTTACAGTTCAAACTACTTTTCAATATTTCCTTAGCAATAAATGCTGGATCTCCTCTTCTTATTCTTGCTTAATTCTTTGCAGGATGGAATGCTAAAACACAAAGATACTTATGAGATAATGTCTCCTGAAGATATTGGGCTTCATCGGGCTAATCAATCTGGTATTGTCCTTGGAAAACTCAGGTATTCTCTGACTTCCGCATCAAATGTTTTTGTCCTAGGTGGTAGAAGACACATTATGTTGGGGTATTAGTGTGTTGATATTTATACTATTTAATGTATGATTTTTTCCCTTTTGCTTTTGAAGAAGTTCTTTCTATCAGTAGCAAGCATGAGATGATGTTTGGTACTTTGGTAAAAGGCCATTATTTTCAAATCATGTATACTATTCAGATTCCCCCCCCCCTTTCCTTTCTCAAATTACACTGTTCGGTACAATTTTTTCTTTATATGATATGGTTAACAGAAATCATGCACATTGACTTACATGCCTATAACTATGAATGATGTAATTATTTGACTCCATTCTGTTTGCACAGTGGACGTCATGCTTTGAAAACCAAAATGCAGGAGGTAAATTGTCTCTCTTTGTATACAAGTACATGTACATGTTGGTCCCGGATGAGCAAGCTATAAAGTCTAGAAGGGGGGGGGGGGTTGAATAGACTTTATCAAATTTTCGATTCTAACTCAAAGTGAGCTGAAAAGAATTAAGGAAATAAATTTCCTTGCAGCGGAAGACTCAAGCTTGCGTAAAAATATGATTGTAGCGTTTTGCAAATTGTGTGCTCGTGTGAATAAGAGTTATGGGGTTAGTTGCACAATAATAATAATAACAGTAAAGTAAAGTGCAAGAGAGGAATTTAAGTGGTTCGGCCAACGCAACCTACATCCACTGTTCTCCTTTCACTCCAAGGAGCAAATCCACTATGTATTATCACCAATACAAAGTCTGGACAGAAGCAACCCGCTTCTTCCCTTCTTGACAATCCTTGAGATAGAAAACAGCCGCACCGTCTTCCTATCCTTCACTGCCTGACAATCCTTGAGATAGCGAAAGGCCGCACCGTCTTCCTATCCTTCACTGCCTGACAATCCTTGAGATAGAAGATAGCCGCACCGTCTTCCTATCCTTAACTGCCTGACAATCCTTGAGATAGCGAATGGCCGCACCGTCCACCTATCCTTCACTGCCTACTCAAAACATCCCTTCGAAAGTTGGTGTTGTTGTGTTTGTGCTGGACTAGTAAAAGAATCAAAGTGATTCTTTTATCTTTTAAGCTTAGAATATGCACACTGGAATTTTATGTCTCGAAGCTGAGCTTTTCCTCTCTTTTCTGTATGTGCATTCACTGTCTTGTCCTTTTTTTTTCTTCTTCTTCTAAGCTTTGGGGTTTTATATTTTGGGAAGAAATATTCTCGTTGCTATTTTGACCGTTTGGCAGCAGTCCAAATCTGCCAAACAACCCACATTAATTTTTGTCTCCTTCACGTGCTTAGTGGCTTCAATAAAATATTTCTTGTTCAGGTCTCCATGCTTTGGTCGTTGTAGCTCCACCTTAATTATTCTTAACTCCACCTTAATTTGTATCCCATGTGCTTTGCTTGATCTGATATCCCACTTGAAGTCTTCCATAAAATATTCCAACTCCATAATTCCCGTATGGTGTCTAGCATGATGAGAAAACAACTTTGTTATTCATACTTGATTTAATATTCTTTTCAATCTTGAGCCCATCTCTCTTGAATAAAATATTCATGCCCATTCAACATCTTTAGCTTTCTCCTAATCACTTTGAATTTTATTTGGACTCTTTCAAATAAAATATTGTCACCCATATTACCTTTTCCCATGTGACATCTTCCAAGTGTATAATTAATTCCTTAGTTGAATCTTGAACTAGCTTGAAGGATTTCTTCATACCTCTCGCAACTTCTTCTTCCAAAAGTCTTCTTGCTAGAATAATACTCATTGAACCAATTTCATCTGAGTATTTTTCGTGATTACTGTAGCAATAGTACTATTCATGTCACTGTAGCAATAGTACTATTCACCTCTCGAGTACTGTAGCACCACCTCTCGAAAATTCGATGTCTCGCAGCCATTTTGATCTACCTCTCACGAGTCTTTTGGCTTTCCAATCCACCTCTCGTGAGTTATATCCTTCTTCTATGACATCCAAACTCCTTTCCCATCCACCTCTCGTGGATTTTTATGTTCTTCTTTGGCCTCAAAACTCCGTTCAAAAACGTCTCCTGCGGATGGTACTGTAGCACCTCTTGAAGTACTGTAGCAGCGCAAACTTGATGTCTTGCAACCATTTTAATCTACCTCTCACGAGTACTTTGGCTTTCCAATCCACCTCTCGTGGATCATATCCTTATTCTATGACATCCAAACTCCTTTTCCATCCTCCTCTCATGGATTATTGTCTTCTTCTTCGGCCTCAGAACTTCGTTCAAAAGTGCCTCATGCGAATGGTACTATAGCACCTCTCGAAGTCACTGTAGCAGTTTACTGAACTTGATGTTTCTTCATTTTCTTCTTTTGGAGACTAATTATTACAAATAATTTCTAACACATTTTTGGTATCATCAAAACCTAATAACAAATATTCCCAACAGTACAGAGTATAGATATATACACATAAATATACTTGTATAGATATATAAATATACATATATACTAATTACTAAGATGCATGTGTGTCGACCCAAACATTTTTATGCATGTGTATAAATTTATATATGTTATGTGTTGTAAATGCTATACTTTTAATATTAATTATATAATTCCTTGCTTGAAATTGCATATGATATCTCTTTTTTAATTGTTTTGCAGCTTGGCTATGACATTGATGAGAAGGAATTTGATGACTTATTTTGGCGTTTTAAATCTGTGGCTGAAAAGAAAAAGGTGATTAGAACTAATGATAACTTTTGCTCCAATGAAAATGTTCTTCCTTTACCATCTGTGCATCTCTGGCTTCTATTTGTTTGGGATTCTTCTTACTACATGAACATGTATTACATTGATTGAAGGTTAGAAAAAGAAAATATTTATTTGTAATTCTCCCAGAGTCCCAGGTAACTGATTGACTTTTTTTTTTTTTGTTTTTTTAATTTTTTTTAAAATAAATTTTAAGCTCAGTAGGGAGTTGGGGTTGCCCTTTAATATGGAGTTAGTCTTAGCCAGTCTAGGTTGTTTTTCTTTTTCTGCTTTTTTGTCTCTCTCTTTCTTTCACTTTTAGGGCGCGTTTACATTTTTCATTTGTCTAAAAAATGGAAATTTTGAGAAAAAAAAAACAAAAAAAAAAACATGATAATTTGCACAATTTTCTATTTTGGAAAATGGAAAATTAATCTCCTTTTGAAAAGCAGTTTTCCATTTTTCTTGCATAACAGAGGAATTTGGGAAACACTCTTTTTTCTTGTTTTCCAAATACAAAACAGGCATAATTTCGCCTATAATCACCATTAAGGGTCTGGTTGGAATTTCGGAAAGTGACTTTTGGAAGTCATTTTTCGAATTTTCCTGTGTTCGGGTAAGGAAAATAAAATCAAAGAAAAATATTCATTTTGGTCAACGGAAAAAAGCCCAATTTGGAGGAAAATATCTTCCTAAATTTTTTGTCGGAAGATATTTTTTTGGATGTTCTTTATTTTTTCGTATTTATATTCCCTCTCATCTCTTTCCTAGTTTCCAAATTATTATTACCACCACCACACAACCACAACCACCATGCCACTACTACCACCACCACACCATTACAACCACCGCCGCCACACCACCATTACCATTACCACCACAACCACAACCACTACCACCATCATCATCATTTAACAAATAATGAAAATGAACCAAACAGAAAAATGCAATTTCTTAACTTTCAGCCAAACATAAAAAGATAAATTTTTTGAACTTCAGTCAAACATTAGAAAAATAAATTATTTTCTGGAAAATGATTCATTTTTTGGAAAACATTTTTTCAGGTTTCTAAACGGACCCTAAGATTACCTACAAACTTCTAGTTTACCTATCTATTTACCATTCTACCCCTATAATCTACATGCCTATTCTTACCACTAGTAACACCTACCTACCTCACTTTCATCCTTATCTACTTGCTTATCTATCAACCACTATGACTACATTCATTACCATTACCATCTTCTCTTATTTTACCACAATCATCTATCATCTCTATTGCCTTCTATTTATCTCAACATAACCTACCTACTTATATTTATGGTTAGGCATTTTTCATATTATCCGAAATAAAACTTTGTTAAAATTTGTTCAAATATTTTTAATTATGTTATATCTTGATATAAATTGTCTAAAATTTCACATATACTAGAATTGAAAGTAGAAATCTATATATATATTAAAACAGAAGTGCTAGCTTTCCCGCTCATTTTAGTCCAAAAATTTTGAAATTGGTCAACATAATATTATATAATAATTCCTTATAAGAAATTATAGCATTCCTTATCATTCCTTATTTATGGCTAAAATTGAAAAAATATTCAAAATATGATTTCATTCCTTATTATACACAGAAATTAATGTAATATTTTATTCAATTCTATTACTGTATGGATTTTTATTTATGTACATATATTAACAAAATAGTCACAAGGAAAGTAATAATTATTAAACGAAATTATAGTTATTATACCATGCAATTCAATTATGGTTCAAAATATTTTAATCTTGCGTATTTTATATATATATATATATATATATATATATATATATATATATATATATATATATATATATATATATATATATATATATATATATATATATAATGGTGTAAATTATAGTATTCAAAAAAATATTACTATATTATGTTAATGTACGTAATTAAATTCCTCTCATTATAATATTAAAAAAAATTTCCAACAATCAAATTACTATATGATGTATATATTATAGTATTCCAAAAAAAATTACTATATTATGTTAATGTACGTAATTAAATTCCTCTCATGATAATATTCAAAAAAAAATTTTCCAAAAATCATATTACTATATGATGTATATTATAGTATTCTAATAAAATATTACTATATTATGTTAGTGTACGTAATTAAATTCCTCTCATTATAATATTCAAAAAAAAATTCCAACAATCAAATTACTATATGATGTATATTATTATATTCAAAAAAATATTATTATATTATGTTAATGTACGTAATTAAATTCCTCTCATGATAATATACCATGCAATTCAATTATGGTTCAAAATATTTTAATCTTGCTTATTTTTTATTTTATAGTCGTAAACAATCAAATTACTATATGATGTATATTATAATATTAAAAAAAGTTTTATATTATATTAATGTACGTAATTAAATTCCTCTTATGATAATATTCAAAAAAAAATTCCAACAATCAAATTATTATATGATGTATATTATAGTATTCCAATAAAATATTATTATATTATGTTAATGTACATAATTAAACTCCACTCATGATAATATTAAAAAAAATCCAACAATCAAATTACTATATGATGTATATTATTGTATTAAAAAAATATTACTATATTATGTTAATGTACGTAATTAAATTCCTCTCATGATAATATTCAAAAAAAAATCCAACAATCAAATTACTATATGATGTATATTATAATATTAAAAAAATACTATATTATGTTAATATACGTAATTAAATTCCTCTTATGATAATATTCAAACAAAATAAAATTCCAACAATCAAATTACTATATACAAAATAAAATTCCAACAATCAAATTACTATATGATGTATATTATAGTATTAAAAAATATTACTATATTATGTTAATGTACAAATCTAAAATAATAGTTATTATTTAAATATTATGAGCTCAAAGCAAATTAATTTACGTTAATAACATAACTGAAAAAAAAAAACTAACATAAAAATGAACTAATTGAACTAACTTACATTTGCGGAGTTCGAAAAAAAATATAATGTTATTGGGTAAATGTCTCACATTTAAATATAATATTATTAAATTAATTGGAATTCACATATTTAAGAATGATGCATCATCTCGAGATCTATCCATTTAAAACGAAGAAGAATAAGAGATTTATTTTTTTAATACAAGGTCCAATCTCATAACCTCCCATACGGGAGAGTCAGTTACATGTCATCTGAGCAAAGGTGCTTGACAAGAATAATAGGTAATAGAACTAAAAGAAAAAGAGATAATAGAATTAAAAGAAATAAATTTTCAATAAATTAGTTAAAAACATATCATAGATCTACAAATATTAAATCACAAAGTCTATTGGACCTATTATTTAAATAATGGTCTAGAGATGTTTTGATTGTGCTACATTTACGGGTTGGAAAATATTTAGAAACAAAACTAAATGGTTTCTAGACATCTATTACTATTTATGATAACAAATAAAAGTTTTAGGAAAAAATTTGTGTATGACTGTCTCATGGTCTCAATCCGTGAGACGGGTTGGATCTTTAATTAACGAGGTCGAAAAAAATTAGTATATAGATAAACAAATTATCAATTTCTATTTTTATCTATTTATGTAGACATATTATATTTATAGTATTTTGTACAGTATAAAAATATATACATTTTTTTTTATAGAATTTTGATTATTGTCATAATTATACACATTAATTGCTACAATGAATATTTATTAAAAAATTATTTTAAAATATGTCTAAACTCATATTCTTAATTAAAAATTCAAAAATATTTAAAAATTTGTCTCAATATATAATATAGTTAGGGACTACATTAATCCGTATAAATTTAAAAATTAAATTCTTTTAATTTGTAAATGTAATTTTCTTAATTATAATTAATAAAATATAAAATATAAAATATAATTAAAAGTAAAATTATAAAATTAAAAAAATTTGTATTCATAAATATTTAAATTTTTAAAAATGAATACATACTTACTTATGCATTATATTAATCATACAAAATTAAAATGCTATTATTCAATTTATAAATTTAATTATTTTAATTATTTTAATTATAATATATCAATATAAATTATAATTAAAAAAATTATATTATAGAATTTGCATATATACATATTAATAAATATTATTTGTATATGCACTATATTTCACAATCATATAAGAAAATGCGTATGAGTAGAATTTAAAATCACATATACAAAATTTAAATTTTACATTTTTTTATTTTCTAAGTATAATTTCTTAGTTATTTTTCATATTGTTAGAATTATAATTATAATATATATATAATAAGATTAGGAATAATTCAATTTGATAATGTAAATTTTTCTCTATAAATTTATATAAATATGTATATGATTAGAGATTATATTAATCTGTATGCTATGATAGTAGATATTTGACCAAATATATGAAAATTCAACTATATTATTATATTGTACATTTTAATATATTTGTATTTTTAAATTTTATTATTTAAATTTATAATAACAAAATTTTTTCCGTGCACCGCACGGGTAAAACACTAGTTATATATATATATATGTTTTAACATATCTGAAAATATTTTCAATATTGGGTAAAAAACTACTCAATTTTTTTGAATTTGTGATTTATTTTTAAACTTTATAGTAATATAGTCCAAAAATTGAATTTGGAAAATGAATGTGGACAATTTGTTCAAGGGGATCTGTCTCCTTGGTCGGCAAGGCTGAGGGTATGTCCTCCTTGCTTTGTTGTAGAACCTCATTTTTCGTTATTAATAAATTTCCAATTATATATATATAAAAGAATGTAGACAATGGGTGATGGTAAATATGTTTCCTAAACTGGAAAACAAAAAACAAAGAATGGAAAACTAAATAACAGAAAATCGAGAATGGAAAATTGGATAACTAAGGTAAACACACAAATTTTCTTTATTTGTGTGTTTATTCCGAAATTTTAATGAATTAAGGTTTTGGCAAATATTTAGTCAGTAAATAGCTGAGGCAGTTTATAGTGGCAATTATTTGATGTTTATTTGACCTTGATAGTGTATAGCTGTTTCTATCTATCTGCTAGATTCTAATTTTTTATTTTTATTTTTTTTTTTCCAGAAAATTACAGATGATGACCTAATTGCGCTCATATCAGATGAAGTTTTCCAGCCACAGCTTGTTTGGAAACTTGAAGATTTACAGGTTCATATGGTCTACCTTTATGTTACAACTTTCATAATTGAGCAAGGACGTTCAGTCAATTAAAAGCATGTAATCCCCAATGTACAGGTGACATGTGGCTCACTTGGCCTTTCTACTGCAACTGTTAAGCTCATTGATGGGCAATAAAGAACATGCTGCTTGTTGTGTTGGAACAGGGCCCGTTGATGCAGCTTATAAGGCAGTTGATCTCATCGTAAAGGTTTGAACTGGATACCTGTTATTTTCATTATACAATGATCTCTAGGACCTAGAATTGTTTTTCAGATTTAAAAAGATGCAAGAACAAAGTAGTTTTGTCTGCTTCTTTGCTCTGAAGCGTAGTGATAGATGTTTCTAACCATTCTAACCGCAAACTACTGATGATCTAATATCCACAAGGACCACAGGGCAATATTCTATGGTCCAATTTTCTTATGGAGCAACAGATAAAAGAGATGGATATTACATTGGCTATGTTTGGTAAATAATTAGCCTATCAGCCAATTTTGACTTATTTGACCACTATTAGTTGGTAAATAATAAGCTTTTTGTAATTCCAAAATGCTAAAATTCAAAAGACTACTCAAAGCAGCCTTTTCAATTAGCTTTTTGAGAAAAGAAATTATACCAAACAGCTATCAGCTAACAGCTAATTTACCAAACAACTTTCTACAATCAGCCAATGTTATCAACAAATCATGGCCTTGTTTGGTAAATGGCTGTTAGCTGATTGTGTTGGCTGTTTGGGTTAGAAAGTATGATTTGTTAATAACATTAGCTGATGGTAGAAAGTTGTTTGATAGATTAGCTGTTAGTTGATAGTTGTTTGGTATAATTTCTTTTATCAAAAAGCTAATTGAAAAGGCTGCTTTGAGTAGCCTTTTGAATTTTAGCATTTTGGAGTTACAAAAAGCTTATTAACCAAACAACTAATAAGGGTCAAATAAGCCAAAGTTAGCTGATAGGCTGATTATTTACCAAATAGGGCCCATACCTTCTAACCCAAACAACCAACCCAATCAGCTAACAACCATTTACTAAACAGGTATTGTATTTTAACCACTCTGACTCAAACAAGGCTGAGCCCAGTATGGTTAATTAGGCCACATGGATTTTATGGCCCAATTAGGATAAACAGCTTAAAATATTTTACTTTTCAATAAGCTCAGTATAGCAACAAGAGTTTGAAAAGCTGTTTCTCTTTTTCTGATAAGCTTATGGACTATAACGTTAGCTACTTTAGCTTTTCTTCTCATTCTCCTCTCTTTGATAATTTTTCTGCTCTTCATGATGGCTTTAGATTTCATCTTTTATCTGATAAGGTTGAAATTCCTTACCTTGCCACTTAATTTTTCTTAACAAAATTTTATTTTCTTCTAAAAGAACAGTCGTATGCTCTTTTTCATAGGCATATCCAAATGCAGTAAAGAACCAAAAAAAGTGCTTATTACAGTGAATAAGCTCATTAAAATTGGGCTCATTTCTCCTTTCAATTCAATCAGACACTAAATCCATCACGAATCCTTGAGCTAACATGTCTTTCTTAATTGCTACAATCCTAGTGAGTTGGGTTACTACTCTCTTCTCTATCTGCCTGTACTGCAGCTTGTCACTTTCTAACTGATAACTAAAAAGGTTACAACAGTAGGGTTAAAATATCCCCTTTAATCACGAAAGTGACTGTCCAGGTGCACTGTCATGATACCATCTACAAGTTATGTTTCATTGAGTTGGCACCATGTAGTATTTCTTTTTATTAATGCTATCTCCTTATTGACACCTAAACTATAACACACTGAAGAAGAGTCCATCTCATCTTCATTCAATTACTATCACAAGATTAAAGATAGCTCAAAAGGTGGAAATATAAGAGTAGCAGGAGATATATTGGATAGCTCTCTATTTGTTTGATGTGGTTGATTTGGAATGAAAGGAATAGTCAGAACTTTGAAGGACAAATGGAAAAGTTAAATAATTTTAAAGATCTTTTTTTGTGCGCCCTTGTATTTTGGATTCATGGAAAGCCTACTGATAGTGATATACTTTAGCTGATTTCTTAGATTGGCTTAAACCTGTCTAGGCATGATGTATCCCCTGTTTTGTTCTGGAAGGTTATTCCTTGGTGTCACTATAAATATATACCTATGAACTGATGTGCGTGTGCTGTATAAAATAAAAATCAAATAAAAAAAGATTACCTATATATGGAATCTTAAACCTTTCTCTTCTTATTTTAAATTATTTGCTCTCAATATGTAGGTACATGTGACACTCCTCGAGTATTCCTTGACTGCAGTTACAGAAGGTATTGATGCCTTAGCCAGCACCAGAGTTTTGATTCGTGGGGATAACAGCCACACATCAACCCATGCGTTAACTGGAGACGTTGTAAATCGTACATTTAGGTATACAAGTTTTATCTCCTCACTTTCATATTTTCCCTCAAGGCATAAAAGTAAAACATAAATCTCTCTAGTTCCATGTCAAAACATTCATTGGTTGCATTTCTTTTTAACTTTTTAAGTAATTAAAAACGAGAACTGAATTTTGTAAATATTTTGCTGTGTTCTTTCTGGTGCAGTAGGGGTGGAAATAGGCTAGGCCGAGTCGGGCTTTAGAAAATTAGGCCTGGGCCTGCTATGAAAATCTAAAGCCTGGGCCTGAGCCTGTATGTAGGCTTTTATTTAGGCTCAAGCCTAAGCCTACAGGCTACAGTTGGCCTGGCCTGGCCTGAAGCCTTTTTAAAAGCCTATTTAACATATAGGCCTTTAAAAAGGCTTCAAAATAGATCCTAAATAGGCTTTGAGCCTGTTTAAATAGGCCTTGAACCTATTTAAGGTCTACATTTTAAAGCCTTTTAAAGTATACCCCTAAAAAATATATTAAAATGTATATAAATATTAAACATTTATATAAATATTAAAATGTATATATATAAAAATATATTAGATATAAAATGTAATATATAATAATTAAATATTAAATATAAATATTATAATATATATATATATATATATAGGTTAGGCCTGCGGGCTTGTAGGCTAGGCTTTTAAATATAGGCCTAGGCCTATTTAACTAAATAGGCTTCTAATTAGGCCTAGGCCTGACTTTTTTATTAAATAGGCTAGGCCAGGCCGTAGGCCCCTATGAAGGGGCCTCGCCTATTCCCACCCCTCCGGTGCTAGTGGGATTGGTGCAGCTATGGACATTGTAATCTCCAGCGTTCGAGCCTATGTTGGTGCCTTGAACAAGATGTTAAGTTTCACAAACCTAGTTTCAAGATATAATAAAACCGAAGATAATGTAGTTGCCAAGTGAGGTGATCGCAGAGAAAAGAAATAGTTACAATGTGGTTGCAGCTTTATCAATTGCAGAACAAGTATGGAACATAGACAGTATTCAGATCTAGTTGGGAGATTCTGTAAATTCTCTTGCTTGTATTTTATTTGAAAAGGTTTGTGTGGTTAAAGGTTGGTGTCAAGTAACTTACAGAATAATTAATTACCTAATAATTTATTGCATCAGAAAATGATAGTTAATTCGTGCATATTTGGTTATTACATGAGTGGAAAATTTTATGGTGAGAGGTTGAATTGTGAAAAGTTCGTTTGAGCTTCTTTTTATAACATTTTCAAAATTGTTGAGCTCCCTAGTGGTTGGATTTTGGATCCCAAAAAAGTTATTGATTAATCTGGTGAGGAAATATTAGAGAAACCCCAATGACTTTTTTTTTTTTTTTTTGGTATTAATCTGGTGAGGAAATATTTATAATTATTAGTCTTTAAAAAATTGAAAATACTTTTCCGGTGAGATCGGAGTCCGGCGTAAATAATTTTCCCGTGAGATCGGAGTATGACAACAATTTGAATAGCTTTTGAAATCAAGAGTGTAAGGTTTAGTACATGTTTAAACACAAAACACACAAACGAGTAATAAATCCACTCACGTATAGACACTTAGGTCACAAAAATAGATAAAATACGTACGGAGTAAAAAGGTAAAACTCTATGAAATTAAATAACTAATATTTCTTTTAATAATTTGAGAATTTGAAGTGCAACGTTAATTTTTAGCTACACTCCAATGAAAAAAAAAATGTAACTTGTAATGTCCTTTAACAACAACTAAAAAAAAAAAACTTGTAACATCCAAAAATTTTAAACTAAATGTACATTATATGTATTTTTCATTTATTTTATAGTAGCTCCAGAATATAATTTAAATATTACATTGAAGTAATGAATTTATGTACTTATAGATTTATTTAAAAATAAAAAATATATCAATATGAATGTCATTTAAAAGATCTTAATTAGAACTTTTTAATGATATTTTTTATACATTAGTTTTATTTGTAAAAAAAAAAAAAAAAAACTCAAAGTTGGGAAAAGTATAAGAAGAAAAATAGGAATTGTTAGGTGTATGTATCAATTTCATTGGCCCAAGTGAATTTTAATACTTAATTTTATATTTTAATATTTAGAAGGTAGTTTTGGAGGGGATTGAATTAGTCAAATCCCTAGCATAAGGGGCTGTTTGGTTCGGGTAATCTGAGATTACCTAGGTAATCTGAGCCTGGTAATGTTATATTACCTTGTTTGTTTCAAGTTATGAGATTACTTGGTAATGTTATATTACCTCAAAGCTGATGTGGCGGTAATGTTTCAAGGTAATGTGATTACCCCCGTTTTTTTAGGTAATCTAAGATTACCTTGGATTATTCCAATTTTGCCCCTGTTAACTAATCCTTATATATAATAATAATAATAATAATAATAATAATAATAATACTAACACAATAACATATATAAACTAAATATATGTTTATATAATCAAATATACATGTGTGTATATTTATATATTTATTTTTTTAATATTAAGCATTCATACATATAAATAAATAAAAATACTCACAATAAATGCACACAAATAAATAAATAAATAAATAAATAAATAAATAAATATATATATATATATAAAAGGACATTATAGTAAATTGTCCCATATAACCTAAAATATAACCCTTAACCAAACAAAGTAATATTATATTCCACAATCCAAACCAAACACATCAGTAATCTTACATTCCCAAAATCTCACATTACCTTCCTGGAGGTAATCCTATTACTTGGGGTAATCTAAAATTCCGTGAACCAAACGCCCCCTAAGAGATGTAATAAGGAATTGAGTCATTATTATATTCCTAATGGAGTAGGATTAAGGCTCAGTCTTCCAATGCAATTTAGGATTCTTATTCCTTCTAAGACTCTAAGTTAAAAATAAGTATAAATAGACCTCTCATATAGAGGAGAAAAGACAATTTCCATTATTAAGAAGCAATTCATATACTCTCTCTATATATTTAACCAACAATATTCATTAATCTCAAACGCCCTAAGGATATGGATACAGAGAATTACCGCAGAGATGAGGAGGACCACTATGAAAATTATAGGGTTTCTGGAAGAGAAGAACGTAGGAGGGAGAAGGAAAGAGATAGGAGGGTTAATAATGCAGGGGAAGAAAATCATAAGAATGAGGATTCTAAAGTGTCAAAGCAAGAAGGGAATATGATTACACAGACTGGAAGGAGTGGAGGAGTTTATATTCCCCCTTTCAAGTTGGCAAGGATGATTAAGGAGATACAGGACAAAAGCTCTTTTGAATACCAAAGAATGACTTGGGACTCTCTTAGGAAGAGTATAAATGGGTTGGTGAACAAAGTAAATGCAACTAATATAAAAAACATCATTCCAGAATTGTTTGCTGAGAATCTGATTCGTGGAAGGGGTCTGTTTTGCCGCTCCTGTATCAAGTCCCAAATGGCTTCTCCTGGTTTTACAGATGTATTTGCAGCATTAGTTGCCGTTGTGAACACTAGGTTTCCAGTGGTAGGTAATCTTCTCTTGAGGAGAATTATATTACAACTCCAAAGAGCATACAAACGAAACGATAAGCCCCAGTTACTGGCAACAGTTAAATTTATTGCTCATCTCGTGAACCAGAAAGTAGTTCATGAGCTAATTGCTCTGGAATTACTTGCTGTTTTACTGGAAAATCCATCAGATGACAGTGTTGAAGTTGCTGTTGGTTTTGTTACTGAGTGTGGATCCATGCTGCAAGACCTCACCCCCCGTGGGTTGCATGGTATCTTTGAGCGATTTCGTGGGATACTCCACGAAGGAGAGATAGATAAAAGGGTTCAGTTCTTAATCGAAGGCCTCTTTGCATTGCGTAAAGCAAAGTTTCTGGGGTACCCTGCTGTACATCCAGAGCTTGATTTAGTAGAGCAAAAAGATCAGTTGACCCATGAAATATCTTTCCAAGATACTATAGATCCTGAAATTACTCTAGATATTTTAAAGCCAGATCCTAATTTCTTAGAGAATGAAAAAAAGTATGAAGAATTGAAAAAGGGAATCGTAGGTGAGGAATCTGAGGAAGAAGGGGATTCTAATGCTGGTGAAGAAGAGGATGAAGAGCAAATGGAAATAAAAGACGAGACTGAAACGAACTTAGTCGATCTTCGGAGAACCATCTATCTAACAATTATGTCGACTGCTGGCTTTGATGATGCAGGTCATAAGCTGTTGAAAGTTAAACTTGAGCCTGGTCAAGAGATGGAGTTATGCATAATGCTCTTAGAGTGCTGTAGTCAGGAGAGAACTTATCTCCGCAACTATGGTCTTTTGGGGCAGCATTTTTGCATGATCAACAAAGTTTACCAGCAGAACTTTGAGAAGTGTTTTGTGCAACAATACTCGATGATTCACCGTCTGGAAACTAATGAACTGCGAAATGTTGCCCTGTTTTTTGCACATCTGCTTGCAACTGATGCATTGCCTTGGCATGTTTTGGCTTACATACGGCTTACAGAAGAAGACACTACCTCTTCTTCTCGCATATTTATCAAGAATCTCTTCCAGGAATTGTCCGAACACTTTGGGATTCGCTTGTTGAATGACCGTCTTAATGACCCAACAATGCAGGAATCTTTTGACTCAATATTTCCAAAGGACAATCCCAAAAACACTCGGTTTGCCATCAATTTCTTTACAGAAATCGGTCTGGGTGGGATTACAGAAAATCTCAGGAACTATTTGAAGAATATGCGGCGGCTAATCATGCAACAACAGAAACTTATTTCAGAATCAGATGCATCTGAGAGTTCCGGCTCGGATGAGTCTGAATCTGAATCATCTAGCTCTAGCTCTGAGGAGGATACACAAAGGAAGCGAAGGAGACATTGACTTTTTTTTTTTTATAAGAGTATTATTTTACATGCTTTTGGTTTAGTATGTCTACAACTGTTTCTGTAAACATTTTAATCTCTCTGTGCATTCTATTTCAATTGCTGGGTTAGAAGTGTTTGTTGTATATCTTTTCCCAGTAAAATTTCTGCTTCAGCTTATGCCATCTAGTTTTGAATAAAATTTTCAGGTTGTAGTTGATATTGGTTGTGCCACAGGTATTCTCTCTATATTTTGTTCTCAGTCTGGTGCAAGGCGGGTAAAACTTTGTATAGTTAGTTTGATACGCTGATCAAATGATCCATGCTTTGCAATATAGGGTGTGTTTGAAAACCAAGAAAATTACTTCTGTAAAATGAGTCATTTTTTCAGAAAAATATTGTCCTTTCCCGTGTTTGATTACAACCCAGAAAACTGAAGTTTCTAAAATTGTGTATAACTACATTTCTTATCTGATATGCCCAAATAACACAACACAGATACATGATTGCTGCTTCCCAAACAAGTGGAAATGAATGCTCATTCCCTTCCACCACAAAATACAAAACTTAATCTACTACTTCATGATGTATATAGAGAGAAAGAAAATGCACAAAGAAGGCAGTATGTGTACTAAAATTGAGGTAATCTAACATTGAAGTATGGTGTAATGTAAACAGATAGACATACAGTTTATGATCATTTACGTTTTGTTTTTCTTTTAGCCCCATCACTGGAGACATAAAATGAAGCTACAAGGATATGGATGGTGATGGTCAATTAAATATTACAGAATTCAATGAGTAAGTATTTTTTCCCTCGCAAAAGTGGCCTGAAAGTGGAGATAGATAGCACTAAATCAATTTTGTTTCTAGTCTTTGTCTCTTCCAGTAATTTTATTTGCTACTGTGATATTGTAGCTTTCTGCACCCTGCGGACACCACCAACCCAAAGCTACTACTATGGTTGTGCAAGGAAGAGATAAGGTGCAATGATTTTCTTTTAAGCACATTTTCATTTGATGATTGAAATTAGTTTGTTTTGTCAATTTCTTTCTGAAATTGTTACATATCAAGATAAAAAAAAAATTCTTCATCAGTTTTGGAAAAAAACTAGCAGTTTACATCCAACCAAGTCACTTGAAACTATTCACTGAGGTTTTTTACACCTGAATGAGCCTGTGCTAATGAATTCATCATTTCAATTTGTTAGTGCATTTTCTCCTCTCTTTTTTTTTGGTATTACAGTGATATGATACCCTTCGTCTTTTCTCAATTTCAGGGAGAGAGATAGTGACAAAGATGGGAAAGTTAACTTCAATGAGTTTTTCCATGGGCTCTTTGACTTAGTAAGAAATTATGATGATGAGGGTCACAATACTTCACACCATTCTGATGATTCAGGAAACACTCCAGCTCGAAAGTTGTTTGATGAGCTTGATAAAGATGGCGATGGGTGATTAGCCTTATATCTTTTTTTAAGACTGATTCTATTATTGATCTAATATTAAAAAGCAGTAACAAATGCATTTACCTTCTCTGCATTGCAGGTATTTGTCTGATGTGGAATTACAACCTATAATTGAAAAACTTCATCCATCGGAGCGTTACTATGCTAAGCAACAGGCTGATTACATCAGACAACAGGTAGTTGTCTGCTGACAATGAGTATTGAGTACTTGACTCATTTTAAATTGCAATATGAAAGTATATACACGCAAAGATCTACGGATCTACCTTCCTATTCAAGATCAACTTTCTTTAACCATTCTTTCCTCCTTCTAACTGTGGCAATGGCCTCCTATCCCTCCATCAAAGAAAGCATGTAATCCCCAATGTACAGGTGACATGTGGCTCACTTGGCCTTTCTACTGCAACTGTTAAGCTCATTGATGCCGACAATAAAGAACATGTTGCTTGTTGTGTTGGAACAGGGCCCGTTGATGCAGCTTATAAGGCAGTTGATCTCATCGTAAAGGTTTGAACTGGATACCTGTTATTTTCATTATACAATGATCTCTAGGACCTAGAATTGTTTTTCAGATTTAAAAAGATGCAAGAACAAAGTAGTGGTTGGATTTTGGATCCCAAAGAAGTTATTGATTAATCTGGTGAGGAAATATTAGAGAAACCCCAATGATTTCTTTTTTTTTTTTTGGTATTAATCTGGTGAGGAAATATTTATAATTATTAGTCTTTAAAAAATTGAAAATACTTTTCCGCTGAGATCGGAGTCCGGCGTAAATAATTTTCCGGTGAGATCGGAGTATGACAACAATTTGAATAGCTTTTGAAATCAAGAGTGTAAGGTTTAGTACATGTTTAAACACAAAACACACAAACGAGTAATAAATCCACTCACGTATAGACACTTAGGTCACAAAAATAGATAAAATACGTACGGAGTAAAAAGGTAAAACTCTATGAAATTAAATAACTAATATTTCTTTCAATAATTTGAGAATTTGAAGTGCAACGTTAATTTTTAGCTACACTCCAATGAAAAAAAAAGTAACTTATAATGTCCTTTAACAACAACAAAAAAAAAAAAAAAAAACTTGTAACATCCAAAAATTTTAAACTAAATGTACATTATATGTATTTTTCATTTATTTTATAGTAGCTCCAGAATATAATTTAAATATTACATTGAAGTAATGAATTTATGTACTTATAGATTTATTTAAAAATAAAAAATATATCAATATGAATGTCATTTAAAAGATCTTAATTAGAACTTTTTAATGATATTTTTTATACATTAGTTTTATTTGTAAAAAAAAAAAAGGAAAAATAAACTCAAAGTTGGGAAAAGTATAAGAAGAAAAATAGGAATTGTTGGGTGTATGTATCAATTTCATTGGCCCAAGTGAATTTTAATACTTAATTTTATATTTTTATATTTAGAAGGTAGTTTTGGAGGGGATTGAATTAGTCAAATCCCTAGCTTTATTACTATAAGAGATATAATAAGGATTTGAGTCATTATTATATTCCTAATGGAGTAGGATTTAGGATTCTTATTCCTTCTAAGACTCTAAGTTAAAAATAAGTATAAATAGACGTCTCATATAGAGGAGAAAAGACAATTTCCATTATTAAGAAGCAATTCATATACTCTCTATATATTTAACCAACAATATTCATTAATCTCAAACCACACCCTAAGGATATGGATGCAGAGAATTACCGCAGAGATGAGGAGGACCACTATGAAAATGAAAATGAAAATGTTTCTGGAAGAGAAGAACGTAAGGATATGGATGCAGAGAATTACCGCAGAGATGAGGAGGACCACTATGAAAATGTTTCTGGAAGAGAAGAACGTAGGAGGGAGAAGGAAAGAGATAGGAGGGTTAATAATGCAGGGGAAGAAAATCATAAGAATGAGGATTCTAAAGTGTCAAAGCAAGAAGGGAATATGATTACACAGACCGGAAGGAGTGGAGGAGTTTATATTCCTCCTTTCAAGTTGGCGAGGATGATGAAGGAGATACAGGATAAAAGCTCAGTTAACTACCAAAGAATTACTTGGGATGCTCTTAGGAAGAGTATAAATGGGTTGGTAAACAAAGTGAATGTAACTAATATAAAGAACATAATTCCGGAATTGTTTGCTGAGAACCTGATTCGTGGAAGAGGTCTGTTTTGCCGGTCTTGTATGAAGTCCCAAATGGCTTCTCCTGGGTGTACAGATGTATTTGCCGCATTAGTTGCCGTTGTAAACACTAGGTTTCCAGTGGTAGGTAATCTTCTCTTGAGGAGAATTATATTACAACTCCAAAGAGCATACAAACGAAACGATAAGCCCCAGTTACTGGCAACAGTTAAATTTATTGCTCATCTCGTGAACCAGAAAGTAGTTCATGAGCTAATTGCTCTGGAATTACTTGCTGTTTTACTGGAAAATCCATCAGATGACAGTGTTGAAGTTGCTGTTGGTTTTGTTACTGAGTGTGGATCCATGCTGCAAGACCTCACCCCCCGTGGGTTGCATGGTATCTTTGAGTGCTTTCGTGGGATACTCCACGAAGGAGAGATAGATAAAAGGGTTCAGTTCTTAATTGAAGGCCTCTTTGCATTACGTAAAGCAAAGTTTCAGGGGTACCCTGCTGTACGTTCAGAGCTTAATCTAGTAGAGCAAGTAGATCAGTTGACCCATGAAATATCTTTCCAAGATACTATAGATCCTGAAATTGCTCTAGATATTTTTAAGCCAGATTCTAATTTCTTAGAGAATGAAAAAAAGTATGAAGAATTGAAAAAGGGAATCCTAGGTGAGGAATCTGAGGAAGAAGGGGATTCTAATGCTGGTGAAGAAGAGGATGAAGAGCAAATGGAAATAAAAGACGAGACTGAAACGAACTTAGTCGATCTTCGGAGAACCATCTATCTAACAATTATGTCGACTGCTGGCTTTGATGATGCAGGTCATAAGCTGTTGAAAGTTAAACTTGAGCCTGGTCAAGAGATGGAGTTATGCATAATGCTCTTAGAGTGCTGTAGTCAGGAGAGAACTTATCTCCGCAACTATGGTCTTTTGGGGCAGCATTTTTGCATGATCAACAAAGTTTACCAGCAGAACTTTGAGAAGTGTTTTGTGCAACAATACTCGATGATTCACCGTCTGGAAACTAATGAACTGCGAAATGTTGCCCTGTTTTTTGCACATCTGCTTGCAACTGATGCATTGCCTTGGCATGTTTTGGCTTACATACGGCTTACAGAAGAAGACACTACCTCTTCTTCTCGCATATTTATCAAGAATCTCTTCCAGGAATTGTCCGAACACTTTGGGATTCGCTTGTTGAATGACCGTCTTAATGACCCAACAATGCAGGAATCTTTTGACTCAATATTTCCAAAGGACAATCCCAAAAACACTCGGTTTGCCATCAATTTCTTTACAGAAATCGGTATGGGTGGGATTACAGAAAATCTCAGGAGCTATTTGAAGAATATGCGGCGGCTAATCATGCAACAACAGAAACTTATTTCAGAATCAGATGCATCAGAGAGTTCTGGCTCGGATGAGTCTGAATCTGAATCATCTAGCTCTAGCTCTGAGGAGGATACACAAAGGAAGCGAAGGAGACATTGACTTTTTTTTTTTTTATAAGAGTATTATTTTACATGCTTTTGGTTTAGTATGTCTACAACTGTTTCTGTAAACATTTTAATCTCTCTGTGCATTCTATTTCAATTGCTGGGTTAGAAGTGTTTGTTGTATATCTTTTCCCAGTAAAATTTCTGCTTCAGCTTATGCCATCTAGTTTTGAATAAAATTTTCAGGTTGTAGTTGATATTGGTTGTGCCACAGGTATTTTCTCTATATTTTGTGCTCAGTCTGGTGCAAGGCGGGTAAGACTTTGTATAGTTAGTTTTGCAATATAGGGTGTGTTTACTTCTGAAAAATGAGTCATTTTTTCAGAAAAATATTGTCCTTTCCCGTGTTTGATTACAACCCAGAAAACTGAAGTTTCTAAAATTGTGTATAACTACATTTCTTATCTGATATGCCCAAATAACACAACACAGATACATGATTGCTGCTTCCCAAACAAGTGGAAATGAATGCTCATTCCCTTCCATCAGAAAATACAAAACTTAATCTACTACTTCATGATGTATATAGAGAGAAAGAAAATGCACAAAGAAGGCAGTATGTGTACTAAAATTGAGGTAATCTAACATTGAAGTATGGTGTAATGTAAACAGATAGACATACAGTTTATGATCATTTACGTTTTGTTTTTCTTTTAGCCCCATCACTGGAGACAAGGAGATCAAAGTCTGATTAGATATTATTTCTAAATTAAGAGGTAGATTATGGCTTCTCTTAAAAGATCTGACCAGCAGCAATTGGCTTAGTTTCTTCCCTGGACAGGGCATAAGTATAAAATATAGAGTCTTATAATGGTGTCATTTTCTATGGAATATTACGCAACGCTAAGTGGAGTTGTGTGCTTATACCTCCATCTTAAAATTTTCTTGATAGCTTGATGCCTATTCCACTATATTCATTTGCCAATTTATACAATAATTCGCAGTTCAAAGAATCAATAAGGTGTACATAGGAGTATAACACTACTGGCAAAAGCTCCCAATTTCTCAAGAATAGGGTGTCTTGTTAATCTGTTTCATATACTAAGCAATAACTTTTGGGAATAATGTTACTTGTGTTGTTTAGTGGTAAATGTAGTTTAAGGACGACCCAATTAGGTAATTAGGTGGTGAGATATTATCAACTCATTCATATGTAGTCCACCCTCTTTTAAGTGTGCCAAAAATTTCTAAAGATTTTGTTTCATGAAAAAGACTTGTACTGTGGAAAAGAATCATTCACAGTGTTGTTCTACATTGCTGCTGTTGTGGAATGAATTCATTATTATATTAAACTCTATGAGTTTTGCCCAATTCATTTGAATTTTGTGTTTCTGTATTCTGATTTTTTTTTTAATTTCAATAATTAAATTGTTTAAGTACTCTTTTTTCAGTATCCATCAATTCATCCATGTTGATTGTCTAACTAAAAAGGGCATGGAACCATAAAAGTGAAAATTCTATTTGACGAAAGAGTAGGCAGAGGGGGGCTCAAAACATGTACTTTTTTTTTTTTGTTTATGGGGCAGATCCTTCACATTGAAATATCAAACAGCAATATAATGTGAACTTTATTGAAAGGTTCTCAAAAAGTTTTAATTTATTGATCCTATTTGTCTTCTGTTAGTAATTTGTAGTAATGTGCTTGTGGAAATTTTCTTCAGTCTTATGAATTAGAAATGATGTAATGACAATTTTGATCTTGATTTATGTACTCATAATGCTTACAGGCGGACTTGGACAAAGACGGACGTCTGACTTTGTCTGAGATGATTGACAGTCCATATGTATTCTATAGTGCAATATTCAATGAAGATGAAGAAAGCGATTATGATGAGTTCCGTTAGCTCACATCTACGTGAGTATGACTTTAGTTCTTTTAAACAATCGTTATTAACAATTACTCAATAATGATAGAGAGGTGAAAGTGGCAAGAGTTCGTTGATGCAGCCCTATACTTGTACCTCTCACTTCGGTTCAAGGAAAGACCTGGGATGTGATTTACTCATTACTCCCTATTTCTATGTATTTTAAACACAAGATCATTTGTTTGGTTGCAAAATATTTGATGTTGATGGCTTGTTTATATTTGCAGGTGAAGGATTGTAGTACGGTGCTCAAAGTGAAGTCTCGTACATTGGGCATTTGTGATATTTATTGAAGCGGAGGAGGTGTTTGTAAGCAACCAGACGCTGCACCAGATAACGACTACAAATGGTGGTAACTTTTGTTAGCCATTTTTGTGCCACTGAGATCATCCCTCCTCATGTTTCATTTGCCATTGCAGATTGTTGACTTTTTTGATTGTGTAGAGAGGAAACTAAGTAGGGAAGATTAAATCATTAGTGATTACAGGGTAGATAGTAATTTAAAATCAAACTTGTCGCTTTAACCGTTGTTTCCATATCGTTTGCAGTTGATTGCTAGGACCTGTTCAATATCACACAAAACCATTTTGTAATCTATAGATTATTATTGTTGATTTTTTGCTTGAATTATAATTTCTTACTTTACATATCGTGCAATAAGATTGTGTCGTCACAAATTTACTTTTTATTTGGATCATGAGCCACAAATTGACTAATGGTGTTCCTTTCACGACTTTTTGTGTATAATGAAACTCTTTCTATCTCGTTTTATTTTTCTGTTCAAGTTATTCATAAGAATTATGATGGTATGGAATGAAGGGTCAATAATCAATTCTCTAATATCTTTGATGGTTTTTAATGGATTGAGTAGACTATAAAACCGGGTTAATATGGGTGAATAGGAGCGAAAATAATATTGAATTAAAGGGCTCCATGACCCTTCAAATAAAATAAACTGGCTACAAGAGTTTTGAATAAATAAAAGGGTAAATTAGGTCAAAGTGGCTCAATCATAGTTGTTATATAGTATGGGTGAACAGGAGCGAAAATAATATTGAATTAAGGGTGTGTTTGGAACGCAGGAAAATGACTTCTGGAAAATGTTTTCTGGAAAATGAGTTATTTTCCGGAAAATGAGTTCATTTTCCGTGTTTGGATGTACTCTGGAAAACTGTCTTTAGATGTTTGGTTCATTTTCCGGAAAATGAGTGGAAAATGAATAGAAATATATAATTATATAATTTTATTCTTTTATTTAAAATATAAAAAATATATAACATAATAATATTTATTATAATATAACTAATTTAAAATAAAAAAAAATTTAAAAAAAAAAGGGGGGGGGAGGGGGGGGGCGTCGCTGCCTGGTTTCCGCCGGAAACCAGAGTAGATCTGCTCTGGTTTCCGCCGGACTGAAGGGAGGGACGGCTGCCGTCCCTCCCTTCCATTTTCCCCTTCCGGAAAATGACTTCTGGATAATTTATCCGGAAGTCATTTTCCCCCAAAATGGGGTTATTTTCCGTGGTCAACGGAAATCAATTTCCGTTGACCACATTTTCTGGGTGTTCCCAAACACCCGAAGCCCGGAAAATGACTTCCAGAAGTCATTTTTCGGGCTTCCAAACACACCCTAAAGGGCTCCATGACCCTGGAAATAAACTAGCTTCAAGAGTTTTTGAATAAATAAAAGGGTAAATTAGGTCAAAGTGGCTCAATCATAGTTGTTATATAATGGATCATGGTCGACACAATATTATGTGATTATGTGGACCATAATTGTTGAATGAAGCTGTAGTAGTCTTGAACTCCCAACTCTGTTTTGGCTTTACCACTTTTTATTTTATCTATTATTGTGTTTTCCTCTCGTTACTTTCACGGGCTTTTTCCTCTTGTTACTTTCACGAGCTTTTCATTATCATTAGCATAAATCGTTTAGTTTGGTTTCGGCAAGTGTTGATCTTATCATGGGCGAGCAAAAAATAATGATGATGAAGACCCAGATCTTTGATGAAGCTTTAAACTCGTTGAAGGAACATAGCTTCCTAGTTATGAAACAGTTTGCGATTCAAGTTTTCTATAGCATAGTTAGAAAAGTTGTTTCTATGTCTGACTGTAAGGAATGGTTTACCATTTCATTGATCGTTGATGTAAACGTTTTATGTTATGAATTAATGGAATAGCTACGTTTACCTTCAAAAAAAAAAAAAAAACTAATAACTAAAAATAGAGCTCCCAAGCATTTATGACTTGCAAATTTGCAAATCACATGGCAATTAAAAAAAAAACATTTGTAGTTCCATGTCATCTTGTCAAAAATAAGCTAGTAGCTTCTTAACTTTTTTCTATCTTTATCCTTATCTATACTATATATAAAAACAATATCCTCCTCCCAAATTTTCCCTCCCAAACTTAGTGGCATTTTAGTAAAATCATTTATTTTATTCATTTATTATTTTATTAATTATCCACATATATATATTTATTCATAAATCAGTCAATTACTAAGAGCATACTAATTTCATACCAATTCCATTCACCTATATTGATTAATTATCCATATATATTTATGGTAATATTGTTAATATTAATTGGTGATTTGTGATATATTCATAATCTATACTATATATTTGTAAACATATATATTATTCTTAATCAAATCAAATCATGTTTTGTTATGTTTAATACATTGCATTATCTACCCTTCATACATATTAATTTATCATTTAAAAATTAGGAAAAATATATTCTAATCTATATGTATAAAATATATTTTTATATTACTATATTATAATTATAATTATAATATTATAATATTATTTTGAAACATCCATACTATTATTTTGTAACTTCCATAATATTATAATATTATAATATATTTTCATATATTTTATCAATGTTGCAAAAATCCCGCCTAGGCGCCGATTAATCCCCGCATAGGCGCTAGGCGCTGGTTGACCGCCTAGCGTATCACATTAAATGGTGGTCTAGGCGGCTGGCCGGCTAGGCGACCGCTTAGGCCGCTTAAGCTCCGCCTAGGCCGCAAAAGCACCGCCTAGGCCGCTTAGGCGCTGACCGCCTAGGCGTTGACTAGACCGACTAGGCACCGACTAGGCCTTCTAGTCGGTCGATTAACTATTGTTCTTTTTTTTTAATGGGTTATTTCACTCAAAACAACATCGTTTTGAGCGAAATAATCCTAAATTGTACAAACTTTAGATATTTTTTAGGTTAATATTTAATATTTTAGTATTAACTATTAAAGTATTATATAATTTATAATTATTAGTCTTTAAAAATTTAAAAATACTTATACAAATTTTTAAAAAATAAAAAATAAAATAAAAAAATACACGAGCGCCTAGGCGCCGATTAATCCCCGGCTAGGCGTCCTAGGCGCTAGGCGCTCCCCGAGCGCCTAGGGAGCGCTTAGCGATTTTTTCAACCATGTATTTTATACGTATAGATTAGAATATATTTTGAAATGGTAATTTTGTATTATTATGGTAGAATAATATTATTTTGAAATGTAATAGCATAACATTTTATTATTTAAATAGATCGTTCTGCTAAAACTAAAGTTGTAAGCTTCCAACGTATTATCTCATATTAATTATCATTTAAGAATTAGGAAAAATATATTCTAATGAAAAATTCCATTTAGAATTAATAATTAAAAATGTTAAGTAATTAATTATACTTTCCTTTTGAAAAATTAACAAATTTATAATTCTCACCATTTCTACCTATAAATACAATGGATTGTTGATTTTGAAAATCATAATTCTTCAATTTGCAATGTCTGTCTCTTCTTCCCATTCTCTGTGAAATCATATCTTGGCGGCTCTCTTATTTTCTTCTTCCACCGCCCTGTAAATAGAATGGATTGGTGTTGCATCCATTATAATATCGATTACAATATCATTTTACAATATTGATTTTATGATGAATATTATTTGTTGTAGCACAAGATTGTTTTTGTTTTAATACTTTGATGTTAGTCTTAATGTTTATACTTCGATTTATGTATGTGTATGAAATATTTGTCGCAGTATGAACAATTGGTGTTGCTGGAGTTGCTAAACAAGGCTCATCTAAACCCGGAGAAGAAGATATGCAAAGGAGTCGGTGACGACCAGAAGAAATGAGGGGTTTGACTGGTGATGTTTTTGAAAATCAATAAAAGAATAGCACACTTTTTAATTGTAAAATCCAATGTTTCCTTAGAACATTTATGTATTCGATTTTGAAGTAATTATTAAATTTTATATCGATTTACCTTACGATATTGTATGGCATATACACACACACACACACACACATATGCTTTCCTCCTCATTTTCTTATTCTTCTTAACTTTTTTTTATCTCTTTTATTAATAACTAATAATAATAATTACCATAAATACTTATTAATAAATGCAAATTTATATTAGATAATTATATTAATTATCATTAATTATGAAAGAAAATATAATTTATGTGTACTATCTTAATTATATCTTAATTATAAAAATTCTACCTAATAATTTTAATATTACAAGGGACACAATAAATATCATAAATAATGTTTAATAATTGTCAATTTGTATTAGGCAATAAAAACTAATACTTAATAATTAAGTCAATTATAAAATCTTTTGTACAATAGACACATTATTTTTAATTATTTCGGTTTAATAATATTATTTCTTATTTATAAAAATTTAAAGTAATACTTTTAGTACTACGAATGTGACTAAGGATTATCTTATTTATTAATGATATGTATTTAGTTTAGTAATAAAAAGACTTAAAATATTTGAATTATAGTAGCATGATAATCAATTAGTAAGACAATTATATTAGACAATCTAATTAATAATTTACTTTTTAAATTATATCATCTTTTTAATTATTAATATTTTCCTAAAGTATATACACAAATTATACTAATAAATATAGAGTTAAAAGTGTGTGTGTGTGTGTGTGTTTGTGTATCTATAACCATAAAAATATCATAATAAATGGAAGAATGAGAATATAATATAATATATAGTGTAATAATATTATACCTTAAATATAAAGTAAGTATATTAGGCAATTATGCTAATAGATAATTAGTATTTAGGTAAATTAATTTTGACAGTTATTACAAAAAATTACTACCTCCGTCCCATTTTGTTTGTCTGATTCGGTTAACGAGGCTTGACTGAAGTTATTTTTTATTCAATTTTTCATAATATTAAATTTAGTATTAGTATATAAAATTTATATATTTAGAAACTATATTAAAAGTACTATTAAACACAAAAAAATAAATTTAAAAATAATTAAAAATTACTAAAGAAAATAAGCAATGAAGAAAGAGTTACTTTGACCAATGAATAGTAAACATGACAGGTAAAATGGGACAGAGGGAGTAATTTTTAATAACTACCGAAATTAATCTACCTAAATATTAATTATCTATTAGTAAAATTGCCTAATATACTTAGTTTATATTTAAGGTATAATATTATTAGTACAAAATAAATTATATTCTCATTCTTCCATTTAATTATTATGATACTTTTTGTGGTTATATATATATATATATATATATATATATATATATATATATATATATATATATATATATATATATATATATATATATTTATACTTAAGTTATAATACTATAAGAACGTACAAAATAAATTATTATTTCTATTTTTCTGTGTAATTACTATGGTAATTTCATGCTACTGTCTCTCTATATTACTGACTTATAATATTAAAACTCGATATTAAAAGCTAGTCAAATTGTGCCTAAGGAAGCACAATTGATGACTATTGGTCGAAATGGTCCTTCAGGGACTTCTAATCAAATACTCATTTTTAGGGTCGCGGTTCAAGTGGTGACGTATGAAAATGAGAGCTTTTACCTTCTAGGTATCAGTGCTCTGTGACTTAGCAACAAAAGCTTGTCTCAATTCCTTAGATGCCAAATGTATTCAATATCTAGAGCCCAAGTTTAATAATTGCTTCTACCAAAAGAGAGTTTAATAAAACCACATTTGGCAATGGAGGACATGATCTACAAGATAATCATTTTCATGTAACTCTACGAAGCAATGTGTGACAACAATGGGAAAAACCACTATTTTGAATACATGTTCAAACAATGGATGACGAAACACCATTTTACGAAAATAGAGTATATGTATCTTAGTATTCTGATGCAAATATAGCAATCCGATACAAACATAATAAGAATTGATTATGCATTTGATATCCAAAGTCATAGAACATACATGGATACATATACATACAATTTGGTATATAACCACATGTATTTACCAATTTCAAGCATCATGGTTCATGTAGAGCTTAATTCATATCCATGATTCAAGAGGATAAAACAAGAGAATTTATTATAAACCCATGTATTTACCCCAAAACTTTAACCATAGCTTGATGAGGGGTTCATATACTCACAAGTAGTTAACAAACATGGAGTATTATCATACTAATTATCAGAAGCACACATATATAGATAATAAAATCAAAAGGGGGAGAATACTCATTTCGCATAAACAAGGATTCGAGGTTCCAATTCATATTGGAAGGCAATATGCACAAACAAAGTCATAGATTTCATAATAAAATGCACAGGTCAAGATAGCAAGCATACCGTTCACCGAAAATCACGATAGAGACTCGTGCTGATAACGTGTTGTAATTTGGCTTCTCAATTAGCTCAGTTCTCGCGTGGTGATTGTCCGGTAATTGCTTAGGATTATATATATGATAATGTAGTGTAGATAAGGCAAAGGAGAAGAAGAAGAACAAGAACACAAGATCACAAAAGCTCAAAAAGCCACATTTTATTCATCCATCAACATGTATATATATACAATAGTACAACTCTTCATTTCTCAACATAAAGAGGGAGTTGGAAAGTGGCAAAAGAAAAGTCTCAAAATAATGGCCATTAGTAATATATTTATAACACAATTAGAATTATCACTATTGATATTAAAAAAATTGAAAACAAAATTCAATGCTAATGGGATAGGCTCGAACAATATACATACACTGAAATCTCAATATTGAACAATATATATACACTGAAATCTCAATATTGATACTAAAAATTTTAAAAACAAAATTCAATGTTAATGGCAGGATTTGAACAATTTTCTATTTCATTTCGTATCGATGAAGCCTTACCATCTAAACAAATTAACCTTTGTGTAAATATTGATATACTTAGTATATATACTATATATATGGGGTGGGGGAGTGGGGGCAGCTGCCCCCACTGCCCCGATGCTGGATCCGTCATTATATATATATATATATATATATATATATATATATAGAAATCTGTTCAAATGTGGCCGCGCCTTCCCGTGCGATCGGTGCGGTTCACACCACTCAATGTTAGAAAATACACCACTCAATGTTAGAAAATGCACCACAATGAAAATACATAAAACACACCACAAACCCAAAATAATGCACCATAACTCCCTTGCCCCTAATGGTGCATTTGCTGACACTGTGTGGTGTATATTTTCATACTTAGTGGTGTGTTTTTTGGTAATGTGTACCTAACGATGCATATTTATGTGGTGCATTTTCTAACATTGGGTGGTGTATATCTGTATACATAGTGGTGAGGCCGCACTGTTCACACGTTAAGACGCGGCCACACCTGAACATGACCCTATATATATATATATATATATATATATATATATATATATATATATATATATATATATATATATATATATTTCTCAAAAAAAAAAACCTTATATATTTGAGTCTAAATTTAATAAGGAAGTTCATTTTTTCTTAATACTTTTCTAATAAAATTAAAAATTTAATTAGAAATACTTTAAATTTGATAAAATCAAATTATATTTTGACCATATATAAAAAATTCAACTCTCAATTTTAATAAAGTAAAATATATTGATTGTTTTAACCATATAACGAATCTAAAAAAATCTAAAATTAACAATAATAAATCAATGCAAATTCATATAAAAATATTGTCATCAAAACTTCTCTCTTTCCGTCTTCGTGTTTTCTCTACAAAATTAGAAGAATACTCATCATTCACATAATGCTTAACTGAGTGCTTGAGTGGTTTAACTTCAATAGCATTAGTTCAACCCCATCCTTAATTGAATTGAAAATTTATGAGTGTACTCACCTCATCTCTGAAAGACAATCATTCAAAGCTATAAGGAACTACAATTAAATATGTTGAAAATTAAACCAATAAAAAAACATGATGGTTAATAAAATAAATATGTGGATATTTTACCTCAAAATAGACCAATATCACCTACATTGAGGCTCAACCTCATGACTTTCCATATAAAATAATCACTACATGCCATTTGAGCACAAAGTGTTTGGCATTTGAATTATTATATTACTTATACTAAAATGTAAAAGGACACTGTGGAAAAATGGATTAGAATGATTCAAAATTCCTCTGAATTGGTATTTATAAAGTCTGTGAATTAATATTCATAAATTATTACGTACTTTGTTGAATTTGGTAAAATAAATTATTATAGTTAACTGTAAAGTGACATCAACATAACAATGCTTTAAATTTAGTAAAGTCAAACTATATTTTGAGCAGAGTTAATACCACACAAATGGTCCTCTGACTATTGGGGTAGTACTCCTTTTAGTCCTCGACTTTCAATTCGACCACAAATGGTCCTCTAACTTTCATTTTTTACTACAAATAGTCCTCTGTTAAAATTTCTGTTAAATAGGTGTTAAATGTAGGGGTATTATCGTCAAATTGATATATAATGGTCATAAAATAAAAATGTTTAGAATTTTTCACCAACAAGCATAATTGAAACGATTAACAAATATAAATACTCCTAAATAAAAAGACAATACACCTTATTCTCGTAATTATGCGTACAAAATGAAGATTTAATATTAGAGCTATCTGTTTTAATTTCACCAACAGATTAAAATGGAAGAATTTTTTTAAAAAAAAAACCTTGCTCCCATCATTTTCATGGTTGTTCATACATGGCCGATTAATAGTTTTCACTTTTCATTAATCGATCAAACATTTCGTTTGGGACATAACTGAAGGCTGCCACCGTTGAATTAATATAATTAATCAAGTACAAATTTTGAACATTAATCATGGATTTTTATTTAATTTGTTCATTTATGTAATTTGTCACGTCCATTTTGTTTTTATATTTATTAACTTAATGTTTATTAATGTTTGAAATTAATTATGTTGTCATATAATTCTAAAAAAGAAGTAATCATAATAATATTAATCAATTTGACGATATTACCCCTAGATTTAACACCTATTTAACAGAAATTTTAACAGAGGACTATTTGTGGTCAAAAATGAAAGTCAGAGGACCGTTTGTGGTCAAACTGAAAGTCGAGGACTAAAAGGAGTACTAGCCTAATAGTCAGAGGACCATTTGTGGTATTAACTCTTTTGAGCATAAAAAATATGGTAACTAACATCTTATAATAATATTGAGCTATAATATCGAAGATGATTATAATATTCTATATATATTAATTTGACTGTTTACAGAATTTACATAATAAAATATAAAAGATTATCTTCTCAAAAAATATAAAAGATTATAATATTACAAACGAAATTGGTATATTGAAATAAAAAGTCAACAACACATAATTTGAATATGAGTTAATTCCATTTTTGGTCCTAGAATTATAAGTGACAATCCACTTTTAGTCCCTTTTTATCAAAACATCTACTTTTGGTCCTAGTCTTATTGTGGTATGAACATTTTTAGTCCTCTATCAATAAAATAGTTTAAATTTCGTTAAATACAATGACATTTTGATCTTCAATTATGAATTGTTTCAAAAAAAATAAACATAAAAAATATAGTGGCTCAACCTACTTTGTATAAAAAAAATATCTAAATGTCATTGTATTTAACGAAATTTCAACGATTTTGTTGACGGAGGACCAAAACTGGTCATGTCACAATAATACTAGGACTAAAAGTGAATGTTCTGATAAAAAATGATTAAAAGTGGAATGTCACCTATAAATCTAGGACCAAAAATAGAAATAACTCTTTAAAAAAATAATATTAGAAAATAATAAAGCCACCGTATATAATTTAAATATAGAAATTAAACAAACAAAATTCACATAAAAAGTAGAAACCTAGATAATATACAAAAATTAATTTAAATATGGAAATAATTAGTCAAATCACGTGCTTCTATAATTTCAACCGTAATTATTCTCTATATAATAATTTTCATATTATATTTATGTGAAATAAAAAGTGAGAAAGGGAAGATATTTAAAGAAATTTTTAATTTATATATATTAACTTAGATGCTATATAAATATAAAATTCAAGACAAAAGGTTTCAGTTATCGTAATATATATATATATATATATATATATATATATATATATATATATATATATATATAGTAACTGCCATCATATATGCCATCATAGGGTTGCACTCTCGTGCGAACTCTCGCCCAAGTAGGAAATGAGAACGCTCCACAGTCGTCCACGTGTCCAGATCAACGAATCAGATGCAATTTTAAAAAAACGACGCGGTGGCATTTTCGTAAATAACTGGAACTTTAGTGCACCTAGTTTCACTTACAAGTGCACCTAGTTTCACTTAAAAGTGCACCTACTTTCACTTACAAGTGCACATATTTTCGCACCTATTTTCACTTACAAGTGCGAGTAATTTACCTTGTTAATATTCATGCACCTATTTTCGCAAATATTTTCATTTACAAATGCAAGTAATTTACCTTGTTAATATTCATGCACCTGGGTGCAACCTAGGTGCACCTAATTTTAACATAGGTTGCACCTAGTTATAACATTAGGTGCACTTAGTATTGATGCTCACTGTACAATTCACTTGCACCTGTAATACATTTTACTTGCATCTGCAATACATTTTACTTGCATTTGTGCAAGTAATTTACTTTGTTAACATTCATGCACCTGGTTGCAACCTATGTGCACCTAGTTATAACATTAAGTGCACCTAGTTATAACATTAGGTGCACTTAGTATTGATGCTCATTGTACGATTTACTTGCACTTGTAATACATTTTACTTGCACGTGTGCACCTATTTTCACTTGCATGTGCAAGTAATTTACCTTGTTAACATTTGTGTACCTAGGTGCACCTATGTGCACCTAATTATAACATGGCGTGCACCTAGTTATAACATTAGGTGCAACTACATTCCGGACACGTGTCACGCTGTGATTCGTCCGCATTTCTCTCTTGGGCGGCCAGTACGCATTTGAACGCGATCCTGCCATCATATATATAATGTTGAAGAATTATATATGTATTAAGGGTTATGGAAGACCCAAGACTATTGAAAATTGGAATTGCATGGCATAAATTAATGTAATTTTGTATAGGTGTTACATGTACTACGATTGAGTAAAACTTTCACCATGTATCATGATTTGATTGATAGAAGATAAAGAAAATAATAAAAATTGTGACCCACTAATTTTTCTAGATGAATAAGAATATGCCACTTAAGGATGGAGTAAGAAATGGAAAAAAAATGAGAGTATATGTGTAATGTGGAAATAAAGTGGTAATTTAAATTCTAGTGTTTGGTTTGCAGGAATAGAATTACTGGGAATTTCAATTGCAATGTTTGATATGCATGGGAATTGAAAGGGAATAAATAGTATAAACTCCAAAATGCCCATACTTATTATTATTATTATAAATCCTAAATGACTAAATTCAAATTTTGCTTTTAAAAATTTATGTAGCACGCTGCAAATAAAGTCTAAAATTGCATAATGGAAGCAATAAAATAGATACGAGAGTTTTGAGAAAACATATTCGATTGAGGTTGGCCTAATGATTGGCGTTCTGTGTTGAGAGGAAGAATAATACACACTATAATCGAAAGAGAGAGGTCAAACATTAATTTTAGGTTAAAAAAGAAAGGGATAATTTTGTCTCAAAGTTAATTATTTTCTTTCTAAAATCCATGAAATTGAAATACCAAGGGAGGCATGAGATTCTAATTCCATGAAAATGAGAGAATTTATTAAATTCTACGGAATTGCAATTCCCTCTAACCAAACAAAAAAATTTGCTTGCATTAAGAATTATGTGGAATTAGGTGGGAATGGAATTGTAATTCCCTCCGACCAAACGCCCAATGAATGGTCAACCTCTCTGCGGTCCCCGAGGTCCCGTTTGTAGTAAAATAAAAATATGTTTGGTTGATAGGTTTAGCTATCAGGAATGTGTACCAAAGTTTTTGTTATTCTTTGGTTGACAGATTTCTAGAGCACTACTATGGGTTTTGATTACCCCTTGCAAAACCCATTCCCTAATAAAATAAGGGTTTCATTCCTTCCTCCTCAACCACTTCCCCAACTATTAATAATCATTCTCATTTTACCCTACTACCAATCATGCAAAATACTTTCACCAAAACCCATTACCATTACCAATTTGATACCCATTCCGATTCCAATTCACATGTGCGAACCAAACACACCCTGTTGATTAGTCATTCAGTGAGCCATGCTCCCGGGCATAACATCCAATAATCCATAGGAACTGCTTTAATTTTCATCCAAAGTGAGAATATGGCATTTCTTTAAGAAAGTGTTTACTGGATTGAATAAAAAGAATTATGAAGCATTATACCCTCCTTGGGCATGCAGCAATATTTGTGCAGATTGAATTTTGTTGTGTAGTTGCAAAGCCATTAAGATGAAATGAATCTTTTAACCATGAAGACAAGAAAAAAAGGACTTTAATGCTATGTGAAGTCATTCATAAACTCCCCACTCAACTCCCAATATGCAAATCTTTGATATATCATATATGGATCGGAGTGCACAGTGCACAGACCCTGCCCACAGAGTCCAAAATCCATAATTCATTACCCACTTCTCAGGTCAGACATTTTTCAGATAAGATTTTAGCTCTGCAAATAATATTCGCTGCCTCGATCTGAAGCTTTTCCTTTTGCTTGCTTAATTCCATTCACCAAATAGGTAAAAAAGAAGCCTACTCCCTTTTGCTTCTTTGGTTTTTACTTTTTACTGCCCACAGATTCTTTCCATCTCATATTTGTGGATAGTATATCCGAAATCATTATTACGTGGACCATGGTTCACGTAGTTGTGTGGAACACACTATCAAATACCCATAGTAATATATATTTAGTACACAGATAATGTATTTGTAGTATATTAAAAATGTACGTTGTATTCAGGGAAAGTACATTATTTGAGTACTGATTAGGCATTTGGTTGGAGGAAAGGAATTGTAATTCTATGAAAAAGAATAATGTGGGAATAAAGTGAAAGTTTTAATTCCAGTGTTTGGTTTGCAAAAATAAAATTATTGGGAATTTCAATTCCAATATTTGGTATATATGGGATGGAAAGGAATAAGTAGTACAAAGTTTGTTGTTGTTGTTGTTGTTATTATTATTATCTTATATGACAAGTATCTCTTGGACTCATTTGTATATTCAAACACTAAAAAGGTATAATATATTAAATTCAAAATTTTGTTTTTCAAAATGTAGGAAAATACGCTATATACACACCAAATTTAAATACTTGAGAGTTTTGAGAAAACATACTTGATTAAGGTTGGCTTAGAATGATTATTGCTCAAGAACGGCATTTTCTGTTGACAGTAGTCGAAAAATAATACACGTTATCATCTAGAAGGGAATGTCAGACATTAATTTTAGGTTAAAAAATAGGAGGGATAATTTTGTCTTTGGATTTTTTTTTTCTTTTTAAAACCCACAGAATTAAAATCGCATAGGGGGACATAGGATTTTAATTCCATAAAAATGAGGGAATTGCAATTTCGTGGAATTGCGATTCTTTCCAACCAAACTAATGAATTTAGTTGCCTTTGAAATTAAGTGGGAATAGAATTAAAATTCCCTCCAACCAAACGCCCTGTGAGCTGTGAAAGTACATTATTTTGTATAATGTACATTTAGTACACAAATAATGTACTTTTTGTTATGGTTCACACAACAATGTGTGAACCATGACCCACACAATAATTTGTCGATACAGTACAATCAAATATTTCATACATAAAAATGAAATATTTAATTTGATCGTACGGAGTAATACTAGAACTAGTACATAAAATAGTACTCAATATAATCATATTGCTTTTTATTTTATAATTTTATTGATTTTTGCAAAGGAGAATGGTCAAATAATGTTATCTATATATTATTAATGACGGTTTAATTCACACCTTATAGATTAAAATAAGATCTAATCGGATATATTTATTTTTAAAATTTTGTTCATTTAACATTTTCTCCAAGTTTTTCCCAAATAACTCTTCTACAATGCTGCATGAAATTTAAATAAAAATAATTTTAGTGACTTGCTAATTGTTCTTGATTGATACCTGTGCCAATAATATTTGGTGCGGTTAAGTATTTCATACTTGAAATATTTATTTGTATCGGGTAGTATTAATATTAATAGTATTCGATACCATAAAATATCTATCATATTAGGTTTATATGATACTAATTGAAGCATGTGTTTCATCTCAACTAAAAGCCTAAACTAATAACATGTGTTCCATCTCAACTAAAAGCCTAAACTAGTACGTAGTTGGATTGCACATTTATGTTTTATATATTATATGCTCAACACGCCTCTTCACATGTGTGGACCGATTACTTTTTTATGGGCTCCAATTAACACATGGACCATAATATCTTTTTTTTTTTTTTATTTTTTTATTGAGTGACGCAAAGATTTAAACCCATGACCTTTGGCATAGGGTTGACTCTGATACCAAACTGAAGTATGTGTTTTATCTCAACTAAAAGTCAAAATTAATAGTTTTTTTTTTTGTTTTTTGAAAACAGTCAAAATTAATAGTTAGATTGCACATTTATGTTTTATACTAGTTTTATACGCGCATTGCGCAAATGAGTTAATGCCCAATGTTTATATTTAATAAATATTTGAAAGTATATCAATGCAAGATTATATAGGAGAATTTTATACATGGGTAATTGAATGTTGAATTTTTTTATTTAAATATCTAACTCAAAGTATACGAATCCAAGATAATATAGAAAATTCATTATAATTATTACGAGTTAATACCCAATATAGTCCTCGACTATAGAAGTTTTACTCAATTTAGTCCTAAGTGACTTTTTGTACTCTATTTAGTCCTCGATTTTAATGATTTTACTCACTTTAGTCCTCTGTTAAAAATTCTGTTTGTTGGGTGTTAATAACAAGGTTAACATGTAAATTTCATTTCTATTTTGTTTTTTTTTATTAAATTAATTATTAATTATATGTCCTAATTTATTTCTATCTTCTCCGTCTTCAGTCGCTGGTACAATTCCCCCCTCTCCCTCACTCTTCTCGGTCTTCCCGATACAACCCTCCTTTCTTCAAGCCCAAGAAACGCATAACAAACTTATCGGAAGCAAACACACGGCAAAGCACTCCAACGATTGTTGAACCTATTACCCATTGTTGGCACTGGGAGTAAACGCCGAACTAGAAGCAACACACCATAGGGGATTCAAGACGTAGAATTGGATACAAATGCAATACGGTACCCACAAAAAAATCTTGTTAGTTTTTTTTTTTTTTTTTTTTTTTTTTTTTTTTTTTTTTTTTTAAATGTGGATTTAACTCATTTCTTACTGTCTGTTAGATCAAATATTTTTAATGTGGATTTAACTCATGGGGGATTCAAATTTGTTTAAATTATGAACTTCTAGATTATGATTAGGTTTGAAGTTCTAGCTTATATTGCATGCGTGAGTATTGAAAATTTTGCTCTTTTTTCTCTATGTTAGTATTGATACTACATGAACAGAATGCTAATTGATTGAGTTTGAATTCATTACTGTTAATGCTATTTGCTAATTGCTTTGTGTTTGGATTCATTTGAAAATAACTAAAAATGCTTCTATTTGAATTCATTTGAAAAGTGATCAGAATTTCAATATGCCAAAGTTAACTAATTGCTCTTTAAAAGGTAGTTTCTCGCTTCAATTTGATGGGTAATGGGTTATTTGAGTACTTTCATTGTCAACAAATCACCCAAGTAGTTAATATGATTGGTTTTAAACTATTCTTTTTTTTTTTTCATGGTATTAAAGAAATACATATGTATCATTTTTTGGTGTAACTACTAATTTATTTAATTCAATAAGAGTACGTAAAATAGAGTGATTATTCCGCTTCAATTTGTTGGGTTCTTATTTGAGTACTCTCTTTGTCAACCAATCCCCAAGTAGTTAATATAATTAGCTTCAAATTATTTTAATTTTTTTTCATAGTATTTACCAGCGATGCGCGCAGATTGAGAGTATAACCTTCCGATCCCTCGAACCTTGAGAGCTGTCAAGATTTTAATATGCCGAACCTTCTTTATACATCGACAGGAGAACACACAACTATTTGTACATTAAGGTTTTATTAACATTGTTGTTATTAGCTTAAACCGGCATGTAGGTATTTGGAAACATGTGGTGGGGAAGAGGTAGTGATCTTGGATTTGAGGAAGGAGAATATGGTTGCTGCGGGCATGAAAGGTGGTGGAAGCTAGCCACCAGAAACTGGGGATAATCGATGAGGGTTTGCTCGAATCAATGGAAGAGAACATATATGATAAAAACTTACAAATTTATTCTTTAAATCGGTGGCCGAGCCCTGTTGCAATGTCTTCTCCATTCAGAAAGCTTTTTAGAAGGCCTTGGAGAAGACAGACAATTCAAAGTGAAAACATATCTTTTGTTTAAAATATGACCACCTTCACCCATCCAAAACTTAGTCAACTAACTCACAGGAAACAAATACCACATCTCTAGCTCTCGTTCAGGGAAAGCTTTGCCGTTGCCGAACTTGCGGAGAACAAATCCATCCATATATGTATGGACGTATATATGGTCGCCAAATAGAGATCAGATGCGCAGAAATTTTTATAAGTTTTGGATCCATACATAATATGGTAATCATATATTATAGAAATAATAATGATTTAGAAAGTTGTTTATTTGCAAAGGAGGACTTGGTTGACATTAATTTTTTTTTAATGACGTGTCACATTGTGGTTCACCGCCGGTGCATAGCACTTATACACCGGCGGTGCATCAAATATTTACTCTTTAATTAAATAATTTGACTGCCATTTTTTCTATCCATTCTAGGCCTAACTCTCTTTGGCTCTTATTAGTATAGTAGATATATTATATTTTCCACATACTATTCACACTATAATAATAATAATAATAATAATAATAATAATAATAATAATAATAATAATAATAATAATAATAATAATAATAATTGACAGTTTTGTTGAAATCGGGTCCACCACAAACCAGGTACGAAAGTAAGAACGGGGTAAGAAAATAGTAGTATTATTAGTTCGGGGCGCTAGGCCCAAAAGAGTACATATAAAGCCCAAGATAACGGCCCAAAACGATAGCCCAAATAATAAATGACTAATACAAGCTATACCCTAGTGGACTAAAAATAATTATGTTGTCGCTAAGAATTGAACCCTAGTGTATGGGTTAAAAGTAAGGATCACAAGTCAATGGACCAAGAGAGATGTCGTGTTTAAGGGATGATCTTTAAGGGGAGGAAAGGGTGCCTATTTATAGTATAGATGTAACCCCTCGGTTTTTACGACAAAGTTAAGATTCGAAAATAGCGATA
>CP025647.1:19341765-19352461 GCA_003576665.1 Ipomoea trifida | reverse complement strand
TATTAGGATTTTGTAATAAATCCCATATGTGAAAATTGGGGTGTTACAATAGAGCCCCTCCAGATGCTCGATAAATGTACGGCACCGGATTGCTTTTATTTCACACGGGTAAATAGAGCACACTACCTTATAATACATAAGATGTGTGATAGTTTGGTGGTTTAGAACTTGTGATGTCATGTTTGAAGTCGTGGATTTGATACCCCTTGGTAGCACATCCTTTAACATTTTGCTTCATGCTTCCTCTTCACCTTCTTGCGCCAAGACTTATCCAATAAAATAAACCCGTGTCCCATTTCAATAATAATAAAATAATAGCCTTGTTTCGTCTTATTCGTACTTTATCTACCCTTGTACGTATTTTCTGCTTTTGTTTTGTTTTTCTTTTGTTTGTTTTGGTTGACATCGTTTGCTTTGACTCATAGAAAGGAAGTTTTGCATTGCTAATAGTTGCAAGGTTTGATTCTTATCAATATGATAAAAATAGAAGTATGGAATGCCATGTTGGAGACATTTAATAGAAAATGACTTTCCTATATTTTTATAACCAGCACCAGCTTCTTCATTTCATTCACAAATAAAGATACTTCCTTGTCCGCAAATACATCATGGGATCATTCAACCCATGATCTTCCATTTGCGCTGCTTCTTCTGCGTATTTTACGTGGCCATGCAAGGAGTGGTTAGTTGAGTTCTACACTATATAAACATTTTTGGATTACGCTGGATACACCCAATCATCTTTCTAGCTATTTGTCTTCGTCTGAGCATTATTACAATACTGTGTTACCGGTCGGAAGCAATTGCAAGTGGCCAGAAATTGCTTTTAAGGGAGTGTTCTCCATAACACGACACAGTGTTATTTTCCCTATTTTCCCTTTCCATACACCTCATAATATTTGTTGTTTCCCTTTGTACTGTCGACATTGTTAATCTCATATACAATAGTTAAAAGCAATTCCAAAACAATGTCTTCATTCACCGCCAAACCTACTGTTGATCTCGCGAAATTGGAGCCACTCAACGGCTTGAACTTCCGCAGATGGTCCGCCAAAATTCTCATGCATTTTGAGCAAGCTGAAATGGATTATGTCTTACTTCATGACACTGCTATGTACCTTGTTCAAACTTCATCAACTCAAGACCAGCCAGCTTCATCAACTCCTGCGCAAGACTCTCAGGTGACAATCTTGGAGACCAGTGGCGATCCCAAGGCACCTCCAACAAAGTCACCTACAATCAGTGAAGAAGCCTATGCCAAATATGACAAAGACAATAAATACGTGCGTGCGACCTTGCTTCAGAACATGGAAGATTCTGTATTTGACATTTATTCTAAGCACAAGTATGCAAAAACCATCTGGGATGTACTACAGAAGAAGTACGTGAGTGATGATGCTGGCCGAAGAAAGTATGTTGTTGCTCATTGGTTGAACTTCAAAATGACAGACACAAAGCCCATACTGGAACAAGTGCATGAATACGAAAACTTAACAACAGATATGCTTGCTGAAGGAACCCAGGTAAATGACATATTTTTATCTAACGCGCTAATAGAGAAATTGCCTGAATCCTGGGTAAATTTCCAAAATAAAATGAAGCATAATTCAAATGAGGTTACATTGGAAGAGTTGGTGAAATCCATCAACATTGAAGCCTCAATTCGTCAAAACAGGTCTGTTACATATCCTGGAAACTTTAAAGCTAACATTGTAGAATCAAGTTTCAGTAATAACAGGGCGAAGACTGGAGGCCAAAACAAGAATAATAAAAGAAATGGCAAGCCCAACAATAATGATAATCGCTTCAAAAATGACAAAATCCAGAAAAAAGGCAAAAGTGGTGGATGTTTCGTCTGTGGGAAGTCAGGACATCGGGCAGCACAATGCTATTTTCGCAAAGGGATTTTCAATCAAAACTCCCATAAGGCAAGCAATGAAGAACCTAGGAACCAAGCCAATCTGCTTGAAAATGCAGAAGACTCAGAAGTAATTGCAGTTGTGATCACCGAAGCCAACATAGTTGGAGATCCAGAAGAATGGGTGGTAGACACTAGAGCTTCCCGTCACTTCTGTGCAAATAGAGAAATGTTCAAAGAATTCGTGTCAACTGAAGGGGAACAAGTTTTCATGGGGAACTCGAGTGTTTCCGAGGTAAGGGGAAAAGGAACAGTAGAACTTAAGTTACATTCTGAGAAAAAATTACTGTTACAATATGTGTTATATGTTCCCACTCTCCGTAGAAATTTAATTTCTGGGGCCTTGTTGAATAAAGTCGGGATTAAATTAGTTTTTGAGTCTAACCGTCTGGTCATGACTTGAGAGGAAAAATATCTAGGGAAGGGATATTTACGTGGTGGACTTTTTGTGCTGGATGTAACTGTAGTTAGACTTGAACCTATTTATGATGTTGTTCCAAACTGGCATGGTCCAAATAATAATAATGCTTCTTCTGCTTATATTACTGTCTCAGTAAATGTTTGGCATGGTAGACTAGGGCATGTTGGCCTAAACTGCTTAAATAGATTGAAAATTATGGATTTATTGCCAAACTTGATTACTGATTCACACTCTCAATGTGAAATATGTGCTGAAGCTAAGTTTGCTAGAAAATCATTTTCTGCTGTAAATACTCGTTCTACAACAGCTCTAGAATTGATTCATTCTGATTTAGCTGATTTTAAGAGTACTGAAAGTAGAGGTGGAAAGTGTTATTATATCACCTTTATTGATGATTTTTCTCGCTTTACAAAGATTTACTTGTTGAGAACAAAAGACGAAGCTGAACAAAAATTCTTGGTTTTTAAATCTGAAGTAGAGAATTAGTTAGACAAAAAGATTAAAAGGCTTCGTTCTGATAGGGGAGGAGAATATGAAACAAAGTTTCTGAAAAACTTGTGTGAAAATTCTGGTATCATTCACGAAGTAACCGCTCCTTATACCCCTCAACAAACTGGCATAGCTGAAAGGAAAAATAGAACTTTAAAGGAAATGATTAATGTCATGCTAATCAGTGCAGGTGCTCTGAACTCCCTGTGGGGGGAAGCTGTGTTAACAGCAAATCACATTCTAAATAGAGTACCTCATAAAGGGTTTGAAAAAACTCCCTATGAGTTGTGGAAAGGGCATGCCCCCATCCTCAATTACTTTAAAGTGTGGGGGTGCCTGGCAAAGGTGGGACTTCCGTCTTTTAAAAGACCCAACTTAGGGTCTAAAACCTTAGATGCCGGTTTTGTGGGCTATGCTGAAAATAGTGCTGCTTATAGGTTTATGTGTTTGGAGAATCGTTCAATATGTGAGTCTAGAGATGCCCCTTTAAAAAATACTCACAACTTGTCTGCAAGTAGTTATCAATTACATGGGCATACACAACTTCCTTTGACTAGTGTTTCAGATGATTCCTGTGAACCTAGAAGAAGTAAAAGGCCTAGAATTGAGAAAAGGTTTGGCTCTGATTTTATAACATTTATAACTGAACTGCAAGATATAAATGAAATATGAGATCATTTCGTTTGTCAATTGGTTTTAGAAGAAGAGCCGAAAACCTTTGACGATGCTATGCGATCTGTTGATTGCACATTGTGGAAAGAAGCCATCAAAAGTGAGTTGGACTCGATTAAGTCAAATCTCACTTGGGAGTTGGTAAATCTTCCAAAAGGATGTAAACCAGTTGGTTGCAAATGGATCTTCAAAAGGAAATTAAGACCAGATGGGTCTATTGAAAGATTTAAAGCTAGGCTTGTAGCTAAAGGATACACTTAGAGATTTGGTGAAGATTACTTTAATACATATTCACCACTAACAAAAATCTCAACCATTCGTATTCTGTTTGTCTTAGCTTCATTGCACAGGTTGTTAGTCCACCAGATGGACGTCAAAACAGCATTTCTCAATGGTGATTTGGATGAAGAAATCTACATGGAACAACCTCCTGGATGTGTCGAACTTGGTTAAGAAGAAAAGGTATGTAGACTCAAAAAGTCTTTGTATGGCTTGAAGCAAGCTCCCAAACAATGGTATGAAAAGTTCCATAATACTTTGTTAGACCTAGGTTACACTGCTAACCGGTCAGATGCTTGCTTATATTCTAAAGAAATTGAGTCTACAATCATAATTATATGTCTCTATGTAGATGATATGTTGATATTTAGTCCAAACATTGACACAATCAATGAAACTAAAAGGACTTTATGTACCAAGTTTGATATGAAGGATCTCGGAGAAGCCGACGTCATTCTTGGGGTAAAAGTTACAAAAATTGTCAAGGGTTATCATCTAGCTCAAAGCCATTATACAGAGAAACTATTAAAGAAGTTTAATAGTTATGATGTAACCTCGGCTAAAACCCCGTATGATCCGATCATCAAATTATTTAAGAGTATGGAGGAAGGTATATCTCAAGAAGAATATGCCAAAATAATTGGAAGTTTAATGTTTCTAATGAATTACACTAGGCCTAATATTGCCTTTGCAGTAAACAGACTCAGTCGCTATACTCACAACCCAGGTAGTGCCCATTGGAATGCACTGAACCGAGTGTTTCGATACCTCAGAGGCACTTTAGACTAGGGTCTTGACTATGCAGGATTTCCAGCAGTGTTGGAAGGATTCTGTGATGCGAACTGGGTCAATGAGGGTGATGATGCTAGCTCCACTAGTGGTTATGTGTTTACTATGTGCGGAGCAGCTATATCATGGAAATCGACTAAACAGTCATGTATAGCTAGATCAACTATAGAAGCAGAGTTCGTAGCCCTTGATCTAGCAAGCCAAGAAGCTGAGTGGCTGAGAAACTTATTGGCAGATATACCGTTGTGGGTGTGTCTAACACCTTCTGTGCCGTTGCATTGTGACTCACAAACGGCTATTTGTGTCGCAAAGAATAGTGCCTATAATGGAAAGAGAAGGCACATAAGAGTCAGACATGAGTCTGTACGACAGTTAATTATGACCGGAGTAATAACGATGGAATATGTGAAATCTGAGAGGAATATTGCATATCCTCTCACGAAATGGCTAAACCGAAAAGCCATCCTTGAGACGTTAAGGGAGATGGGCTTGAAATCGGTGAGGTGAGGAATCCATGACATGTACCAATTCATAGGTCAATCGAGGTCATGGAAAGACTCACATAAGTGATGTGATATTAAATTAGCCTTAGTAACTCTGTAGCTCTAAGGGCGGTCTATGTTGATGTAGACTTGACAGAGCAAGATTCAAAGGTCAAAGCTTTGACCTGCATGTATTAAAGTAAAAGTTGGTGCGCGCATTTGAGTTCAAAATTTATCCAACCGACGAGTTCAAGACTTGTTTCACTCTTGGGAAGAAAATTACTCGATGTCACTATGTGTCAGTTCAAGGTTTCAAATCACTGACATTAAGATCAACTTTGTGTACTGCTCAGACATTATCCTTGTAAGCCTTTTCTATAAATGTGTGGGGGATTGTTGGAGACATTTAATAAAAATAAACATTTAATAGAAAAGGACTTCCCTATATTTTTATAACCAGCACCAGCTTCTTCATTTTATTCACAAATAAAGATACTTCCTTGTCCGCAAATACATCATGGGATCATTCAACCCATGATCCTCCATTTGCACTGCTTCTTCTGCGTATTTTACGAGGCCATGCAAGGAGTGGTTAGTTGAGTTCTACACTATATAAACATTGTTGGATTATGCTAGATACACCCAATCATCTTTCTAGCTATTTGCCTTCGTCTGAGCATTATTACAATATTGTGTTACCAGTCGGAAGCAACCGCGAGTGGTCGAAAATTGCTTTTAAGGGAGTGTTCTCCATAACACGACATTGTGCTATTTTCCCTATTTTCCCTTTCCATACACCTCATAATATTTGCTGTTTCCCTTTGTACTGTCGACATTGTTCATATCATATACAACATGCCATTGCTAATTGGTTATTGATACTAATATACAAGCATTTAAGGGCTTGTAAATTGATTGCTAATTTGTTATTGATACTAAATACAAGCATTTGAGGACTTGGAAATTGATTGGAGTAAATTTCTTAATTTACCTTTTCTATCAAATTTTAAAATTGCAAAAGCAGGGTAGAACTCAAGATTTTAAGATATGCAAAAGGGTAGGACTCAAGATCGAGGCACAATCCTATAGAAAATAAAATTTAGAGTACCTTTGTGAAGTTCTAAAATTTCCTGAACTTACTTTCACAAATTATGTTAAAAAAAGGAAAAAGGTTCAAATTGGTCAGTAAACTTATTTTCATAAGTATACAATGTCAATATTTCCTTTCAAAGAATTGAATCTTGAATGCTTTTGTGAATATCCAGTTAGAAGTATTTCAGGGAAACCATTCAGGAAGTTGTATACAGATTGCACAGTGTTTTGTTTAAAAAAAAACCTATATATTTAAAAAAATATATATTTTGTATAAATAACTATACTGTATGTATACATACTGAATGCATACAGAAATATTTATAATTGTGTATATTGGAAAAAAAATATGTATACAGACAACTGCTAATATTCAATAGAAATTGCATATATATATATATATATATATACTGTACTAATAAGAGCCAAAAAGAGTGAGGCCTAAAATGGGTAGAAAAAATGGCGGTCAAATTATTTAATCAAATGGATGGTTACGATGAAATTATTTAATCAAATAGATGGTTAAGATAATTCAAATTAATATTATTAATAGAGATTACCTAATTTAACCTTACTTTTATGATTATCCGTTAAGTTTTCCGTTAAATGTTCTATTCTCCATTAATATTCCGTTAACTTTTAACTTACCCATTAATTTCTATAAAAAAGGTCTTAGGTTCGAACCTCATCTCAATCAAATTTGACATAATTAAGTTTCTCATTCTATTTTACTCTTATTAAATTAAATAAATTAGTAGCTACAACGAAAAATGATACATATGTATTTCTTTAATTTAGAATTATGTGTCTACAATACCTTCATTTGAAAAAATTATTCATTATCAAAAAATTAAATTAAATAAGAGAAATAATTTCATTAGTTATACTGTCTTTATTTTCTCTCAGGCAAAGATTCTTTACATTCAAATTTATGGATTGATATTCATTACATTGTCTATTATCTTATTTTTACAATATCTTGTAATTAAATATCAAAGTTATTTACCAAGTATTTTATTAATAATATGAAAAAAAAATTAAAATAATTTGAAGCTAATTATATTAACTACTTGGGGATTGGTTGACAAAGAGAGTACTCAAATAATAACCCAACAAATTGAAGAGGAATCACTCTATTTTACTCTTATTGAATTAAATAAATTAGTAGTTACACCAAAAATTGATACATATGTATTTCTTTAATACCATGAAAAAAATAAAAAAGAATAGTTTGAAACCAATCATATTAATTACTTGGGGGATTTGTTGACAATGAAAGTACTCAAATAACACATTACCCAGCAAATTGAAGCGAGAAACTATCTTTTAATATCTTTGGAATACATAATATTTTAAATTTTCAAATTTTTATTAATTTATTTAATCTTTTTTCTTAAACTAGGGATTTCTTTATCCACAATAACTCATTCAACAATAATGGTTAAACCAAATGAACCCCGAGCAGAACACCTAAAGGAAAGTCCATAGCTCCTATATCATAATCTCATTGCATGACGTTGTCATCTATGCTACCAACAATAACCGAATTGCAAATAGCACACTACCAACAAAAAGGAAGAGAACAAATAGTAAAGATGAAGACAATGACAATGTTACTCAAAAGAGAATTAAGAACACTTAGAAAAATTCAAATTAAAAGTAATATTTATTTAAACTATCATTTTTAGACCAAAAATTTATACTATCAATTTTACAAGGTTGCAAACATTTATCTTAGTAATAATTATAATGAATTTTCTATATTATCCTGGATTCATATACATTGAGTTAGATATTTAAATAAAAAAATTCGACATTCAATTACCCATGTATAAACTTCTCCTATATAATCTTACATTGATATACTTTCAAATATTTATTTAAATATAAACATTTGGCATTAACCCATTCGCGCAATGCGCGTATAAAACTAGTATATATATATATATATATATATATATATATATATATATATATATATATATATATATATATATATATATATATATATAATGATAGGAATTCATAGTATAAATATGCAATATATTAGCAATTTGAACAATTAGGCATGTGAATTAGAAAATAAACATATCGTTCACCGAATGAGCGTGTTGATAACGTGTTTTAAATTGTTTCATTTAGCTCGTTGTGTTTCACCGATGGAATTGGATGAACATGAACAATATAATATAAATATAAATATAGAGAGAAACATGAACAATAACATATCTTTCATATATTATTCCAACACCAATCAATACATATGAAGTAGTATATATTTTGTTAAAGTGAGGTTTGGGAGAAGAGACCAGGGATCGAGTCTCACCAGCGGCAGTTTGAGAGCAACGTGAGGGGGACTTCTTGTGCGCAGTGAGCAAATGTCTAGCTTCTGTGTTCAGTTGAGTCACTATGATTTACATCCTCCCAGATGCTTTGTCGAGCCAGGGTGTGGGGGGCCCTTCGGGTTGGGAATTCAACCTTTTGGGAGAAGAAGTAGTATATACATAAAATCACATTTGTAACGGCTAACATTAAGAATGGATATAAATATGACTGTTACATATTGAATACTCATAATGTTCACAATAATATATTTATAACAATTAATGCATTGTTAAATGATTTACAATTTTTTACAAACTTTATATCAATACTATTAAATTAAAATACTTGGAACCTTGTTAAATTTCCCTCTTTTAAAACTATAGTGTCTCATTAAGATCCAAATATTACATTAATTTTTAATGTGTTTGAAGGACTCTATGTATCTGAGTCACACTAGGACTATCAATTGACATAGTCACTCGGCTCTGAGACCAATTGATGGATCTCAGCGCTGCACTATGCTTACTTCCTAGGGGGTCACCCATCCCGTGATGGCCGGAAGTCAAGCACGCTTAACCTCAAGCACGCTTAACCACAGAGTTCTTTGGCTATCTGGTTGTCATATCCTACTTAAAACCAATTGGTGATAGGTAGGTGGACATTAACCATTTAACCACATCCCTCCATGGTAAGCCACAGCGCCACGTCTCGAATCGAGCAGGGGCTGAACTCGACTAACCCTGCCGACGCGCCCAACATATCCCTATCCCTGACTTCTGTCATTGTATTCGTTCTATTGAATACAAACATTCAGTTATCATCTGGTATCAGCTAACCTAGGTTTCTTTCCTCATGGTGAGAGCTGTCAAAACGGGCCTGCCCGGCCCATACGGGCTGGCCTGTCTCGGGTTGGTCCGAAAACGGGTCGGGACGAGCCGGCCTATTTTCCCACGGATTGGGATTTAGCCAAGCCAACCCGTGTATGGCGGGCCAGCACGTTAATTTTTTTTTTTGAATAAATATTATTAAAATTGTTTTATTTTGTATAAGTTAGGAATTGAACCCGAATCCCTTTCAAATGTGAATTAGTATTTTAGTGTGAATTTGTGTACTCACTTGCACCGTTGGTTGGGCTTCATCTAATGGTTGGGGGTGTTCTATGGATGTCCCTTTTTTTATGGGGGTGAGTTTGGTGCTAAGGGTTTAATGGTATATTCCATTTTAGGCTCACCCCCTGTTTTTTATCTACGTTATTATTTAATCCAAAAATTCATACCATTATTCCCGGTTATTTTTGTTTCGCTCTCTTGGTTTCCTCTGCGCAGGCTTTCTTGTCGACTCGCCACTCTTGGTTCAGTGCAGGTTTCTTCATTGGTTCACATGGGTTCAGGTATGTATTTCATATAGGGTTTGTGTATTACTCAATCGTTGTGTGTGTGTGTGGGGGGGGGGGTTGTATCGTTACAGTGGTGACTAATTAGGTTGCGTGGTTCGGTGATATTCCGTTGTTTCTCGTCGTGGTGGGCGTTTCAGCGCCGGAGGGGGGTGTGGGGTAGGGTTCAGGCTGATGGGTGGTGGTGCAGTGGTGGGGGCGTGTGTATTGTAGGGTTCAGGCTTTTTGGGGTGTGGTTCACGGTATTTGGGAGTGGTGCAGCGGTGTCTGGCGCTCCCCAGCGAGTAGTGCTGTGCAGTGTAGGGTTCAGGGTTTTGGGGGTGATTCACGATGTTTGGAAGTGGTGCAGTGCAGTGCAAAGTTCACGGCTAGGGGGGTGGGGGTGGTGCAATAGGGGGGAGGGTTGTGTGCAATGCACTAGTGGTGGAACTGGGGGTGGTGCAGTGTAGGGTTCAGGGTTTTGGGGGTGATTCACGGTGGGTGGAAGTGGTGCAGTGCAGTGCAAAGTTCACGGCTACCGGGTGGGGTGGTGCAATAGGGGGGAGGGCTGTGTGCAATGCACTGGTGGTGCACCTGGGTTGTGTTATGAATTTATTAGTTACATTACTGTGGTTAGTCTAAACAGGGTTTCCGTGTGTTGTTATTTTTTGTTCAGGCTATACACATGGGGAGTTCAGGATGCCTAATGCAAGGTCCGAATATGATTCTTGGGGTGAGGTTTATGAGTTGTCTTTTGTGATCGAGTTAAATATCAACACTATAATTACAGTAATGCATACAGTTTAATGTGGGGGGGGGGGGCATTGTTTTTTCATGCTTGTTCTTGCCTAACATTT
>CP025647.1:19328526-19336729 GCA_003576665.1 Ipomoea trifida | reverse complement strand
GCATGCTGCAATTGGTGTCCCCATTTATAGAATACACAATTATTTGAGGGTGAGGTTTAAGAATTGTCTTGAATGACCAAGTTAAATATGAACTATATAATTGTAATAATGAATATATTTTAATGTGGAGGTTCAATGTCAACTATTTCTTCTGTGCCTCAATACACTCCAAGTAGATATGTGAACCTCAGTGTTAGGGTCGGGTAATAAACTACTTTGGATAGGACTAGTTCATGCATTCTTATTACTACATTGCATCCCTAGAGTTAATTGATGTTTTGGTTATCTGGAAAAGCCTTAAAAAAATGGATGACCTGTTGGCATGGGTTTGGAGATTAAACTAGTGCATTACACTGTCGACAGCCCGGTCGTACCCAACAGTATTTTAGATATATTGCGGCTGAGTATTCTCAAATAGTTTAATTGATTACTGTGTGTCTCTAATAAATGTTGCTGTGGATGGTTTTTGTGGTGCAACTAGATTGTGTTATGAATTTATTAGCTACATTACTTGGTTAGTCTAAACAGGGTTTTCGTGTGTTATTTTTTGTTTAGGCTATACACAGGGGAGTTCGGGGTATCCTAATGCAAGGTCCGAATATGATTCTTGGGGTGAGGTTTATGAGTTGTCTGTTGTGATCAAGTTAAATATCAACTCTATAATTAGAGTAATGCATATAGTTTAATGTGGAGGACAACTAAATCCTACGCAATAGTATTTTAGATATATTGCGGTTCTGTATAGTCCGGTAATGTTAATACTTTAATTGATTAGTATGCGTGTGTTCTAATAAATGTTGCTTGTGGTATGAAATTTGTGGTGCAACTAGATTGTGTTATGAATTTATTAGCTACATTACTGTGGTTAGTCAATAGAGTAATGCATACAGTTTAATGCGAAGGATTTCAATGTAAACTATTTCTGTTGTGCCTCAATACAGCCAGGCAGAATGTTACCCTTAGGGTAGTAAAACTACTTTGGATAGGAATAATTCATGCATTCTTCTTGCTACATTGCATCCCTAAAGTTAATTGATGTGTTGGTTATCTAAAAAGTATTAATAAAATGGATGAGCTTTTCGCATGGGTTTGGAGGTTAAAACCAGTGCATTGCACACTGTAGCCAGCTAAACCCAACCCAACAGTAGTTTAGATATATTGTGGTCGTGTATAGTCCGGTAATGTTAATAGTTTAATTGATTAGTATGCGTGTGTGCTCTAATAAATGTTGCTTGTGGTATGGAATTTGTGCTGCAACTAGATTGTGTTATGAATTTATTAGTTACATTATGTGGTTAGTATAAACCGGGTTTTCGTGTGTTGTTATTTTTTGACCAGGCTATACACAGGGGGAGTCCGGAGTGCCAAATGCAGGGTCCGAATATGATACTTTGGGTGAGTTTTATGAGTTGTCTTTTGTGTCAAGTTAAATATTAAATATCAACTCTATAATTACAGTAATGCATACAGTTTAATGTGGAGGGCAACTAAATCCTATCCAACAGTTTTTTAGATATATTGAGGTTGTGTATAGTCTGGTAATGTTAATAGTTTAATTGATTAGTATGCGTGTACTCTAATAAATATTGCTTGTGGTATGGAGTTTGTGGTGCAACTAGATTTTGTTTATGAATTTATTAACTACATTACTGTGGTTAGTCTAAAGGGGTTCCGTGTGTTGCTATTTTTTATTCAGCCTATACACAAGGGGAGTCCGGGGTGCCCAATGCAGGGTCCAATACATGATACCGGAGTGTGATACTTCTTGCAAGCTTTCTGTTGGGCAGAAGTTCGACACCTTAGAGAATGGGATACAATTCTATAAGCGTTACGGATGGTGGTGGGTTTGATGTTAGGCAGAGCACGGTCAAGAAAAGTAGGACTGGTGAGGTCGATGTCAGGTATTTGGTTGTAGTCGGCAGGGCTTCAAGAAAGGTGCTCTACAAGGGCCAAACCAATATGTGCTAAGGATAGGGGACCTAAAACTACAAGTAGGCGCAGGACCTCGAATAGGGTGGGGTGTCTTGCCAGGGTGGATTCAGGAGGGTGCAGGATGGGGGTTTATATGTGTCTATTCTAGAAGAAAGGCATAACCACGCGTTGTGCTCGGGGAACTCGAAGACATTCTTAAAGGTGAACCGAAAATTAGATCTGGGACTGCAGACTTTCATTGCCAATTGCATATGGCCAACATAGGTCCAGTACGATGTTTCCATTTGTACAAGGAATTCGTGGTGGGTACAAATGTAGGGGCAACGTGTGCCGAGTTTTGTAATTTTAAGCGTGACTTTCAAGCGTATATTCACGATGCAGATGCTCAGTTGTTGGTTCAAAATTGGCTAATAAAAAAAGGTTCACAGTGATTTCTACTACGCGTTTGACGTTGATTCCGATAATAGATGGCACGTTTGTCTCTGGGCAGATCGTGAGGCCGTAGCCAGTTCGCTAGGTTCGGCGATGTGATATGTTTTGACGCCACTTATCGCACAAACAAACGTACCATTCTAAGTTCATAATATGTCTAGCACTATAATTGATGTAACACATGTTTGATTGTTTATCATGGACAAATAGGGAACATCATGCACGGTGGGTAAACATGCATGCACCGTGATGCTGGCCCTAGGAGTACCTAACGCAGGATGCATACACCTTATTCAACCAGGTTACAATATGCTATAACCACTAAAACTGGACAATCCAAACCCTACGCCAATTGGCTAGGGGGTGGCTGATGGACATAAGTGAACTAGCAATTAACCCACGATTCAAATACCAAATCGCAATACGGTGCTTGGTAATTAGGTATTAACTGTTGTGCTCTCGTGCAGGTACAGTCTAGTATTTGTCCCGTTCACCGGAGTGGATAATCACAAGCGTTGTGTCACATTTGCGGCGGGACTACTAACAAAGGAAGATACCGAATCATATGTGTGGCTCTTACAACAATTCTGTTGTATAAACATAGGGATAACTCTTCCAACTCCAAAACAAAACTACCCGGCTACATATGGCTAATTTGGAGTTTTCATTATTAATAAACAAACTAAACATCTACATTACTCGATGCCAACAACACAGAAACTCATTTTTGCTCTATGAAATATAGTGCACTACACCACGCAGTGTTTCCCCAGTACTAAATTGTAACCATCATTATATAAAATTGGTTTGGACAACTACTGTACAAGCTTATTATATAACCAACTATATAGTTTGGAGTTGAAATAAAAAAAATAAAAATAAAAAACAAACAAAAAACCACATGCATGCATAACCCAAGCCTGATCACTCTCTTACAAGACTGAATTAGTAATATACAGTACCTATTTACTATACATTAACTTCAAGGGAAGTTCATAGAGGGATAAACAGTGATCACCACCCTCACACCACGTGGAATAAACCCCAAACCCCAAGTGTACCACCCTCCAATGCCCAAAATTAGAGCCAACCGTGATAACAGACAAATTAATGACTGAACAAAAAAAAAAAAAAAAAAAGGCCGCCCAGGCATGTCCACTGCCATGAACACCCTTTGGTGTTTGGAGAATTCACGTGAACCCAATACACACACCACGGAACCAAGAACTGCCCAGGACGAAACAAAAATGCAGCCATGCAACCAGAGAAGGAGCGGGAAGGGACAACCGCAAACGTGGAAGCCTAAGATAGTGAGAGACTTACCTCTGTCAGAAATCGTAGTCACCGGACGTCTGTTCACCAGCCGTGCCTGAGTTTCGCCGTTCATTGCCCGTAGTCGAAGAACCGGGACTGTTCGAGCGATGCTGTTGCGATGGGGAGAATTACGACGCACTAAATTCTTGGAAGATGACCGGGTTAGGACTGGAGATGTGATTGTGACTCACGCTTATTCACCCTAGGAAAAGTTGGACAAAAATGACCCCAAGCTAACAACAACATAAGTGCACTGTGCTCTACAGACCCATAGGCACGTAATTAACGCAAAACAATCCCATCCGTAAAAAAAAAAATTGAACGGTGCAATTAGGTCCACAGGTTCACACATAATCACTAGTTCACACCAGAGTGGGACCCTTGAACCCCTAACCTCTTAGTTCAAAACTAAAATCATTTCCAACCAAGCATATCAAACCTTTTGAACAAAAACCATGTATGTATATATATATACAGATTATACACACACTACACATATATATTATTAAATTTGAATTTTATAAATAAACTTTATATTAATATTAATATTTATATAAAGATACAATTAATTGTATTAATTAATACTAGTAATAAATTTAATATAAATACATTAATAAATTTTATATTAATATTTATATAAAGATACAAGTAATTGCATTCATTAATACTAGTAATAAATTTAATATAAATAAGTTAATAAATTATATATTATATATTAATATTAAATTAATATTAGTAGAAAGATACAATTAAATGTATTAATTAATACTTGTAATAAATTTAATATAAATAAATTATATATAATGCTTGAATGATCTAAATAAATATATCCATATATAAAGATGTTCAATAAAAGTTCTTTGCATAGTTGGTTTCAATAGTGGTACCTTATGTGAAAGTTCAAGGATTTAAATCTTATTATGAAATAATATTTTAAAATATTTACACAACACATTTGAGGGCAACCCGTGTTCTCACTCGGGTTATACAGGACGGGGTGGGATATCTTCAACCCAACCCATCCAAAAGCACAGGTAAATGGGCCCAACTCGTCCATCAAATCCTGTTATTTCTTCTTCGGTTTCTTCGACCGTAACCTGCCTATCCACTGCCCATCACTTTGTTAACGTCAAATTGACCAACAGCAATTTGCCTATCCACTGCCCATCACTTTGTTAACGTCAAATTGACCAACAACAATTTTCTTTTTCGGCGCACTTAGGTTGTCCGGTTTCTCCGTGGTAACGATTTAATGGGTTTCGTTGATGGGAAAAACCCTATGCCCTCCGCCGGCAAATTATACTATGGACCATGGTCCACAATGCATTGTGGTCACGATTTAATGGGTTTCGTTGATGGGAAAAACCCTATGCCCTCCTCTCGCAAATTATACTGTGGACCATAGTCATGGCTGATACTGCAGTTGTGTTGAACTGATACTGCAGTTGTGTTGAAAGAAAACTGCAGTTGCGCGGGACAGAGGTCGTTCATCCGTTCAACACAACTGCAGTATCAGTTCAACACAACTGTAGTTTCAGACGGATGGAACGTCTCTACTCCGCGCAACTGCAGTTCCCTTTCAACACAACTGCAGTATCGGTTCAGCATAACTGCAGTATCCATTCAACACAACTGCAGTATCAGCCATGACCCATGGTCCACAGTATGACGACTGCCCTCTGCCTTACTTCCTATTGTTGAAGGAGCCTCCGCCGCGCAACCGAATCCAGCTTATGCCCCCTTGGTACGTCAAGATCAAGGTGTGTTTAGCATGTTAATTTCTTCTTTGTCGCCGGAAGTTATGCATTTGGCTATAGGTTGTGCCACGTCGAAGGCTCTTTGGAGTGATGTTGAGCAGGCCTTTGCTTCCACCTCTCATACACGTATTCTTCATCTTCTTGGGCAATCGCAGTCACTCCGGCAGGGCGACTCCTCAATCGCCGATTACATTGCACAGGCGTAGGTGGTAGTGGAGGACCTTATGCTCGCTGGATGGACTGTCTCATTGGAAGACCAAAATCTCTACATCTTTCGAGGTTTGCGTCCAAAATTTCATCCTATTACGCGTCATTGGGTGTACGAGGACAACCAGTCTCTCTTCAGGAGCTTGCGGACTTGCTCGGTTCCCACGAGTTTGTTACAGGTGCTGCTCGTGATGCGGTGGTTGTGCAGCCTTCTACTTTTGTGACTCACCGGGGATGTGGTCGTCGTTCATGGCGTGGTGGGCAACAGCGTGGTGCATGCAATCAGCAGCTTGGGGGTGGTCAGCAGTCTCGTAGCAGTGACAGTGGTGTGTCTCGTGACGGCGGTCAGGCTGCTGGCCGTGGCACTCGAAACAACAGATCGCGTGGTAGAGGTGCTCGTAGCAACAACTAGCAACCCAAATGTCAACTCTGTGGAGTTTTTGGCCATACTACCCCCATGTGCTATTCCTATATTCACAAGCAGCCCTAGGCGAATTATACTTATTCTACTTATGCCCAAGATTTTCATTTAGACTCTAATCTTTGGATACCTGACACCGGTGCCACGAACTATGCTACTCCTGACATTACTGTGTTGTCTTCGCTTGAGGAATATACAGGTGGTGACACACTGAGAGTTGGTGATGGTAAGGGCTTAAATATTGGTCGTGTAGGCCATGCATCTTTTGTTACCCCATCTAAAGTTTTTAAGCTGTCTGATATTTTATATGTTCCTGGTTTGTTTTCGTCTTTATTATCTGTTCAACAGTTTACTAGAGATAATAATATTTTCTTTGAGTTTCATCCTTCTTTCTTTCTTGTGAAGGATATCACCACCAGGGCGAGTTTTCTACGCGGTAGTAAATCAGGAGGGTTATATACATTGCTCGTTCCATCCTCTTAGTATGGTCCTCAAGCCTTTGTTTCTTCTCGTGCTTCCTCTTCGGTGTGGCATGATCGTCTGGGTCATCCTCATCAACGAATTTTGAGTCATATTCTGCCTTTTTGTTCTGTTATTAGTTTGAATAGTTCTACTCGTTGTACTACTAGTCTCTGTTTAGCATGTTAGTTAAGCAAATATGCCCGTTTTCCTTTACCGCGTATTGAAATTGTTAGTTCGAATGTTCTTGATTTAGTATATACTGATATCTGGGGACTAACTCCTGTGTTGTCATCTAATGGTTGTCGTTACTTTGTTTTTTTTTTTTGTTGATAATCATTCTTGTTATACGTGGTTCTTTCCTATGAAATTAAAATCAGATCTCTATGATATTTTTTATCGTTTTCGTACCTTGGTTGAGCGTTCTATCAATCGTAAAATTAAGGTTATCCAATATGATCTAGGGGATAAATATAAAAAATTGCATTCTTTGTTTGCTTAGTTAGGAATCAATCACAGGTTATCCAATATGATCTTGTGCCTACACTCATGAATAAAATGGTTGTGTCGAACGGAAGCACATGCATATTGTTGAGATTGGTCTCACTCTTATGGCTCGTGCTTCTTTTCCTTACTGTTTCTGGGATTATGCTTTTGAAACCGCAGTCTATTTGATTAATAAGATGCCTTTAAGTGTCTTGCATAATTCTAGCCCACATCTTCTGTTGCATAAATCCCCTCCGTCTTATTCCTTTCTTCGTGTGTTTGGTTGTCTCTGCTATCCTCACTTGCGCCCTTATAATCGTCACAAGATGTCCTATAGGCCTGCTCCGTGTGTCTTTCTAGGATATCTAGAGTCATTTAGGGGGTATAGATGCATGGATTTACAGACTAACAAAATATATGTGCGTAGGTATGTGAAATTTGATGAGCAGGCATTTCCTTTTGTTGGCACCACTGCGCCACTATCTCCTTCTGTTGAGCCACATCATTGGGCTGAGTCTGTCTTACATGTGCCCGCTGCTCCTGCTCCAGTTGTGCCCGACTTTCCTGCGCCTACTGCAACAGCTGTTGTTCCTACGTGACAACGAGGCCGTCCTCGTGGGCGGTCTACTAGGCCGACAATTCGGACTCATGCCATGGCTACTAGGAGTCCGTCGGCGGCACCTCATACTGCCTTATCTGCTCAGGTCTGCCATTCTGAACCCACATGCTATACACAAGCGGTCAAGTTTTCCCAATGGCGTGATGCTATAGATAAGGAATTCAATGCCCTTCTACACAACCACACTTGGGTTCTTGTTCTTCTCTGTCCAGTTATGAATATTATTGGCTGCAAATGGGTTTTCCGTACCAAGCGGAAAGCTGATGGTTCAATACAAAGACACAAAGCACGGCTGGTGGCCAAGGGTTTTAATCAGGTACCTGGTCAAGATTTCTTTAATACATTCAGTCCAATTGTGAAACCAACCACTGTTAGGTTGCTTTTGAGTTTAGCTATTTCTTCTGGTTGGGTTATACGGCAGTTAGATATTCATAATGCTTTCTTGAATGGTAATCTGACTAAGACTGTTTACATGTGCCAACCCCCTGGTTATGTTGATACTCAATTGCCTGGTCATGTGTGTCTGTTGAAATGCTCTCTGTATGGCTTAAAACAAGCTCCTAGAGCTTGGTTTAA
>CP025647.1:19266026-19323526 GCA_003576665.1 Ipomoea trifida | reverse complement strand
CCGTATAAAATTAGACGAAAGGCAAAAACTTGTTTGAGACCGTCTCACCGTGAGGCGGGTCGGGTCGCGTCAAAATGCAAATGTAATATTTATACGCACAAATGCCATACTTATATGCTCAAATATAATACTAGTCAGGAATACAATTTTTGTTAGGGTAAATGTAATACTTTTAAGGGAAAATATAATACTTTTACATTTCAATTTAAAAGTATTACATTTTTGGAATAAGGTTCAAATTGGTAACTGAACGTAACATGAAAGTGCAATTAGGCCACTGAATAAAAAAAAATTGAAATTAAGTCAATGAACACTCCAAATATATGCAATTTCACCTGATAGCAGGTTGCCATACATTTTTTCAGGTTACTTGCTTACGTGGACGGTGAATTGACATTTTAATTTTTTTTTTAATAATAAACTTTTAAAATAAAAAATTAAAAAATTTAAAAGATTTTTAAAAAAACACACACACACACACCTGCGGCCACCCCTCTCACCCCCCCCCCCCTTAATAATACTCTTGCCACCTTGATAGGAAACCTGTGGATGAATCAAATTTAATTAATTTTTTATTATTATTATTATTATTATTATTATTATTATTATTATTATTATTATTATTTACGAAAACTCAACTTCTTTGATAAAACAAATTTTGCTTTATTATGGTGTGTGTGTGTTTTTATTTTAATTTTTTAAATTATTTTAATTTTTTATTTTAATAATTTATTATTAAAAATTATTTTAAAATATCAATTCACTGTCCACGTAAACAAGTAAATTGATGAAATGGATGGTAACCTGCTATCAGGTGAAATTGCATACATTTGGAGTGTTGTTTTTTGTTCGCAGTAGCCTAATTGCACTTTTAGGTTAAGTTCAGTGGCCAATTTTAATATTATTCCTACATTTTTCATCAAAAGTATTATATTTGCCCTTATAAGTAAGGGGCACTTGTCAACATTACTTATTATGATAATGTAATACTTTTTCTCATATAACTAACACAAATTGTATTCTTGATTAGTATTATATTTGAACATATAAGTATGATATTTGCACATATAAGTATGATGACTACTTTTATACGCGCATTGCGCGAATTGGTTAATGCCGAATGTTTATATTTAAACAAATATTTGAAAGTATATCAATGCAAGATTGTATAGAAGAAGTTTATACATGGGTAATTGAATGTCAAATTTTTTTTATTTATATATCTAACTCAAAGTATATGAATCCAAGATAATATAGAAAATTCATTATAATTATTACTAAAATAACTGTTTGCAACCTTGTAAAATCGATAGTATAAATATTTGGTCTAAAATGATAGTCTAAATAAATACTACTTTTAATTTGAATTTTTCTAAGTGTTCTTAATTCTCTTGAGTAAAATTGTCATTGTCTTCATCTTTACTATTTGTTCTTTTCCTTTTTGTTGGTAGTGTGTTATTTGCAATTTGGTTATTGTTGGTATCATAGATGACAATGTCATGCAATGAGATTATGATATAAGAGCTATGGACTTTCCTTTAGGTGTTCTGCTTGGAGTTCATTTGGTTCAACCATTATTGTTGAATGAGTTATTGTGGATAAAGAAATCCATAGTTTAAGAAAAAAGATTAAATAAATTAATAAAAATTTGAAAATTTAAAATATTATGTATTCCAAAGATATTAAAAGGTAGTTTCTCGCTTCAATTTGTTGGGTAATGAGTTATTTGAATACTTTCATTGTCAACAAATCCCCCAAGTAGTTAATATGATTGGTTTCAAACTATTCTGTTTTATTTTTTCCATGGTATTAAAGCAATACATATGTATCATTTTTTGGTGTAACTACTAATTTATTTAATCAATAAGAGTAAAATAGAGTGATTCCGCTTCAATTTGTTGGGTTATTATTTGAGTACTCTCTTTGTCAGCCAATCCCCAAGTAGTTAATATAATTAGGTTCAAATTATTTTAATTTTTTTTTCATAGTATTAATAAAATACTTGGTAACTAAATATATAACATTATTTTGTACTATAACTTTGATATTTAATTACAAGATATTATAAAAATAAGATAATGGACAATGTAATGAATATCAATTGATAAATTTGAATGTAAAGAATCTTTGCATGAGAGAAAATAAAGACAATATAACTAATGAAATTATTTTTCTTATTTAATTTAATTTTTTGATAATGAATAATTTTTTCAAATAAAGGTATTGTAGACACATAATTCTAAATTAAAGAAATACATATGTATCATTTTTTGTTGTAGCTACTAATTTATTTAATTTAATAAGAGTAAAATAGAGTAAGAAACTTAATTATGTCAAATTTGATTGAGATGAGGTTCGAACCTAAGACCCTTCTTATAAAAATTAATGGGTAAGTTAAAAGTTAACGGAGAAGAGAATATTTAACGGAAAACTTAACGGATAATTATAAAAGTAAGGTTAAATTAGGTAATCTCTATTAATAATATTAATCTGAATTATCTTAACCATCTATTTGATTAAAAAATTCATCTGAACCATCCATTTGATTAAATAATTTGACCTCCATTTTTTCTACTCATTTTTGGCCTAACTTTTTTTGGCTCTTATTAGTATAGTAGACATTTGTATGTTGATTCAACCAACTCGACCCGTCTCACGGATCCTCGGTCTCACTAAGTGTAACCCTAGACGAAATGATACATAATATAGAATTGATTTATTTTAAAGTGGGAGATAGAGTATAACATTGGGGTCAAATCCATGCTTTTGCCAAAAGTGTAGACATTAAAAAAGGTTTTTGGTGATGGCCAAGTTAGGGCTGTAGAGTGGCTTCCCTTTTATCTCTAGTGTTTTGTTTGAGTTTAATTATATAGGTTAGTCAGGTATCCACGTGCTCCTGGGGACTACCATCTCTTCTTCAATGCCATTTTTCTTTTCTTTTCTTTTGCAATTTTACCTCGCCGCCTCCTTTCACCACTGTCTCTCCATTCTCCATTGGAATCAACTCTTCTTGTTCTACTAGCTCCCACGCTTATATGAATCAAGAAAATACAACAGAGGGCGTGCTGAGTTTATTGGTTTCTGGGATTTGTGTAAAAGCTATCATTTTACCTGTTTGTTTGTTTGTTTTGTAGTGTGTAGAAATGGTGATGGAAGGGATTCAAGAAGACATGGGTGAAGGCAATATGCTGTGTACAAACCATCCATACAAGAATACTACTCCGGGAGGGATCTGTGCTTTTTGCCTTCAAGAAAAGCTTGGGAAGCTGGTTTCTTCTTCTTTCCCCTCGGCCATTTTCCCTTCTTCTTCATCTTCCTCGACCCCTTCTTTTAGATCTGATTTTGGGGGTCCAAACAACATCGGTTCTTCTTCTTCCTCTTCTTCTACTACTCTGCCCGTGAAAAGCATCAGTAAGAAAGGCAATGAGTATCAGTTTGACTCCATCAGGAAGTCAAGAATGCCCTTTCTGTTGACCCAGAGGAGGAAGAAGAAGAGCAATGGTGGTGGGGGGGTTTCAGGTTCAGACTCCACTGCTGCTGTGTTCAAGAGAAGCAAGTCCACTGCTACCCCTAGAAACAGGCTAAACTTGTTGGAAGTTGAAAGGAATGGAGGAGAATACAGCCCTCACAAGAGGGGTTTCTGGTCTTTTCTCTACTTGCCTTCCAAGAAAAGTGGTAATAATAATAATAATAAAGACTCCACCTTTGCATCATCATCATCTTCATCTGTGAATGGGTCAATGAGGGGGGCATCAAGGGAGAAGAAAAGGGAAGAGTTTGTGGCGGTGGAGGAGAATGATGAGAGCCCTGATGATCAAGCTTCTTCATTTGATAGGAAGGTGTCAAGATCCAGATCTGTGGGCTGTGGAAGCAGGAGCTTCTCAGGGGACTTCTTTGAGAGAATCTCAACTGGTTTTGGTGACTGCACTCTAAGGAGAGTTGAGTCCCAGAGAGAGGGGAAGCCCAAAGTTCATCATAGAACCAGTGGGGCCTCAGGCCAAGATTGCATCAAGGAAAGAGTGAGATGTGGTGGGATTTTCAGTGGCTTCATGATTATATCATCTTCATCTTCATCTTCTTCATCATCTTATTGGGTTTCTTCTGAAGAAAATGTGAATGTGAATGGGAATGGAAAGCCAGTGGGGCATCATCAGCAACTTGCCCATGGGAGAAGTAGGAGTTGGGGTTGGGCATTTGCTAGTCCTATGAGAGCTTTTACAAAGACATCAAGTGGGAAGAGAGAAGCTTCTTCTTCAAACAAGAACACAACTCCTAACTTGGCTGCCATTCCTTCCTTGTTAACTGCCAGGGGTTAGGTGAACTACATATGGAGTAAATTAGCTAATACTACCTTCTATAAACACATTTAGTTTTCTAGTCTAAACTATGTTTCTTTTCTTGTCCATGTTAATCTGTGTGTGTTTATTGACCTCTCATCTCTTTCCTAGTAAAAGTTTATGTTAATGTTGGTGACATTTTATTTGGTTCTAGTAGTAGTAGTAGTAGTAGTATGTAGTTGCTTTGGATTTGGATTTGGATTTCGTTGACATATGGTTCTTGGATTCATGTAAGTGGAGGAGCTTTTGATGAAACACCCAAATCATGAGTGATGTCTCCTTTGATCTTTTTGTTAGGCAGGACAATCCAATTATCAAATCATGTAATTTGCTTATATGAAAGATTGTTATTATGTCACTATGATGATATATTATCATGGCTTATATTTTGCCCATTTGCTGCATGTTCCCTAAGAGAAACTATTAATCTTGATTCAGATTCATTTTTGGTTATTTATCTCAAGGAATCTACTTTTACCATTGGACTGAAACAAAACAAGTTCTAGTCTCAAACTTTGATGCATATTTGGCTTTGTGGTAGTGTAGTAGTTGAAGTAGAGCACCTTACTTTTTTTTTTTTTTTTGTACACTCTTACTTATCTATAGTATCTGCTCAACAAATTATACCAATCTTGATTGAGATGAGACTCGAACTTGAGTATTGAAACAGTGATGTCATCAAACCAGATTATTTGACTAGAGAGTGTGTGTGCAATCACAATCCTAAAGATTGTGGATCCATTCATGTCTCTTTCTATGAGCTTCTCTAATGTTAGTGTTGTCTATGTGATGTTGGACAAAAGCCAAAAAATATTGATAAATAAAGAGTTGAAGTCATGTGAGTTGGTGTTCATGTGCAAAGTCATGGACACAAACCAATGATTGTCATAAAAAAATTTGAAGTCATAAAGTTGGAGAGGAAGACACAATGCTTTCAACTTTTAGTCAAATGTAAAGCACATGCTTGGTGGATAAGGACACATGTGAGGAGAGGGTCTGAATCAAAGGGGTGCAAATAAGCCAAATTGTCTATGAAAGCCACCTATTGCTTAATAAGCACTACATTACATGCTCTTCTTTCTTTTCTCTATTTCTTATTTTGCATCTCAGATCTGCCAATTAAGTATTACTGTCTTAATGCTAAACTAATTATAATAATTAGCAGTGAAATCACAAGCTCACACACTAACATGGCATTTGGGGGACAGAATAACATAGAATTGGTTATTCTCTTTGCAATGGAATAGCCGTTCCTAAAAGCTACATGCGACTAGTTATTTTTCCCTTCGTACGAATAGTTAATATATAATCTATTATCTACTATACTATATACTATATCTACTATACTAATAAGAGCCAAAGAGAGTTAGGCCTAAAATGGTAGAAAAAATGGCGGTAAATTATTTAATCAAATGGATGGATCAGATGAATTATTTAAGGGAAAATTGCATTTTTCGTCCCCAAGTTATAGGGTAATTGTATAATTCGTCCCTAAGTTATTGTAATACTCACTTTTCGTCCCTAAGTTCTCATTGGCGTTGCACTTTTCGTCCCCGAGTTATTCAAATTGCAAATTTCGTCCCTAAGTTATCATTGCGTTGCACTTTTTGTCCCTAACATAAGTGTGCAAACTTCGGTAAATTTTCGTTCAAAAATTTTTTAATCGAACTTTTCCGGTTCAATGCCAATTTTTTTAACGAAGTTTACTGAAAAAGTTCAATTAAAAAATTTTTAAAACGAAAATTTACCGAAATTTGCAAACTAGTTAGGGACGAAAACTACTTCGGTAAATTTCGTTTAAAAAATTTTTAATCAAACTTTTCCAGTTCAATGCCAATTTTTTTAACGAAGTTTACTGAAAAAGTTCGATTAAAAATTTTTTAAATCGAAAATTTACCGAAGTTTACAAACTTAAGTTAGGGACGAAAACTACTTCGGTAAATTTTGGTTTAAAAAATTTGTAATCGAACTTTTCCGGTTCAATACCAATTTTTTTAACGAAGTTTACTAAAAAAGTTCGATTAAAATTTTTAAAAACGAAAGTTTACTGAAGTTTGCAAACTTAAGTGAAGGATGAAAAGTGCAACGCAATGATAACTTAGGGACGAAATTTGCAATTTGAATAACTCAGGGACGAAAAGTGCAACGCCAATGAGAACTTAGGGACGAAAAGTGAGTATTACCATAACTTAGGGACGAATTCTACAATTACCCTATAACTTAGGGACGAAAAATGCAATTTTCCCATTATTTAATCAAATAGATGGTTAAGATATTTCAGATTAATATTATTAATAGAGATTACCTAATTTAACCTTACTTTTATGATTATCCGTTAAGTTTTCCGTTAAATATTCTCTTCTCCGTTAATATTCCGTTAACTTTTAACTTACTCATTAATTTCTATAAGAAAGGTCTTAGGTTCGAATCTCATCTCAATCAAATTTGACATAATTAAGTTTCTCACTCTATTTTACTCTTATTAAATTAAATAAATTAGTAGCTACAACAAAAAATTATACATATGCATTTCTTTAATTTAGAATTATGTGTCTATAATACCTTTATTTGAAAAATTATTCATTATCAAAAAATTAAATTAAATAAGAGAAATAATTTCATTAGTTATATTGTCTTTATTTTCTCTCATGCAAAGATTCTTTACATTCAAATTTATCAATTGATATTCATTACATTGTCCATTATCTTATTTTACAATATCTTTTAATTAAATATCAAAGTTATAGTACAAAATAATGTTATATATTTATTTACCAAGTATTTTATTAATACTATGATTTTTTTTTAAAAATAATTTGAAGCTAATTATATTAACTACTTGGGGATTGGTTGCCAAAGAGAGTACTCAAATAACCCAACAAATTGATGCGAAATCACTCTGTTTTACTCTTATTGAATTAAATAAATTAGTAGTTACACTAAAAAATGATACATATGTATTTCTTTAATACCATGAAAAAAAAAAAAGAATAGTTTGAAACCAATCATATTAACTACTTAGGGGATTTGTTGACAATGAAAGTACTCAAATAACCCATTACCCAGCAAATTGAAGCGAGAAACTATCTTTTAATATCTTTGGAATACATATAATATTTTAAATTTTCAAATTTTTATTAATTTATTTAATCTTTTTTCTTAAACTAGGGATTTCTTTATCCACAATTACTCATTCAACAATAATGGTTGAACCAAATGAACCACAAGCAGAACACCTAAAGGAAAGTCCATAGCTCTTATATCATGATCTCATTGCATACCAACAATAACCGAATTGCAAATAACACACTACTAACAAAAAGGAAGAGAACAAATAGTAAAGATGAAGACAATGACAATGTTACTCAAAAGAGAATTAAGAACACTTAGAAAAATTCAAATTAAAAATAGTATTTATTTAGACTATCATTTTTAGACCAAATATTTAGACTATCGATTTTACAAGGTTGCAAACATTTATTTTAGTAATAATTATAATGAATTTTCTATATTATCTTGGACATATACTTTGAGTTAGATATTTAAATAAAAAAATTCGACATTCAATTACCCATGTATAAACTTATCCTATATAATCTTGCATTGATATACTTTCAAATATTTATTTAAATATAAACATTGGGCATTAACCCACTCGCGCAATGCGCATATAAAACTAGTATACTAATAAGAGCCAAAGAGAGTTAGACCTAAAATAGGTAGAAAAAATGGCGGTCAAATTATTTAATCAAATGGATGGTTCAGATCAATTATTTAATCAAATAGATGGTTAAGATAATTCATATTAATATTATTAATAGAGATTACCTAATTTAACCTTACTTTTATGATTATCCGTTAAATATTCTATTCTCCGTTAACTTTTAACTTACCCATTAATTTCTATAAGAAAGGTCTTAGGTTCGAATCTTATCTCAATCAAATTTGACATAATTAAGTTTCTCACTCTATTTTACTCTTATTAAATTAAATAAATTAGTAGGTACAACAAAAAATGATACATATGTATTTCTTTAATTTATAATTATGTATCTACAATACCTTTATTTGAAAAAATTATTCATTATCCAAAAATTAAATTAAATAAGAGAAATAATTTCATTAGTTATATTGTCTTTATTTTCTCTCATGCAAATATTCTTTAGATTCAAATTTATCAATTGATATTCATTACATTGTCTATTATCTTATTTTTACAATATCTTGTAATTAAATATCAAAGTTATAGTACAAAATAATGTTATATATTTAGTTACCAAGTATTTTATTAATACTATGAAAAAAAATTTAAAATAATTTGAATCTAATTATATTAACTACTTTGGGATTAGTTGACGAAGAGAGTACTCAAATAATAACCCAACAAATTGAAGTGGAATCACTTTATTTTACTCTTATTGAATTAAATAAATTAGTAGTTACACCAAAAAATGATACATATGTATTTCTTTAATAGCATGAAAAAAATAAAAAAGAATAGTTTGAAACAAATTATATTAACTACTTGGGGGATTTGTTGACAATGAAAATACTCAAATAACCCATTACCCAGCAAATTGAATCGAGAAACTACCTTTTAATATCTTTTGGAACACATAATATTTTAAATTTTCAAATTTTTATTAATTTATTTAATCTTTTTTCTTAAACTAGGAATTTCTTTATCCACAATAACACATTCAACAATAATGGTTGAACCAAATGAATCCCAAGCAGAACACCTAAAGGAAAGTCCATAGCTCCTATATCATAATAGCATTAAATGACGTTGTCATCAATGCTACCAACAATAACCGAATTGCAAATAACACACTACCAACAAAAATGAGGAGAACAAATAGTAAAGATAAAGACAATGACAATGTTACTCGAAAGAGAATTAAGAACACTTAGAAAATTTCAAATTAAAAGTATTATTTATTTAGACTATCATTTTTAGACCAAATATTTAGACTATTGATTTTACAAGGTTGCAAACATTTATTTTAGTAATAATTATAATGAATTTTCTATATTATCTTGGATTCATATACTTTGAGTTAGATATTTAAATAAAACAATTTGACATTCAATTACTCATGTATAAACTTCTCATATATAATCTTGCATTGATATACTTTCAAATATTTACTTAAATATAAACATTGGGCATTAATCCATTCGCGCAATGCGCGTATAAAACTAGTATTATATATACACATGTACGCCCGCAACCAAATATTGTAATAGAATTTCTATTTTATTCCTTATAAAATTTTAATCTTTGGTCTTTTAATTTTCATTTCGTGATCCAAATACCAAATAATTAAAGTGAGAAATTGTACATTTCGTCCCTAAGTTATATGATAATTGTAGAATTCGTCGCTAATTATTGGTCATGCTCAGTTTTTGTCGCTAAGCTATCATTGACGTTGCACTTTTGTCCATTTACTAACAAAACATTAGAGACAAAATTTGCAACGTTACTATAGCTTAGGGACGAAAACTGAGCACGAAAAGTTAATAAAATAGCGAAAAGTGAGCACAACCATTAATTAGGGATGAATTCTACAATTACCCTACAACTTAGGAATGAATTCTACAATTACCCAATAACTTAGTAACGAAAAGTACAATTTTTCCATATAAAATCATGTGTGCCCCATATAAAATCATGTGTGTCAAAATTAATACGAAGTAACATTAATAACATTTCTTAGTCGTAACTAGGTTGTTAGTAACATTTGTAATTTAGATTTTAATGATACCAAAACATAGAAATTTTAGTCCCTTATTTTATTTCATTTTTTAGACTTAGGGTCTCTGCTCTCTAAGTCAAATAGTCCGAATGATTAACCTGAGAGGTTATGTTTCGGATAGACAAAATAGTTCGAATGCTAACTCAAATGGTTACGTTTCGGACAACCAAGAGAAAACCTCAAAGAATTGAAGGTCATAAGAGTTCAAGACGAAGAGTAAAAAAATAGAAGATTTCCAAACCAAAAGGTTGCAAAGGCCGAATGGTGGAATGACCTAACTTTCGAGTTAAAATAAGAACGAATGGTAAGGACAACCATTCATAACCGAGAAGTAGCAAAGTATTAACGTTCGAAATGTTAACTTGAAGAGTGCCAATTAACCATTCGAAAAGAACCGCTTGAGACATTCTCTGAGCTAACATTTCGAAACCTTAAAACACTAGTATTTTATGGTAGAATATGACCATGGCAAAGAGAGTACTAGGTACACATATTAAAGAATATTTTCCTAAAAAAGCATAGACATTTGTGTAGAACAAAGAGATATGTTCAGCGCGAATTAAGTGGTCTAACAGCTGAAAAGTCTGACGCATAAAGTTACTTTCCGGAAAATCCATTGATCTCTACCAACTGGGTAATAGACGTTTGAAATGAGTTTTCCTCCAACGGATCCTTTTCAAAATGCTTATAAATATCTTCTGTTGACATAGAAAATTTGATGATTTTTAATATTTAAAATATTTGAATATATTTGGACAATATTGATATTATCTAATTTGTTTAATTAGATAATATCAAAAGAGTTTGAACTTATCAAAACTCTTTATCTTACAGTTATAAATATAAATAGAACATATCATTTCTATGTATTCATCCTAAGAAAATCATAGAAACAGCTTTGAAGCTTATTTAGAGATCATGATCATGAAAATAAAAGCCTCATGATCTTGGAAGTAAAAGCTCTTCCATGAACATTATGCCTATCATGTTGATCCAAACCTCCAATTGAAGATCAAGTCATTTGAACCCTGAGGCCCTTCAGAAGAACAAACATATAAGTTTTTCTTTGAAGATTAAGCCACTTGAAATCCGGAGGCCCTTCAATGGAGTGTTCAAGACATCAATTGAAGAATCAGATGACTACACAGAGATCTTGTACCCACACCGCATTGATACTTGACTTGTAATCAGAATTTGAATTCGAAAATATTATTCAAAATTTTGTGTGTACACCTTCATTCAAGAAAAAAAGGAGGTGTTGGTCTATTGAAGTAAAAATTACAAGCTATTCAAGTGTTATTAACAAGCTCAAAGCCAATACCTTGTGATCTAGTGGCACCAGTTGCACTCCCATATGGAAGGGGGTGGGTTCGAGTCTCAATGGAGGCGATATTAACTCTTTGTGCTTCGATAGGTTGAGAAAGTAGTTATGAACAGATACTGCATTATAACAGAGTCAGTAGTACTCAAAAAAAAAAAAAAAAACAAGCTCAAAGCAAGACCAGTAAGAGAGATTTAAAAGCTAAAAAGTTGCATCCATATTTAGAAGCTTGGGCTCCTTAAAGGAGAAGATCAAGTTGTATCCAGATTTAGAAGCTTGAGCACTTGGGCTGCTTAATGGAGAAGATCAAGTTGTATCCAGATTTAGAAGCTTGGGCTCCTTAAAGGAGAATATCAAGTTGCATCCAGATTTAGAAGCTTGAGCTAAAAAGTTGTATCCAGATTTAGAAGCTTGAGCTGCTTAAAGGAGAAGATTAAGTTGTATCCAGATTTAGAAGCTTGAGCTGCTTAAAGGAGAAGATCAAGTTCATTATATAGATCCGGGATCAGGTGCGAATTGCCCTTTCCATGTGACTTGAAGGAGTGCACCACAATTACTACATGAATGCACTACAACTCCTCCATCTTCGCAAAGGAATGCAGAGCAACTTCTGGGACCATTGCGGTTCATTCATGTAGTAGGTGGGGTGCAATCTTTCAATAGTTTGCAAGTTCGTGTGTGTGTGTGTGTGTGTCTATATATATATATATTAATAAACGAACACGAGTAGTTTATTTACTGCAGTACAAGAAATGGAATAATCTATACTATATAAAAAAGAAAAATCATCCTATTTTATTTTCCGCCCAAACTTTGTAGTCAATTAATTCAATATTTTATTGCTCAAATAATTAATAAAGTTTATTTGGTAAGAAAATGTAAAATTGAAATTAATTAATATCTATTAATTGGTAATATCTATTGTTTCTATATTGGTAATATAATTGATTAATTACATTCATAAATACTAATATTTAATTTATAATAATAATAATTTTAGTATATACGAATTGATATTCATGTTAAAGAAAAATAATTAATTTGCACAATGAAGAATAAATAATAAAAGTAAAATGCAGTGTTCAAAAATAAGGTGTAAATAAAATGTGATAGAGAGTGTAATAATAAGTACATTAAATGAAATAACTTTATTTTTTCGTAATGAAACAGAACAATGAATATAGAATATACTCATTCTTAAATGGTGTCTTTTAAAAATATCAATATATAAAATAGGATAAGTAATTAAAAAAATTAAATAATCTATCTATTTCTTTTCTATTAATAAATGTAAAATTCTCATCTTCAACTTTAATAGTATAGATAATTGGTAAGAAAATGTTAACTGGAAATTAACTAATATCTATTAATTGGTAATATTTTTTCCAATTTCACAAATTATACCTAATTCTCACGGTGAACATAAGTTATACCGTAATTCTCACAGTAATAACGTAATTCACGATAATATACTTTCTATTGGCTTACGGGTATGCCACGGCTGCTCGCGTGTACCTGATGCCCAGTCGGGCCATGAAGTTTTTGAACGGCTGGCTATCAAATTGAGTCCCGTTGTCAGTGATTAGGTAGATCGGAACCCCAAACCGAGTAATAACCTTCTCACAGACATACCTTTGGCGCTACTACAAAGTGATGGTTGCTAGTGTTTCTACTTCTACCCATTTGGTGAAATAGTCGATAGCTAAGATCACATATTTCTTTCGGCCGGCTGCTATTGGAACGCTCCGATCAAGTCAACTCCCCATCTTGCAAAGGTTATTACATCGTTGATCGGTTGGTAATATGTAGCTAGTCGTCCGAGCAACTTGTGAAACTCTTGACAAGTAGTACATCGGTGAACGTACTGCTCGCAATCCAAGTTGATTGAGGGCCAATAGTATCCTAGCAAGATGATTTTTTGTGCCAACGTCCTTGGTCCTTGGTGGGCCGAACAGATGCCTTCATGAACTTCTTCGATCACAATCTTGGCTTCATCGTTAGTCAGACACCTCAAGAGCAGTCCACCATACGACGGACTGAAGAAGAAGTTACAAAGTGCAGGTCGAAACTGGGTAGAGGAGCTCCCGTATGTTCTTTGGACTTACCGAATCACTCCATGACGGGCAACCAATGAAATACCTTTCTCGCTGACCTACGGATTCGAAGCAAGGCTGCCAATTGAAGGATGGCTCCCTATCGCCCGGGAGAGAAATTATCAGTCCGAGGAAAACGAGCTGCAAGGTGCAGAGCTCAACTTCATCGAAAAGAAAAGGGATATGGCGGCACAAAAAATGATTGAGTACCAGAAGGCACTAGTACAGAAACAGGCATCTGCGTCCGGAGTTTTGGACTATCTGCGTCCGGAGTACTCCGGACGCATATGCCGGAGACGCAGTTGCCATGGACTATCTGCGTCCGGAGTTTCCCCGGACGCAGATAGCAACCATCTACGTCCGGAATTGGGCAGTTCCGGACGCAGCTGGTAATTTTTTATTTTTTTTAAATAAACTATCTGCGTCTGGAACTTTCCAGTTCCAGACGCAGATAGTCATTATTATTAAAAAAAATTATTTTATAAAAATTTAAATTGATAATAATAATAAATACAATTTTTTCAGTATACAATATTCATTCAAGGAGTATTTTCTTTACAGAAGAAATAGTGACACATTTATATTATAAATCTACTCCTTCCCACCCTTAGCCGCATCTCGTCTGCAAAACAAATAGAGAAATTAAAGTTATTAATATGGGATTGAACTTGCAGCAAAGTGTTTATTCATCAACTCTGAAAATTTAGATTCTCTAATCTCCTTTTGAGACCTCTCCATCTGCAAATGAGATAAGCAGTTGACAATTAAAGAACAAAATTACAAATTAAATGGTATCCTCATCTAAGTAAAAGTACTTCAAAGTAACTAATAAATTAAACTCATCTAGGCATTTATTTCATGAAACTTGGGTACAAACTCAGAATCATCCTTTCACTCAACTAATCAACTATAGCAAAAATACCTTTTCGGTGGCAATTGATTGATCTGAATCACTGGGCACTCACCGTGCAGTGAGTACCCATCACCAAAAAAACAAAAAAAAAAAAATTACAGCAAAAACAGCAAACTAATGTATCAGATGAAAGGCAGTGTAATTGATCCCATTATTCTCTTGAAAGAATAAAACTAGTGCATTGGGAAAAGTGGGATGAAATAAAAAAGAATTGCAAAGAAAGGTACAAGTCCATACCATTCCCTTTAATATCAGTACAAACTCCTTTGCATTGTGCTTATTATTTTTCATTTCAGAAACAAGTTGACTAAATGAATCTGGGAGCTTCAAGTCAGTTGGCACTTCCTCAGAGCTAACTTGATTGAGGATCTTAACAAAATCCTTAACCAGCCTCTGGTAACTAAGACACAGAGATAGTAGCAGAATACATACCAATTTAGCACTTTCTTGCTCCATTTTATCTGAGAGAGGCGGTTCCTTAATGTTTCTACATGTTCACTTCCATCTAATTGAACACCAATGAGGTATTAAATATTAATAATATATTAAATATAAAGCATTATTTACCTTTTGTGGCGACAGTGGTGAAGCCAGACGATATATGCTTTCCATATATGCTTGCTTTCTTCTCACTCACCAATTTTGAAACATAAAATACCAAAATAAAAATATTTGATAAAAATGTACCTGGTCACTTCGAAAAATAAAATACCAAAAAATAAATTTAGGAAAAAGGATATTTACATCTTATATCTTGCAAATCTTCAATGCATTTTGATATGGAGTATAAATCAATTCAGAATTGCCATTAAAAAATGCTAATAATAAATATTAATAAAACAGAGAATGTGGCAAGAACCAGAAATAACAGAACTAGAATTGTTTTAAAAGTTTTCTGGACTCCAATAATAAGGCACATCACTTTCAAGTGCTCAATTTCTTTTTTTACCAAACACAGTTTAATCAGCTAGGACATTTGGTCAATGCAAGGAATACTTTCACTGCATACCTACAGTTTAGAATTTATCCACCTATCAAGCAAAAGATAATCATTCTATAAAGGTTTAGTACTCTATTTGTTAAGCACAGGAAACAAACATTAAATATTGAGATCAAGCAGCAATAATTTGCAATAGCATCACACCTGATGTCCTATAAAACCTCAGTTTATTAACACTCTGCAGAATAGCTGACATATGTGCTGGAAGAGCTTTATGTAGAGACAAGTGGCAAAGTACCTGTTAAACATTAGTGACTAATTGTTAAATCCCATCCATGGATTAGGGAAAACTTCATGAAGTAAATAGATAAAATGGAGAACATAGAAACCTTAATAATGTGATGAAGAACACTGGTCTGCTCTTCCGTGGCTGCTTGACTCAACCAAGTTGCCAAGATCATTACACCACCTTTACTTAAAAACCTGAAGATACTTAAAAACCAAGTTGCCAAGATGATTGTGTGTGATTAGATTAACTATTGGCTCTTACCAACAACATGTAGCCAATATGGTTACTAAAAAATGAAAAAGCAACACTGAGATAATTACAAAAATAGCATGCCCTGCACTATGGTCATACCTGAAACAAAAATGAAAGACAAGCAAATGTAGTAAGCATCATGGAGCATATGTGAAGGAAAATTTGCTACTTTCCTGATAAGAGGGAGAAGAGGTAATAAGTCAAGCTGTGATTATTAAAAGATCAAGAAATTTAGTAACTTGAGAACCATGAAAAGTTCTGACTTACTCCTTGAAATCAAAGTTGAAGGTAAAGGTATCTGCTTTCCCCTTGTTACTGGCACCAGAGGATTCATCTTTTGATTTTTCTTTTGTCTTTCCATTATTCTTACTTGGAGAAGAAATATCAAGGTCTGACATGTCAATCTTGAAGGATGATATCTTGCTAAAATTGCTGTCAAGATTGAAATTCATATCCCTATTGGAAATTTAACATATTGAAGGATAACATGTTAGTTCTTAACAGTGTGGGATGACGGTTGTGTTGGTTCCAATGACACATCTTGTGCACCTTCATCCCCATCATCGTTATCAACCAAAGTGAACGACTTCCTTGTATTCTTATTTATATAATCCCGCATTTCTTTCATTATTTCTGTTGTTGTATTTGGACATGCAACAACATCTCCATAACCCTTAGCTAAATGTTGTTTCAATCTCTTAATCCCTTGGGTTATTTGTCTTCCACACAAATTGCACTGGATCAATTCTTTTTTAGTCAAATCCGGCCAAAACCCATACTTCCACCCTGGATCTTTAGAATTTGCCTTTCGTTTAGGATCCTTCGATGGATCATATGTAATTTCAGTGCTTTCGTTGTCCATAATCTGTCAAAACCAACATAAATAAACTCCTAAATATACACATTAACAATTTAAGTTATTTAATTGTGAAGTATATTCTGCCAACTGCCAATTGCCTAGTGCTACTGCCAACTGCCAAGTGAAACCACAGTGAAGCAACTGCCAAGTGAAGCAACAAGTGTATATTCTGCCAACTGCCAAGTGAAGCAACAAAAGTACAAAACCAGCACAGCACAAAACCAAGAAGTAAGAAAGAAAAAAAAAACCACAGTCGGCAGAGAGCATTTCGAAAACAGAAAAAAAAAAATAAATGGACAGCAGTCACAGCACTAGTCGGCAGAGAGCCAGAGAAGGAGAAAGAATTAAAGAAATAAGAAAGAAACCAAGAAGGAAGAAGGAAGAAGGAAGAAGGAAGAAGAAAGAAGAAGAAATAAAAAAAAAAAAAAAAGACAGCAATCACAGGCTCACAGCACTAGTCGGCAGAAAAGGAGAAGAAAGAAGAAAGAAGGAAAAGGGAATACCGGCGACCCGAGAGCAGCACTCGTCGGCGGCGGCTGGGCGGTGGTCGTCGGCGGCGGCGGCTGGGCGGTGGGCGTAGCAGGGAAGCGAGAGCCGAGAGCAGCAAGTGAAGTGCAGAAATGATTTTGGTCGGTTAGGGTTAGAACTTAGAAAGGCCAATTTTTTTTTTTTTTTTAATAAAAACCCGGGTCGAACCGGGTTAAACCCGGGTCGACACCGGGTTAGGCGTCACTAGGCGTCGCCTGGACGACTAGGCGACGCCTAGTCGACGCCCGGCCTCGCCTCGCCATTTTTAGGCGAGGCGAGGCAATTAGGCGACTGGGCTGGACCGCCCAGACGCCTAGGCGTCGCCTAGATAACATTGCTTAACACAAAATTACCAGGTACAATAAGCAAGATGGTTTAGATCTTTAGGATACACAAAAATTGTGAGCAAAAACTAAGACATAAGCTTGATGCAGAACAGGGACATAAAGAGAACCTCAATTATCGTGTATTGCAGCTACATAAACAATGAGAAACATAAAGAGAACATTTTGTATATTTTTTAGTTTAATAAACTGCATCTGGGAGAAAACAAACAGTACGCACCTCTTCAGCAAATCTCTTCCCCATTACATCAACACCTAAAATAATCAAATCTAAAATAAACAATAACAAAAATTCCTAAAATATATAACAAATTAATTAAATAAATTAAATGAAATTAAAAACCAAAAAAAAAAAAAAAACGAAATATTACCTGGACGGCGACGGCGCGGTTGGAGGTGGTGGACGGCGACGACGACGGTGCGGCTGGAGGGCTGGACGGTGACGGGGCTGGAGGCGTCAGATCTGGACAGCGCGACGGGCTGCGGCGTTGGACTGCGTTGGGCAGCGGCTTCGCAGCGAGCGGAGAAGATCGGAGAAGAGAGGAGGTGGTTGGATGGCGACGACGAGGAGAGGAGTGGCGACGGCGTGTGGGAATCGAAGAAGGCGAAGGGCGTATGTGCGGCAATGGCGTTTGGAGTTCTCAAACGAATGGCGATGGTGAATTGGTGATCCAGATCCAAATCTAAAACCTAGTACTGATATTTTAACTATAAAAAAAAAAAAAGAAAAAAGTTAAAATAGGTAGCGGCGTCCGAAGTAGGTATACTTCGGACGCACGAAGGTGTAACGCTACGGACCAGTTGCGTCCGAAGTATTAAAAAAAAATATTTTAAAAGAATAATTAAATAGTGGACATTTTAATTATAAAAATGACACCGCGTCACTTTATGTGTCTGGAGTTTTAACTCCAGACGCAAATTGTCCTATATTTTTGATCAAACCTGTACTAGTGAGGCCGCCAAAACCTACCATGACGGACGGGTGAAACCACGTTATTTTCAAGTCAGCGACTTGGTGCTCCGACGGAGAAAAGCTAGTAGATTGATAAACTTTATTTTTATTGTTATTTTAATTTTAATATTTTTATAGTTAATTTGTAATAGTTTATATGTGTATATTTTTATTTATTATTGTTATATTTAACTTTATTAATATTGTTTAATTGTTTAATTGTGGGGCTGTTTTTGTTATTTATTTTGTGTAATTAATTGAATTCTCTCAGCCCAATAATTTCTAACCATAATTTAATAAGAGTATTATTATTATTATTATTATTATTATTATTATTATTATTATTATTATTAGTTTAGTTAATAAATTGTGACGGCTCATTCAAGTCTTGAAGCTTCCTTTCTGCCAGTCGACATAGCCAACGCACGAGAGACGTTCGATGCGCAAAGGAGAACCAATATTTCGGCAGTGAAATAGTCAACGAGTCCTATTCTTTAGGAGATCAGATCATTCAGCGGAAGCTCGGATAAGCAATTGGAGGATGCACAATATAAAAGGAGGCCAAGGTTCTTCATTTTGGATCATCAACCCCTTCACGAGAAGATTTAGTTCCGGTCGACGTTCAAATTCGGCGCCAGTAGAAATATATTTGGTGGATGTAGTAATCTGGGTCAGCGGTGAATTCTTCCCAGGAATTAATTTCGGTGGAGCGGTGCGACAAAAGTAAATTCCAAAGCTTCATGATTCCAATTTGGCGCAAGCAATTTCAATTTCAATTTGGTAGCCAGAACTTCAATTTGTCTAGATAATTACTTGGTAGCAGCAATTCTGTAGGCACTTTCTCAATCTCTTTATTCTTCTTATTTTTAATTTATTTTGTGTTTAACATCTTTGGATGATGAAATTGCGTGAGCTAATTGTTACCGTTCAATTCTTTATGCTTTGCTAAATCTTCTTATCCTAGGAACGTGAATAATTTATTATGAAAATTATGCACTAGTTTTAAACTTAACATTGCCAATCGATTATATTTTACCTTACGCTTTGTGTTGAGATTAATTGAGTGGAATCTGGATAGTTTAGCTGTAATTAGTCTGATTGAGAGAATTAACCGAGTACAAATCGTGCCTGTTAATTCTAGGCTCAATAGGATAAAAGGATAAATCTGACCATCTTATTGGGTTGTTTATTTGGTTCTTAAACTTGGGTATTCCGTAAGTTCTTTTAGACATAATGGGTTTTGATAGTTTGAATAAATGTTTTATGCATATGAACGGTTAAAGAACGTAACTAGCTCTGGACGCCATACGGACTAGTTATATTAGTGAAAGAACGAACCCTTAATGGATTGGAAGTGTTAGACTTAACATGCAAAATTAGTAATGATTATTGATTCATGTTCCTAGATTTCTCCAATTTGATTGTTTACTTGATTTTTGGTAATTTTCCTATTCACTTTCCTTGAGTTTTGATTCAATTGTGTTGCGTTTAAATTGATCTTTGTTATTGGGAATTGTTTCTAGCACTCTAAATTATTAATTTAACTGGTTTCATTTTAAAGTTTATTAAATAGCATTGTTTTAATTCCCTGTGGGATCGACCCTTGCTAAAGCACACTATCACTACAATTGATTCGTGCACTTGCGAGGACTTATTAAAATTGTCTATCATAGACCGGTCGATCATGAAAAATTTGCTAAGAAATGGGAAGGACCCTATAAAGTCTCGGCAATCGTCCAACCCGACACCTACAAACTAGACACCCTCTCCGGTTGACTGATTGACCTAGTATGGAACTACATCTCATACAATTTTACAAGTAGTGTAGGGTGACTAGTATGATACTTGTACTCGGATGGTTGAATGGAAATTTTCCTGCTAATATCTTTATTCACCGACCCTGGTCGAATTGCTTTACGTCGCTCAAAAAAAAAATGGCCGATCAGCCGAAGTAAGAGCATGCGTTTTTCTTGGTTCTTTCGTTTGAGGTCTTGCCCGATTGAGTTATCCTAGCCCTACCTACACGATTTTAGCCGGTCGAGTTGTGATTAAGTTCACTTGATTGTTTCCTGGCTCTTTCATGCTAGGTTTTGCCCTGTGAGTTATCCCGGCCCTACCTGCACGATTTTGACCGGTCGAGTTGTGACAAAGTTTACTTATTGTTTCCTGGCTCTTTCGTTTGAGGTTTTGTCCGGCGAGTTATCCCAGCCCTACCTGTACGATTTTTGACCAGTCGAGTTGTGACAAAATTCAATTGTTGTTTTCCGACTCTTTCGTTTGAGGTTTTTCCGGGAGTTTTATTCTGACCCTACCTGCACGATTTTGACCGGTCGAGTTGTGACAAAGTTCACTTGTTGTTTTCCAGCTTTTTTGTTTGAGGTTTTGCCCGCGAGTTATCCTGGCCTTACCTGCACGATTTTGACTGGTCGAGTTGTGACAAAGTTCACTTGTTGTTTTCCAACTCTTTCGTTTGAGGTTTTGCTCGGTGAGTTATCCCGGTCTTACCTACACGATTTGGACCAGTCGAGTTGTGACAAAGTGCACTTGTTGTTTTTTCAACCTGTTCGTTTGATGTTTTTTCAGTTGAGCTATCTCGGCTATACTTAAACGATCCTGCTCGGTCGGCATTATGGTTGGGACCGGCCACTTATTGATTTTGTGAATTATCACTTAAGATTTTTTTTTTCGATTGAATTTTGGCAGGCCAACCGGTACGGTTTTGCCTGACGGGCCAGTTGGTCATGTCTACTTGACACTCGTCTTTAGTGTGCAAGTGAAAGCCTTACCCGCTGGGTACTCTACATGGCTTGAGGATCGACTATCACACTTAAAAATATCATCTTTTTGCAATCCATTTGCCATATGTTTGTAGGACAAGGATCAATACCACTAGAGTGGAAGACACCCGGTCAGTCGGATAAAAAACATGAAGACTGAAAGTCGCATGAAGACTACACGAAGCATGGTGATAAAGAAATACTTCAAACAAAATAGCAAGTCTGACCGACACAAGAACGGAGTCGGCCTCCCGAGCACAAGTAGTCAAAGTCTAGAAGGGATGAAAAACAAGCTAAGAGAATGCATCAACAAACTAAGAGACATGACTCCAGGAGTCAGCAGTATGTAGGACGGTCGGACCTGCAAGAGGATCAGTCAAGGGTTCTGGACTAGGTGGCAGAATCTGATCAGGTAGCAATGCACGAACCTGCTCCTAGTTTTCAACGCCATCTGCGAGTGCCTGGTGCAAAGACTCTTATATGACATATTTCCTTCCGTGGTAACCCTACGCGGTCACCTGGTGTAGCGCCTGTAGACCTACAGGATCCTGATGCAATGCTTGAAGTAGAGGGGCAACAACATCTTCAAACGAACAAAGAAAATCCTGATGCAATGTTTAACCTGAGCCCCTAGGTGCCTCACTTTCTCCTTAAGTTCCCTTATTTCTTGATCATGATGTGAAACTTCGACCCTCGCCCGGACAAACAACTTGGCAGTCCCATTGGCAGCCTGACATGAGCGCATATAGAAATGGTAAAAAACAATTTACTAAAAACAAAGAAAAATGGAAGGAGCGGGTGTCAATTAATAATCAAAGCAAGTACCTGGGATATGTGATGGGCAACCTGCCCTGCCACAAACTCGGTCTTCTCATTGACAAAGTTCGCGGGTGGAGGACTCATCCAGAAAAGTAGACTGAACATCTCGAGAAGACTGAACGCACCATGACCAAGTGTTTTAGCAAGTTCATCAGTAAGTCGGGGCCCCTCCCCAGCCAACCGGGCTCTCTTAGGGTCAGCAATGTGAGTAATATTAGTAGTACCATTATTATTATTTGTATTATATGGTTAATGTGTTGTATGGTGTGCATTAGTTTGACTCAAGATTCCCTATTGTATAGGAGAGTCTTGAGGTATCCTTAATGATATAGAATTTGAATTGTAACTGAATAATTTAATTCACTGTGTTGAACTCTCATCAGCAACATGAACATTCGCATGTGGGTCGGCCTCAGCCACCTCTATGGGGCGCTTCTCGGTCGACTTAGTCTAGTCTGGGCAACGGAGGAACCGAATGGACGAGACTTAATAGGTGATTGATCAGTAGTGTGTTGGTTTGCGGAAGAAGTTGTCGATTTCCTCTCGATAACAACCTTTAGACTTCTTGTGGTTTGACCCCAAGACGAAGCCTTTCCACCTAGGCATGCCAGCTTATCAAGGTTGTTGTCAAAATCTATTACTCGTTGACCTGCACAACAAGCAAAAGAGTTAAGACGAGCCGTGATATTTCGACCAACTGACCGACCGACCCACCGCCTGCGAAAATCTGACCATAGGACTCGTAGAGCGAAAGAGGAAGCCGCGCCGCTATAAAAGCCTTTGGAGAATGGTAGTGCCCCCAAGAATAGGACTCGGTTGAAATCTTTTCGACAACAGCACGGATCTCCATAGTCTCAGATGGTGGCGTCCACCTACGTAACTGAGTAGACCACTTGTTCTTAAAAGGCGGATCATCACCCAAGCGGACCCGAGGATATTTTCCTCTCCACCCGTGATTATTGTCAGGCAGGTCGACAATTTTTCCGATTTGTCCACGACACCGGATCATGACGAAACTACCACTATAGCTTTTCCCCGTGGCCTTCACCACATGGAGAAAATTGAAGAGATCAAGTGTAAAAGGAACCTGATGGCGTTTGCAGATCTAGGGGAAGCACGCAAGTATACGATGACCATTTGACGCTATCCAGCCCGTGACTATATGGTAGTAGTTCGCGAGATCGACCAAGAATGGGCCAAGCGGGAATCGCAGACCAACCTTCAATGAATCGAAGTGAACGCCTTTCTATCTATTGTTGTGGCAATAAGCAATGCTTACCAGGCTCATGTCAACTTTATAGGCGACCCCTTTGCTGAGAAGCTTTCCAACCTGCTCTTCTTCCCTTACGGTCATTTCAATCGGGGTATCATCTCAGCGTCTAACTCAACGTCATTACCACCCGTCGTGTTCGGCTTGCTGGTGGATTTTCCTTTGGGTCTATAGATAAAATGGACTGAATAGGAGCAGTCGGACAGGCCTTAGCTGGTCTCCCTCCGACCGATCGGGCGTCAACAACTTGCACGTCGTCGGAGTGATCGGGTGACGACCCATCAGACTCATTAATCTCCTCATCATCATATTGATCTTTGTAGTCCCAGGCGGAGTTGTTTTGACTATCATCTGAAGACATGCTGCACATACAAAGAATACGCGAGAAATTGATAAGTGGAAATGAAAGGTTGTCAAAATTATTATGACAAACCTACAATCGCACTCGACGGACCAAGTATACCACAACAAAGCGATATTAGCAGGCATGAGCATGACAAGATTAGCGGAACGCAGATCAAGGCCGAATGGCCAGTCGGTCTTGGTGACCAGTCGACCGGGAACATCATTCAAGCAACTACAACACCAATCGGTTGGCAACATATCAACGACAACAAACAACGAGAAGGTAGCAATCGCAAAAAAATAAAGGGCAAAAAATATACATATACATACATATATATATATATATATATATATATATATATACATATACATATATATATATATATATATATATATATATACATATATATATATATATATATATATATATATATATATATATATATATATATATATATATATATATATATATATATATATATATATATATATATATATATATATATATATATATATATACATATATATATTTACAAAGTATGTACCGGAAGTTTTGCCTAACGGCCAAACATAAGTTCAAGGTCATTCATGTCCCCACTAACCAAGATCAGTCACTCCCCTGGCTACAAAATATTTACACAAAAAGGAATAAACCCCTACAGACCTTCCGGGTATCCTGCCTACACAATCTGGCGATACGTCGGACCCGTAAACTCACCCCAGACCAGGTGCCATTCCCCTTCGAACCATGTGATATGGTCTAGGAAACGAGAAGCGACAACGACCATAGACCACTCCTCCCAACCCTCGGGAGGACTCGGGTCCCACGGGTAAGGGTAATAAACTATAAACTCTAGGGGATCACTTCCTACTAGCACCTCGATGGGGTAAAAACCAAAAGTGGCCTGTACATCAGGACCCTCAGGAATAGGAAGAAAACTATCTACTGCCAGTGAGTCGTTGGGAGCTCTAGAAGCATAGCCGGGGGCATAAGGGTCGACACCACTCATCTGCTGCACAAAATCGTCGTAGTCCATGCCACGACCCACATCTTCCGACGAACTAGGGGAGTTCGTCGGGCTGCAAGAACTAACGTTGGACTCCATTTGAAAGCAACACGTTGAAGTGTAGTTAGCACAACGGCTAAGCAAGGAAATCCATTGGTTTCCCGAAACTAAATAAAGGTTTTGAAACCCAAGATGTTAAAACTTTATTCTTTCTTACCAAGAAATTTTCCCATGTAATAGGACAAAAATCATTTGAGAATAAAAATAGATATTGAAAATCATAAATTTTTCTACTGTAAAACTTCTAATCTTTCCCACTCATCATTTTTTTCCTTTCAGTCCCTCATCACAGGGAAATTTCCTTACTAATCATCTCAAGAAAGCGAATTCGCTAGCATACTTCAGTGCTAGCCCTTAACACCTTTCTCTTCTCTCGTAGTTACATCATTCATTATAAAAATATCCTTAGTTTCCTTAAATTGAGAGCTTGAGGCCTTAGGAGCAACCAATCTTGTCCCCTCCTTTCCACTTGGGTCTCGACTCGGGGTCAATGTCTGGCATCCCCCTGTATCTTATCGATTCCCTTGGACTATACCGGATCGTTAGAATGAATCCTAGTTGGCCTAACTAGGTTCGTTGAAACGAATCTTGCCCGATATCTCATGAGTAACCATACTTAAGTGTGCACACCCCCGCAAACCGCAGCTTACAAGTGATACAGTACCCGACGAATAGACTTCGCCCTCAGTATGAATTGCATGTCATATGGCATAAACAAACCACTGGGCCATGGCACTTTAAGCCCTCCCATGAGGTTTGTCAAGGAGACATAAACAAAACCACTGGGCCATGACACTTTAAGCCCTCCCATGAGGTTTGTCAAGGTCCTCATCAACTCGCCAGAAACATATGAGTTTTCCTTCTCTTTTCTCTTTAACGACATTGATTCATTCTCAAGGTAATCTGATATTACCCCCTTTATCATTTACTCAGTAGTTATGGGTAACACGTATCACCTTTCCCATGTCACATAATAAACATATATGATACACAACATATATGTGTATACATATAACATAACATCTTCATATTTCCTGTATACGTATTTGGTACTCACATCATACACACGTATAGACATACGGTTTCATATACATTCACACCTATGCCTATACGGTTCCAAGTATAAATATATATACAAATAGGGTTCCAATACACATATATATACTATATATATACGGTTTCAAGTATATATATACATATACTAAACAATTCCATGTTTAATATATATACATGTACTATATATATACATATACGTTTTAATATATATATATATACACTAATTATTTTTATTTTATTATATATTATTTTCGAAAATGGCATTTATATATACACATATTGTACATGATATACTCACATCATAAATACATGTACATATTTCTTAAAACATAACCTTCATAAGCATGGATGCTCACAATTTCTACTAATATGCACACAATAAAGTTCAACTCAACATCCCTAATTCATCAATTGCTATCAATTACTCAATTTCAAGAAACCTCAACCAACTTAAGGAATTTCCTTACCTCAAAGTGGTTACAATTCCTTAGAAATAACCTTGGATGATTTTCCCCAAATTCCACTTTGAAACCCTAGATTAAAATCATCACCATAACAAGAGATTTCAAGAAATTACTCTCAAATTAATGCTCTAGGAAGGAAAATATAACTATTTACTGAATAAAAACGAAGATTTACCGAACGTTTGGAGACTTTGGTGAAAGAATTTGGCTAAGGTAGTTGAAGCTTAGTGAAGAAGATGATGATGGTTTCTCCTCCCTTTTCTTCTTGTTTTTTCGGCCAAATGGTCAAAAAATGGGAGAAAAATCCTTATAAACAAGATCATTTTTCTTTGAGTAATAATTGGGTGACAAATGTCAAATTCCTATTGGTAACTTTAAGAAAATATCTTAATTTAGACAGTTCGGGGTCAAAACAGATGAATTCTCGGTAGAAAAATAATTTAGATAGAATATTTTCCAAAACCAAAATTTTATCTCAGACTAGAACTTAAAATTTGGCTAGGTTCGATACACCGTGAAATTTCGCGATGTACGATCAAAAATAAATTTTTGCTGCTATGGGCTAATTTAATTCAATAGGAAATTCAAGAATAATAGTATGGTGTCTAGAAATCCATTTCCTAGGACAAACAAGTCCAAATACTAGTTCCTAAAAATTTTACGGTTCGTGACCGGGACGTACGATCGCAACTTAATAACAATTATACTCACTTATAAAAATCCTTTTGAAGTATCGGGAGATCATAACTCATGTATGTCAATACCTTAGGATAAAATAATGTTAATAAAATACGGGGTATTACAATATATATATATATATATATATATATATATATATATATATATATATATATATATATATATATATATGTATATATATATGTATGTATGTATGTGTATACATACATATATATATATATTATATATATATTACATGTGTATACATACATATATATATATATTATATATATATTACATACATACATATATATAACATACATATATATATATATATATATATATATATTACGTACATACATATATATAATTATATATATGTATGTACGTAATATATATATATAATTATATATATGTATGTATGTTATATATATGTATGTATGTAATATAATATATGTATGTATACATACATACATACATATACATACATACATACATATACATACATACATACACACATACATACATACACACATACATATATATATATATATATATATATATATATATATATATATATATATATATAGGGTTGCACTCTGGTGAGAACTCTCGTCCAGGTAGGAAATGAGAACGCTCCACAGTCGTTCACGTGTCCAGATCAACGAATCAGATGCAATTTTAAAAAAATGACGCGGTGGCATTTTCATAAATAACTGGAACTTTGGTGCACCTAGTTTCACTTAAAAGTGCACCTAGTTTCACTTAAAAGTGCACCTAGTTTCACTTACAAGTGCACCTAGTTTCACTTACAAGTGCACACATTTTCGCACCTATTTTCACTTACAAGTGCAAGTAATTTACCTTGTTAATATTCATGCACCTGGGTGCAACCTAGGTGCACCTAGTTATAACATAGGGTGCACGTAGTTATAACATAGGTTGCACCTAGTTATAACATTAAGTGCACCTAGTTATAACATTAGGTGCACTTAGTATTGATGCTCATTGTACAATTCACTTGCACCTGTAATACATTTTACTTGAATCAGCAATACATTTTACTTGCACTTATGCAAGTAATTTATTTTGTTAACATTCATGCACCTGGGTATAACCTATGTGCACCTAGTTATAGCATTAGGTGCACCTAATTACAACATTAGTTGCACTTAGTATTGATGCTCATTGTATAATTTACTTGCACTTGTAATACATTTTACTTGCACGTGTGCACCTATTTTCACTTGCAGGTGCAAGTAATTTACCTTGTTAACATTTATGCACCTGGGTACACCTATGTGCACCTAGTTATAACATGACGTGCACCTAGTTATAACTGATAAGACTCCGAGATACCCTTATTTCAGGCACATTTTAGGGTGTTTTATCGCATCTATAGCATCCTTATCTAGCAAATTACATGAATAAATGCTTGTAAATTACTAACTGGTGCACAAAAGCTATTCTTAGCTTAAAAGAAGCAAAACAGGAGCCCCGGGAGCATATAGGACCAAAAGATGAGTTAAGAGAGCAAACCAGGCAAAAGCGAAGCCCTGGAGGACTGATCTGGAAGGTCACACGCGTGTGAGTAAGCGTGGAAACTTTCCAGAAGCTTCCCACGCACGCTCACACGCGTGTGAGTGGCGTGGAGGCGTGATGCGCGAAATTTCTCTATGGTTGTCATTTCGGAGACTATTTAAACCCCTTTGATGAATTTTCACAAGGGGATTTTCCAGATTTTTAGTCTTCATTTTTCTTTGGAGAGCTTTCTCCATTTTTCTTAGTTTTAGATTAGATCAATTTCCTTTGTAGAAGACAACAAGCTTGGATTGAAGATCTTCTTCTCTCTAGGTGATCTCTATTACATTTCTATATTTTTAGTTGTCTTGTTCTTGGATTGAATTAGCTTTTACTTTCATTTCATATCATGAGTAGCTAATTTAGTCTAGGGATTTGGATTGTGTGATTGAATATTGCTCTTGTGATGATCTTATTTCTATATCTTGGATCTATGAGTTTGTGTTGATGAATTATCTATTCTTGTCTTTTGATTGTTGTTTTGTTTTTACTTGTTTTTGCTACTAACCCAATTGACTACTTCTAGTCAATTGTGGACATCTTCGTTTCATTGATAATTTCACTAGGTGAATGCACACGAGAGCAACAAGAAATCAAGGTTTACTACCCTACATTCCCGAAATTAATAGAGCAACTAGAAGGAAAAATAACCAAGGATCACAAATGGCTTCATCAAGCGCAACTAGAAATCCACAAGGAAGAAGCACAACAGTACCAAATCCACCCCCAGTTCCAATTAATCCGCAAGTACCAATTAATCATGAAGAACCAATCGTGAAAGAACCGCAAGCCAACAGAGCAGTTAATCAAGAGAACATTCGTGAAGAGGAATATTATGGAAACCCTCAAGAACCACAAAGATCAATCGCAGATTACATGACTCCGGATTTTAACATGCACAACTCGATCTATGTACCTCCAATGGAGAATGTCAACTTTCACGTGCATCCAACTATTCTCACACTGGTTCAAAATAGTCAATATTCGGGATTACCATCTGAAGATCCCAACGCACACATCACAAGATTTATAAGAGCATGTGGGATGTACAAGCAATAAGGCATTAGCGAGGAAATAGTTCGATTGAAGTTATTCCCATTTTTAGTCATAGGAGAGGCAGCACGATGGTTGGAAAGCCAAGATGACAATCATTTCAGAACATGGCATCAGTTGCATCGAGAATTCATGAACGAGTTCTTTCCCATTACAAAGACTATGAGGATTAGAAGGCTTATACAGGAATTCAAGCAAGGAAAATTCGAAAGTTTGGGAGAGGCTTGGCGAAGATTTAAAGTTCTTAAAAGGCAATGCCCAAAAGATCTGATGCACCACTGAGACATGATTAGTTCATTCTATGGAGGGTTGACAGATGAAGGAAAGATGTCACTTGACTCATCCTCCAGCGGTGCCTTTGTCTCTTTAACTTTGCAAGAGGCTGAAGAATTAATCGAGAGAATATCTAAAAACACATCCAGTTGGTATGAACGAAGAGGAGATCATGGAGGAATTTATGAAGTTGATAATTGAGTGGCAAGTGAGGCCAAAATCGAAGCAATGAATCACGAAATCAAGAAGCTGCAGGCTATGGTAGAAAAGATGGAAGGAAAACCAAAGCCTTGTATGGCATTGGCACTTTATTGTAATATCTGTGGAAGACCTCATGACACTAATATTTGTACTTCTACGTCCGCATCTGAACAAGTCGAGGCTGTAGACTATCAAAGGAACTCCAACTTCAATGCTTATGGACAAAACCAAAGATCAAACAACAATTGGAAACAGGGAGAGAGTTGGAACAATAACCATAACGATGGATATCAAGCTCAAAGACAATACAATTATGGACAAAAGCCTGCATCAAGGTTGCAGTAGGCGCTAGGCGCTAGTCGGGCGGTAGGGCAGCGCCTAGCGCCTAGGCGGCCTAGGCGGGGCCTAGGCGGATTCTAGGCGGCGCTAGGCGGGAGCAAAATAAAAAATAAAAAAATAGTGGTAGACTTGCGGTTCGACAATTTTAATGAGGTTGTTTTCAACATTCAATCAAATAACACATCCAAATAATCAAAATATCAAACATTCATTCAAACAACTAAACAAGTCAAATACATAATTACTTAATAAACAATACAACATCCAATTATCCAACTAATGAAACAACATCCAAGCATCAAGTCCAAAACTTTAAAACTTACAAGTTACAACTTACAACATAATTAACATTTAGCATTCAAAAATCAACAATTCAACAATCAAGTCCAAATTCTAAAATTTTGAAATCCAAAGTGATTCATGATTCAATAGGATCATTGCTAATTTCTTCATCTTCACCATATTGCTCAATAACGCGTTGCCCATCATCTTCAAATTCCACTTCATTTATTTCCTCCTAACTTTCACCTTCCGATTCAAAGCTATCTTCATCAAGATCTCTCAATCTAGCACTTCTCCGGGGTTGTAATGCTACATCCACTCCCATAGAATCATTGTTGCTATCCAATCCCGGCTCAATCTCATCATTCTCAACATTTTCCACAATCCAATCTTGTGCTAAGCTTGATTCACTACCAACCAACCTTTCAATATTTTTACCTTGTTTGTTCTTGTTCATCAAACTAGCATTAAATTGGACAAAAACTAAATTGTTGAGACGACTTGATTCAAGCCTATTTCTCTTCTTTGTATGTATCTACAATTCAAGCAATAAAATTATTCAAAACTTTAAATAATGATTAATTCATATATTTAATTATTCATTTATTCATAAGCCAAGTTGATAACAAACTCAATAAAGTATCATACTAATTACTAAGTTACTAACCCCTTCAAATGAGCTCCAATTTCTTTCACACCCCGAAGAACTAGATGTTAAAGAAAGGATCTTCATGGCTATTCTTCTCAATAAAGGGGTTGAGGCACCAAAAGTTGTCCACCAATTTGCTATAAAAAAAATTTCATAATAATTAATAAATATAAACAAATAAATATAATTAAATTAATAATAAAGTATTAAAGAATAAAGAATGATTTACCGGGATTAAAGTTGTCATCATTCACCTCACATGCTTTGATTGCGATATTCCTTCCAAACATTCCCTCCTTCTTATTATATTTTGGCAATTCTTCACTTAATATCTTATTTTGCATGTCAAAATCATTGAAGAATAGAATATCACAAAAATCAACAACTCCAATAGTTACACATTCATCTAAATGAAGTTGTGGATCCTTATAATGGTAATAAGGATTTAACAAGCATGCCATCAAATGAAGAGGAGTGTCAAGCCTATCTTTCATTTTTTCTTCAATAATGTCAATAATCGGTTGATAGTTTCTTGGGACATCGGACAAAGCATGTTTGATTTCCTCCTTTGCTCTCAAAATCTCACCATATACAAACCCCATTGATGGCTTCTTATCACAATCAACAAGTCGAAGCACTCTAACCAATGGTGCAAAAACCTTCAAACATGCCGTGACACCTTGCCAAAATCCCATACTCAATACGGTTGAGTATGCTACCTTCCCTTTAGCTATCTTGGAAAATTTACATTCATCCCATTCATTGCTAGTAAACATTGCCCTTAATTCAACCTTTTTCTCGGCTAAGCTTTGCAAAGTAAGGAATGAAGAAGCAAATCTAGTCACACCGGGCCTCACTATATCTCTCTTCTTTGTGAAAGTTCTCATCAACGCCAAAGTCTTGTGATGAGCATAAATAAATATCGTTAAAGACTTTGCTTGATCAAGTACTTTCTTGTACCTTGGGAGACTTGCAATGCTTTGAAGCATTAGATTTATCGTGTGGGTGGCACAAGAAGTCCAAAAGATAGTAGGCCTCTTTTCTTTCAACAACTTTGAAGCTCCCATGTTGTTTGAGGCATTATCCGTGACAACTTGAACAACATTTTCGGCTCCAACTTGTTGAATGCCATGCTCAACAAACTCATAAATATATTCACTTGTGTGTGAATCAAGTGAACATTCTTTAGAAGAAAGGAAAACGGTGCCCAAACTTGAATTCACACACAAATTCATTACACTTCTTCTCTTTCTATCGGTCCAAGCATCCGTCATGATTGAGCATCCATTTAGCTTCCACTCTTCTTCATGTATCTTCAAAGACTCACGAACTTTATCAACTTCTCTTTTCAAGAATGTTTCACTCATCTCATATCTACTTGGTGATTCAACTCCGGGACCAAATTGTCCAATTGCTTCTAACATCATTTTGAAACTATCTTTTTCAAATGCATGAAAGGGAATAGAAGACTCATATGCCCATCTACATATATATTCTTTCACTTTAATTGTCCTTTCCTTCCATAGTGCACCATCAATACGTTGTTGTTGCATTGTCATTCCTTTTCCTAAATTCATGTAAGGTTCGGGATTGATGCCACTTGCAAACTTATCCATTGGGCCAAGTGAACGTGGTGGTTTCATAGATCCAATAGACCCTTGCAATTTCTCAACATCAATTGGCTCACTTGTAGAATCGATATTCACCTCGGCTCTTAAATTATCATCATTAGCTTTTTTATTTTTCCTTCTCATCTTGGCTTCATTGATTGCATTCCTACACTTAAGTTGATCATCTTTAGTAGCTTTAGGACATGGAGCAACATTTCCTTGTATATGAGCAATATGTTCTTTTATTCGATACACTCCACCGGATAAAACTTTCGCGCACAACAAGCATTTTACTCTATCCAAATTTTTTGCATCAACTAAAACACCATAATCGCATCCTACATCATTTGATCTTCTTTTAAGTGTGGAAGCTTCCGAAGATCCAACACTTTGAGTAACCGAAGCACTTGATGAAGCCATTATCAATTTATCACTAAAAATTAAAAAATTATACACATTAGTGCATTACACAACTAACACAATAAATGACTAAATGTATAATTCAATTCATTTGTGACCTGTGTACACTGGACTACTATCTACTGGAATGTTGTAAAATAACTAAAATCTTGCAATCCAATAATGCATTAATGCTTATTAAATAATAAATAATGAACTAATGATTAATTAATTATTGAATATTGATTAACAAATAATGACTCAAAGAAATAAAGAATTAAATTTGGTGTGTTGTGTGTATGACAGATTGAAAGACTCAGAGAAATAAAGAATTAAATTAATGAAAGAGATCAATAATTAAACATTGAAAGCAATGAATACAGCTGTAGCATCAATCGGCAATTCGGCAGTATTAATGAATTAAACTTAGAAATTTGAAAACAAAGATTCAAGAATTACTCACCAGTCACCACTCACCCGTGGACTTCGACGACACACAGATTTACAGAGCGTCAGAGCTGAGCCTTCCACCACTGGACTTCGACGGCACAACGGAGCTTCGACGGCCAGCGGACTTCGCAGTTCACACTTCGACCAGAACACTTCGAGTCTTCGACAGAGCCGTCCGGACTCCAGACCCTCCAAACCAGAGCATTAATTCGACGCTAGGGTTTTTTAGCATTTAATTGAATTAATTCAATTCGATTTTTTTTAATTGGGTTTTTTCGCTCAAAACGACGTCGTTTTGAGCGAAAAACCCAATTAAAAAAAAATCAAAATTAATCGGTCAAAATCGGCCGAAATCGACCGAGTTGACGAAGTTGACCGAGTAGGCCAATTCGGCCGACTCGGCCGATTTGGCCGATTTGGCCGCCTAGCCCGCCGACTAGGCGGCTGGCCGAGTTTTGGCCGCCTATAGGTCAAAGCAGCACGGGCTAGGGGCGCCTAGCGCCTAGGCGCCGCCTAGCCCGAGTTTTACAACACTGGCCTGCATATGGACAGACTAATAGGAACAGACTGATGTACAATCAAAACCAAGGAAATGGAAATCAAATGACTCAGTTCAGGCCGCAATATGACTCTCAGCTTGATTTTACTCAACAAAGAAGGGATGACATCCGTGAGGTAGATGAAAGGCTTACAAGGACGATCATGGAACTCAAAAATGATCGGGCAAATCTGAAACAAGAAATTACTCAAGAGATTAGGCAAGAAATTTCTAGTTTTCGTCAGGAATCGAGGGCTACACTTAAGACAATCGAGAATCAAATCTCTCAGATGTTTAAGATGATGTCAGATCGACACTACGGACAACTTCCGAGCAACACTGAAAATAACCCAAAGGAGAGAGTCAACGCTATTGATGCCAAAGAAGAAGCACATGAGAAATGTGACCCAATGGATGCTATCTGCGGAACTTGCCAATGTAAGGTAGATGGCCGAAGGAACAAGACTACCTCTTGTAGTCTTAATCTTGAATTGAAGAATGCAAGTAGTGCATGCACCATATCCATGAAGGAACGCAAAAAGGAAACCACTTCGGAAGAATGCCTGAAAGAAAAGGAACTACCAAGAGACAACATCAACAGCTCAGTAGGAAAAGAATCAGCTCGAGAAGGTAAATTTAAGGCTTTTATTCAAAAATTATTTAATAGTGAAGAATGCCGTGAGTTGTTTGAGAATGACATTGGTGACAATTTTACATGTTTAAGCCAAGAATTTTCGGCTTGTTTGACTGAGGGAAACCCCAGAAAGAAGGATGACCCTGGAGCTTTATTGATTCCATGCTCTATAAAGAACATGGAACCTAGAAACGCTCTTGCTGATCTTAGTGCTTCTATCAATGTCATGTCTTTAAATCTTTTTGAAAAATTGAACCTACCATGCTTGAAACCGACAAGGCTGACTCTACGTTTAGCTGACGGAACCACCCGGTATCCTGAAGGCTTGGCGGAAGATGTTATAGTAAGAATAGGGAAATTTCTTGTGCCTGTCGATTTTATTGTCTGTAAGATGGGAGATGATGATCCCCATGAATCCTTAATTCTTGGAAGACCATTTCTGGCTACTTGTCGTGCACGAATAGATGTTAGTTCAGGAGAAATCACCCTGAGATTCGAAGGACAAACCAAGAAGGATGACAAAGAAAAAGCAAAAGAAGGAGCTGATGACAAGGAAAGGGCAAAGATCAAACCAAAAACGAAACCAAAACCGAAGAAGAGGAATGATAAGCTTACCTGGAAGAACACGTGGGTACCAAAATGCTTTCTACCCACTACCAAAGAATATGGTTGAATCAAAACCAAGGTATGATGCGTCTAGCTAAGGACGTAACCCGTGGCGCTGCTTGGGAGGCAACCCAAGATTTTAATAAAATGCTTTCTATTATTGCAGTACGTTCATTTTAATGTTATTGTTCTAATAAATTGCTACAATCATTTGGAACCATGTTTTGAGGACTAATTTGTAGGATTCGAGACTAGAAATTGCTTTGGAAGAGCTTAAATTGGATATAGGTATGGAAGGGAAAACCAAAATTCAGAAGAAAATGATGCGGTAGACCTCCACGAGGCTCACACGAGTGCAATCGTGCGTGGGAACAAAACAGAGAGCCCCCACGCACGAGCACACGCGTGTTGCCCGGCGTGGGAGCGAGGCAGAGAGCCTCCACGAGCCGTCACACGCGTGTGACCGGCGTGGAAGGGCTCTACGGGTTTAAAACCTTTGCTCGGCCTTTCCACCCTATTTTACTCCCAAAACTTGTTTTCTCTTCTCTTCTCCACGCAAGGAAGAACCCAACTCAAAGGTTTGAACGCACTTTTCACTTTTTACCATTAAAGAGGATTAAACATCAACATCAAGGTAAATTTTCATCTTTTTTAACTTTTATCCTTGAATATTCATGAGTTTGGAAGAGCTTGAATGTGAAATTTAGTTTACCTTGCCTAGCATGATTTTGAATGTTTAAGTTGGTCACAATGCTTTATAGAACTATCCTTTAATGTTTTCTTTCATTATTGATGGTTACATTGATGGATTGTTATATCTTTTTGAACTTCAAGTATGAACACCATTGATGAACAAATGGGTTTATTAGATTTCTTGTTGAAATTATGAAATTGATGCTTGATTTGATGATTAAACTTGTTATAGAACTATTCTATGTCATCAATTTGATTTTTCACATGCTACCTTGCCCAAATTGAAATTTCAATTTCAAACCCTAATTTTGGAAATTTGGGGAAGAAGATGAAGTTGACTTTTTGAAATTCTTGACTTTTGTAGTTGACTTCTTATTTGATTATCAAATTGACATATCTTATGATGAATTCATGTATGTGTGTGATAATGGAATGATATTGTTGATATTCTTATGATAGAATTGTCCATAATATAGGGGAAACTATGGCAAAATTTTCGAAAATCCTTAACCCTATATGTTTTAATTCCATTATTTTGACAAGAAATTTTTATACAAATAAAATGGTGACTTATTCAAAGACCATGAATCATAATATCTATATTTTGTAGGATGGGACGTCATAAAGAGATAGCTAAGAAATCTAAACATGACAAAGGAGAATCAAGTAGATCACGGACGCTACAGCAAGCTACAGCTCAGCAAGCTATGCAGGAACCGGGATCGAGGTCACTAAGACACTTGACGCCCATTCAACTTGCAACAGTAGACCACTACAAGGGAAAACAGCTTTGTGTCGGCCGTTTCTTTGAGGACAATATTTTGAGGGAATTCGGTTGTTTGAATGAGGTAAATGAACTCTTGAGGCACCAGCAGCTCCGCCATCTTTTTCAGTGGAGAGGACCTACTTATGCACCGGTGACCTATGAATTCTTAGCAACCCTGAACATCAGAAAAGAAGTCAACGATGCTAGGGAGTCCATCTCATTTACTCTCTTCGGCAACCAGTACAGCATGTCCATTAACACTCTAGGTGTTACCCTCGGTTTCCATGATGAGACAAGCATCTCTATTCCTTACTTCAGAGATTACAAGGAAGTCTTTGATTCTGATGAAGCTGCTAGAAGATTCTGGAGAAGCATCACCAATAATGCCCCGTATAACTCTTCGAATCTGAAAACGAAGCTCATAACCCGAAATGCTTTGAAGGCTATCAGATTAGCCTTTGCCATAAATCTCTCCGACCGAACAACAAACAGAAACAAGGTATACATGCAAGATTTATTCTACATGTGGTGCATGGAGAATAATATCGGTATCAACATGGGCGTGCAAGCTAGAAAATGGCTCCAAACCCAGCAAAAGACAAAGGTTCAGACTGTATTCATTGGACCTTTCGTGACTAAGCTGTGTTATGGGTTGGGCCTACTGCCTCAATTGATAGGCGAGAGATCGGATGGTTGTGCGATTCCTTTCACAGTGGGTGAGTTCTTTGCTGCGGAGTTGAGACTTGGGGGTGATGATGCACCTGATTTGAATGATTCTAATGATGAAGAGGACGAAGAAGAGAATGAGGAGGAAGAAGCTGCGCAGGAGCAGGGCTCTACTCCCATGGACTGGGATACGGCACAGACCTTTCACAGGCAGCTCCATGATGAGCAGATGACTTTTTGGCGAGAGCAGCGCACATGGCAAGAAGGCCAGTTCACTTCTATATTCGCACGACAGGATAGGCAGGATGAGCAGTTCTTAGCATTCCAAACTAATCAGAATGAAGAGCTTCTTCGTATGAGAAGAGTAGTTGACGAGAATGCTAGGATGATTCAAGACCTTCAGGCTCAATTTCAAAGCCAGTTCCGCCCTCCGTCCTTCGGCGATCAGTGATGCCACCTTAGTCCCTTCTCGATCCTGACTTTTGACTGATAATTGATTCTGAGTCCCATAACTCTGGTTACTTTGATTGGTGGTCCCATGAGAACAATAGGTGCCCTATGCGCGGGGTGCCGACTTTTATTCCTTTATCTCTTTACCTTACTATTACTTTATCGCTTTCTTTTATCGCATTATTTCATTTATAACTGCTTTACTTTTTCGCATTTCTATTCGAATATTTTTATTCTTTGTTATCTAAGTTTTTATTGCTTTTATATTTCTATTATTATTGTTATTGCTTTTATATTTCTTTCAGTTTGTAATAATTGAATAGTACTCCGAAAACCCTTTTTGTATGTTATGTCTCCATTTCTTATAGAGCATATATAACGGGAGCAGACATATGCTGGAAGCTAAAGTGTGGAAAATGGGATGCATACTTGGTTTATCCTCTTATCCCTTTTCTAATTTCAAGCCCCGTTTTTTATCTTTAAAGTGTGGAAATATCTTCTTTATAGCTTTGTGTACTAGTATATTAGAGTTTGCCATAACTAATAGGATTGTTTGATGCATACCCTTTATCCCAGAGCAATTTCCAAAGTGTGGAAATGGATTTTTATTTATCTATCTTTAGAATCCCAGTTTTGATCCTTTACCTTGTGCGTATAGAAACATCGAGGACGATGTTTGCTTTAAAGTGTGGAAAGGACGCACTTCGTGCTTAACATGTTTACATGCTTAGTTTAGAAGTAAAGCTCTTGGGAATGATAGGCGGGTGCATTTGCAGTTTTGAAAAGAGAGTTATTATTTGTGTTATCTAGGGAGAATTTTGACTAGATGCCTAAAAATTTTTACTCTCGAAATATCTTTGAGGAAGTTACTTTTCGCACCCATGAGAGAGTTTAGAGCCAAATAAGTTTATATTCTTGACTGCTTGCATGATGTTCACCTCTTATTTACGTAGGACCTTAGTCAAGGATCTCTCGAAGTGAGAGTGTGCACTTTTTAATTTGAGAAAGATAAAACTAGCAAGGCCCGAAATTGAACTAACCTTGGTAGGGCATGGGGCAAAAGGATAGCCTTATGGTGAGCTTAATGAGAAAACAAAACCCTTGAAATATTAAATAGAAAAAGGCATGAGGGGTTGACACGAGGAGGAGTCGAAAAGGCAAAAGGCCAATCACCTAAGAGTTTAAAATTGAGGGAAGCCAATTCGTTGGGTTGTGTCCAAACCATAGTCTTCGGTAAGCAAAAAACTTTATCTGGAGTCGGTTGTTCACATAAAAAGATCCCAAGAATTGAGAAAATAGAGCTGAGGTGAGCCGCTTTGCTAGGATTCGAGTACCCATTGCACTGACCTTCGAAAAAGCATGGATCTCCATGTGAAGTCGGGTGTCTCGATGACGTTATCCTAGGAAGTGAGAATAAAGAGGAACCGCACTAAGCCAAAAGCGGTGAGTGGTCCATGCCCCTACCCTAGCTAGTGCACATCGTTCTCACTAGTGAAGATCGGCTAGAGGCCTTATTTAAATAAAAGGTGAACCAAAACTTTGGAAATGCATGCTTGCGTATGGTGCGAGGAGTGTGATCCCTTGTTTTATTTATTCTTATCTACGAAAGGTTTTTATTTCCCGAAAATATTTCTTGAGTTGCTGGCATCTGACCAAAATCCTATGTAGATAACACAAATGATTTCCCCCGTTTCAATAGTCTTAGACACCCATTATTTTGACTTGCTAAAAGGTTTATTTTGCATGAGAGAGTATCTCGGAGACTTATATGCTTAGAGAGTAAAAGTCTTTCTTGAGGACAAGCAAGAAATAAAGTGTGGAAAATTTGATAAGATTCCGAGATACCCTTATTTCAGGCACATTTTAGGGTGTTTTATCGCATCTATAGCATCCTTAACTGGCAAATTACATGAATAAATGCTTGAAAATTACTAACTGGTGCACAAAAGCTATTCTTAGCTTAAAAGAAGCAAAACAGAAGCCCCGGGAGCATATAGGACCAAAAGATGAGCTAAGAGAGCAAACCAGGCAAAAGCGGAGCCCTGGAGGACTGATCTGGAAGGCCACATGCGTGTGAGTAAGCGTGGAAACTTTCCAGAAGCTTCCCACGCACGCTCACACGCGTGTGAGTGGCGTGGAGGCGTGATGCGCGAAATTTCTCTAAGGTTGTCATTTCGCAGACAATTTAAACCCCTTTGATGAATTTTCACAAGGGGATTTTCCAGATTTTTAGTCTTCATTTTTCTTTGGAGAGCTTTCTCCATTTTTCTTAGTTTTAGATTAGATCAATTTCCTTTGTAGAAGACAACAAGCTTGGATTGAAGATCTTCTTTGCTCTAGGTGATCTCTATTACATTTCTATATTTTTAGTTGTCTTGTTCTTGGATTGAATTAGCTTTTACTTTCATTTCATATCATGAGTAGCTAATTTAGTCTAGGGATTTGGATTGTGTGATTGAATATTGCTCTTGTGATGATCTTATTTCTATATCTTGGATCTATGAGTTTGTGTTGATTGATTATCTATTCTTGTCTTTTAATTGTTGTTTTGTTTGGATCTTGTTTGGATTTGGTCAATCTAGATGAGAGATTGAGCTCTTGACTCTTTCATGTCTTTGATTAGAGTTAGGATTTGAAGCTTTACACAATCAAAGTTCCTATGGACTTCTTAAGAATAGTATGATGGTGTGTAGTTAAAGTGTTTGATAAAATGTCTCTTAGAGCTTTGGATGCTTGTAGACACTCCTAAGTCAAAGAAGCCTTAGTACACAAGGTGGAAAAGGACTAAGACAACACACTCTTGAATAGACCATATCCTAGCAATCCTAAATCCTTGACCTTAGACTCTCACTATGCAATATTCATGAACACTATCCAATCCCTACCCCTTTTACATATATTCCAAAATCACTTTTACTTTACTACTCTCTTGCACTCAAACCAACCAATGAACTACACTCTCACTAGCAATTTCACCCTTCACCACACTCAAATCTATGCATGAATCCATCTAGTAAACTCCCGAATGTTTGACACACCTCCACGTCCCTCCTTCGAGACCGACACTCGGGAAGTCATTGACCTTCCGTTTTATCATACAAATATCTTTTGACACTCCAACCCTACGCAAAACCGCAATGTCAATAACGTTAGGTGCAACTACATTCCGGACACGTGGCGCGCTGTGATTCGTTCGCAGTTCTCTCCTGGGCGGCCAGTTCGCACCTGAACGCGATCCTATATATATATATATATATATATATATATATGTATGTATATATATATATGTATGTATGTATATATATGTATGTATGTATATATATGTATGTATATATATATATATATATACATATATATATATATATACATATATATATATATATATATATATATATATTATATTGCTTAGTGCAAAAGGTAGAAAGGAGGCATGCTAGGTGGCATAAGAAATCAAGAAATACATATGCAAATATTAAATAGTAAAAGAGAGGAAAGTGTGCATGGTGGCAGTGGAAGAAGCAATACACATGTACATATATCTAATGCAAAGGAAGAAGGAAGAAGCATTATCCCAAAATAATGAAAAAATAAAAAATGTACGTGGATGAGAGCAATATGGCGGTCGGTCAAACAATGTGCAAGATGGCAACCGGTCGGGAAGAGCAGATGGAACCGGACAGAGCAGCAAAAGAGATTAAAGAATTTTTCTGGTATTGCTTGGAGGCTAAGGATGCGGTCGAACAAGGAAATAAATAAGAAAAATAAAACAATGCAAAAGGAAAGAAAAAGAAAAGGAAAGGGAAGAAGATTTTTACCTTGCAAAGAAAATCTCTGAAGATGCAGGTTGGCCAAGGAAGACTGAAGTGCAAATAAAAATTTCAATGGAACTATTTATAGGAAGCTAATAGGCTTAGAAGTTGAATGGTTGGCCCGATTACGTGGAAGGTCCAAATTGTGCCACGTGTCACTCCAACGAATGTACACCGTCCGAAAAAAAATTTTCAACATGCTATTGGAAGCGGAATTACCAGTTGGAGGACGATCGACTGGGAAGACTGCTGTAGACCGACCAGGAAGATTAGCGGTAGACCGACCGAGTGGAACTTTGTTTGTGACAAGCTGATTGAAACAAATCACAAGAAAATTATTCTCACTTCTCGAACCCGATGATTCTCACGAATTCAAGAAGTGGGGCACTCGTGATGGGTAAATATGCATAAACGACTAATCCGTATAGCCGGTCCGTCAAGAAGTAACCCAACCAGTCCGTCATAGTCATCAACCCGACTGGAATAAATCACTTGTGATCAACCGGTCTGCTCATACCGATAGGCCTCGTGACAAAATGCTCTCGGATCACCCTTGGATGACCGGTGATCTACCATAGGATGACCCGACCGATCTACCTCGTGACAAAATCCACCCGACCGATCTACCGTAGGATGACCGGTCGGTCAAAAAGGTGATGCAACCTGCAAGCCGAAAACCTAACTTACATAACAAGTAAGACAGTCCAACTTGCACCTGCAGGGCGGCGATTGAAAACTTGCAGCTCTGCAACCTCGACCAGTCAACCTACGCGTAGCCTGTAGAGTGACTGCCTGACCAAGCCAACAAGAAGGCGCCATGTCAAGCCACTTGCAGCTGGTGCATTAAATGCGTAGACCGACTTGATTAGTATAAATAGGAGGGTCTCCCTCTCCCTTCTCATCTCCATCTAATTGTAACAACTACTAATCACTACTTGTAATCTCCACCATGCAACATCAATCTACATCGCGGTCTACACCGCGTGTAACCGTTCAATTGCAACATGCGCTCTGTAATAGCAACATGCTCACCCTGTAATAGCAACATGCTCACCCTGTAATAGCAACCTACTCACCTTGTAATAGCAGCCTACTCACCCCGTAATAGCAACCTGCACTATTCTAGCAACCTGCTTGTAACCACTTACCACTTGGAATACCACTTAGCCTCGGACTGCCCGGTCTCCCTACGGTAAACCGACCGGCTGACCTACGAGCGCTCTCCCACTTATTCACAAACATACGCATTCGTAGTGTAATCGTAACCCCAGTTCCATTTACGCTATTAGAGGTAATATTTAATAATCTTATAATTGATTAATTATATTCATAAATACTAATATTTACTATATAATTTATACTATCTATACTTCTATACTATTAATAAAAATAAAATCTTCCTGTATAGTTTCCCGTCCAAACTTTTATTAATAATAAGGTTATTTTGCTTTAAAAGGGAAATGGAAAATAATTGGTAGTATCAAGAATTTAAAAAGTATATTGTGCAAAAATAGTGGAACGAAATAGGATATTAATAATTAATCACCCAAATTTAATAATACTAAACTTATTAAAACAACCAGTAATATATATAATTTATCTATAAAACAAATAAAGCAATAACCCCATTTATTCTAAAATTTGTGTTATTAAACGAAAGATTTATTTATTTTCCATCTTTACGCAAAATCTTCCATAAAAATTTTAATTGTTTTGGTGATATGTGGAGTAGTGTATGATAGTTGTGGTGGGAGAAGACCGTAGGGATGATAACTCTCCATGCAGATGAGAAATACATGTGTGTTATTAGGAGGGAAAATGGAAAGCTTAAAGGAAGTTTTTTTTTTTTAATGGAATGGAGATACATTCTTAACTGTACATGGATTAAAAAAATATGTGTTCCAAACTCCAAAGTTAGAGTTTTGGTCGCCGCGAATGGACATGGATTTAGCAAAAGGGAGAGAGGTATCATTGGTGTAAATAGACAGCACGGTTACGTTGTTCTGAAGACATTTGTTGCATAGGGACTAACATTGATCGAGATGAAGGTTGCATGCAGTAGATTGTGAAGGTTCCCTTCCCTCTCTGATATGCATTTTAAAATTCGGGATTGATTTGTTTTTCGCATTTTGTTTGTTTTTAAAAGGTACATGTATATCCAAGGCTCTGGAGCTGGATAGAAGAGATGTTGAGGATGATACAACCGCACAACTAGCAACGGAAGACCCGAACGAGCCGCGAAGGTCAACTCGTATTCGTAAGGAAAGGAAGGATGAATCTTTTGTTAATGGCTTATTTTTGCTCACAAGGAAAGGTTATTATTTTGGTTCAGAGGATCATGCCTCAATATTTCATTTTATTTTCTTCCATAGTCTGGTTCAATAATTTACTCTGCATGGTAAGAGTTGTTTTCTTTCCAATTCACGTGTCCTTATGTTTGCATATATAAGGTGGTGAAGTTTTCCATTGGTTTAATTATTCAGACTTTTGATAATTGTTTCTTTGATTTTATTAATCAACCTTGGAGTTCCCGTGCACTCGAAGTCACGAAGTGGAGCTTGAACTTGCTCGAAAAGTTCTTCGATACCGACGCGTATCATCTGGTGCTTTCATTGTTCGTTGATTCCATGGCTACCGATAATTCCCCACAAGATCAATCCGAGTCGACACCATGGGCAGAACCCCTGTCCGAAATCCGCCAACAACTTGAGGACCATAGCCATTATCACCTCCAAACCTTGCAAGCTCTTCAACGTTCCATACATACCTTAACCCAAACCATTGATTCCCTTCAAACGCACCACACGTCCCAACAACAAACACCTCATTCTAATCATGTTCATTTCTCGCCATCTCATACCACTGCACCATCAAGGAGAATTGATCAGTCAGATTCCCTTGGTATAGGCCAACAACCGTTTTTCAAGATTGATCTTCCGAAATTTGATGGAAAGGACCCACATGCATGGATTTTTCAGTCGCAAGAATTCTTTGAATATCATAACGTGCCTCCTAACCAATGTCTCTCTCGCGTTGCATTTATGGTTCACGGTGAGGCCTCAGAATGGTTTCGCTGGATGAAAAGTAATAGCTTGCTACGTTCTTGGGATGATTTTTTGGAACAAGTCAAGCTTCATTTTGATCCCCTCTATTTTGAAGACTTTACAGGACATTTGTCTAAGTTGCAGCAAATTACTACTGTGGTGGCGTATCGGGCAGAGTATGAAAAAAATACTCAACAAAGTAACTAATGTCCCTGAAACAGTTTTGATATCTATGTTTATTGCGGGGCTTAAATCCACAATCCGCAGAGAAGTACAGCGAGCGCGACCCCAGACCTTGGTTCAAACGTTTGTCTTGCCAGCTGAAATTGAAGCCTAACATTCGGACCTCCTTGCTGTGTTTCCACCTTCTCGACCAGGATATTCCGAAGGTATTCCGGCTCATGCATTTCCAAAAGCCAGCTCTCCTATCATTAATCCACGGCCTCTACAGTCCAACAATGCTTTTCGTCACCCATCAAACTCCAACCCTTTACCTGTCCTTTCTATGACACCAGCAGAGAAGCAAGCTAAGCTCATCCGTGGGGAGTGCTATACGTGTAACAGCAAATGGACAAAGAACCATAAATGCCCAAATCGAGCATTACTATTATTTTGCTCCGAAGATGAAGCGATGGCTGAACAGAATGAAACGGTAGATGATCAATCGCTCTCAGGTGATATTTCGAGTTTGAACTCGATGGCAGGTCCAGGCACTCCTCGTTCCTTGCGTCTTCAAGGCCATATTGATGGCAAACCAGTTCGAGTCTTGATTGATGGCAGAAGCACTCATAACTTTATCCAACCAGCAGTGGTAGAGCAATTACATCTTCAGGTGAAATGTATTCCGCCATTTCGGGTGTATATTGGAAATGGTGATTTTCTACGTTGCACTGTGAATTGTGAGCAGGTTCCCTTAAATTTAAATGGCACTCTATTTGCAATGGATCTTTTTGTGCTTCCAATTAAAGGTCCTGAGATTGTTTTAGGTGTCTAGTGGCTTCAAGACCTTGGGGATATTACACATAATTATGCTAAAGTTTCTATGGAATTTTCATGGTTGGGTAAAACTGTTCAGTTGTTGGGTGATACAACACCTGGTCCATTAGAAATTTCAGCTGCACATCTCCACTCTCTATTTCTTAAAGATGAGATTCATGGGTGTTTTGAGTTGTTTTCAATTGAAGCAGAATTGCCGCACAAGGAATTTGCATGGCCTACTGACATTCCATTAGAGGTGCAATATACCTTGGAAAAGTTTGAACCACTTTTCAGTGAGCCATCTAGTTTGCCCCCTTGCCGTTTGCAAGACCATAAGATCCATCTCATCCCGGGTTCGAAGCCTGTTAATGTCCGTCCATACAGATATCCGCATTTCCAAAAGACTGAGATTGAGAAGTTGGTTAATGAAATGTTGGAACAAGGCATTATTCGGCCTAGCACTAGTCCGTTCTCATCTCCGGTTTTGTTGGTTAAGAAGCGAGATGGTTCATTCCGGTTTTGTGTGGATTACCGTGCATTGAACAAAGTGACTGTACGCGACCATTTTCCTATACCTACTATTGATGAACTATTTGACGAATTGGGGATGGCACGTTTTTTCACAAAGCTTGACTTGAGGTCCGGGTATCACCAGATTCGAATGAGTGACCATGATGTGTACAAAACAGCTTTTCGAACTCATGAAGGCCATTATGAGTTTCTTGTGATGCCGTTTGGGTTGACGAATGCGCCATCCACATTCCAAGCGACCATGAATCGCTTATTTCATTCATACGTGAGGCAGTTTGTTGTGGTGTTCTTCGACGATATCTTGATTTATAGCCCATCATTGGAACTCCATATTCAACAGATTCAAGTGGTGCTAGAAACACTAGCAGCTGAGAAGTTTTTTATCAAACTTACCAAGTGTTCATTTTGCAGGAGCTCTGTTGATTATCTTGGCCACATTATCACGAATGGTGAAATACATGCTGACCCGGAAAAAATTTCAGCAATGGTTGAGTGGCCTCAACCACAATATGTGAAGCAGCTCCGAGGTTTCTTGGGTTTAACTGGATATTACAGACGCTTTGTTCCACAATATGCTTCTATTGCTGCCCCTTTAATTGATCTTCTCAAGAAAGATGCCTTCCACTAGACTCCGGAAGCCTCCCTAGCTTTTGTTGCATTGAAAACAGCAATGACTAATGCCCCGATTTTGTTTTTACCTGATTTTTCAAAGGTTTTTGTTGTAGAGACAGATGCATCCTCAAGTGGTGTTGGAGCTGTCTTAATCCAAGATGAACATCCCCTAGCTTTTTTCAGCAAGAAGTTGGGACCTCGTCTTCAGCAAGCATCAACCTATGTTCGTGAGCTGTATGCCATTGTTGAAGCAGTTGCAAAGTGGCGTCAATATCTTTTAGGACGCAAGTTTATAATAAGGACAGACCATAGCAGTCTTCGAGAACTTATGCAACAAGTTGTCCAGACCCTAGAGCAGCAACACTATGTACATAAATTATTGGGGTATACCTTCACAATTGAGTACAAGTCTGGTGCTTCTAATCGGGTGGCCGATGCTTTATCACGCTGGGATGATAGCGAGAAAGATCAACCAACTGCCCATTCTCTATTTTTTAGTGTGAGTCAGCCGCAAGCCACACTTTTGGAGGATATTAAGCGTGAAAACTCCAACTTAAAAGATTTAGTTGACATGCACAATAAGTTGGCGAAGGGTGAATTGCTGCCAGACATATCTGCTAAGGACGGTATAATTTTCTATAAAAATCGTATTTACATTAGCTCTTACTCACCCTTGAAGCAGACTTTACTTCATGAATTCCACAACACACCCATGGCGGGGCATGCTGGTATTAAGCGGACACTAGCTCGATTGTGCTCAAATTTTTTTTGGCCTAAAATGCGCAAGGATGTGGAAACCTTTGTGAATTCTTGCTCAATTTGTCAAACTACAAAGTACTCAACGCAACCCCCGGCGGGTACTCTTCAACCGTTGCCGATCCCATCCCAAGTGTGGGAGCATATTGCCATGGACTTTATTACTGGTCTTCCTTCCTCGCACGGTTTCCATGTAATCATGGTTGTGGTTGACAGGTTTACTAAATACACTCACCTAGGCAGTTTACCACCTTCATTTGATGCTCCAAGGGCAGCTTCTCTATTCATTGATATTGTTGTCAAATTGCATGGTTTTCCTGCTTCAATTGTCTCAGACCGTGATAAGATTTTTTTAAGTAACTTCTGGAAGGAGCTTTTTCGTTTGAGTGGCACGATGCTAAAAAGAAGTACATCTTATCATCCTCAAACGGATGGTCAATCTGAGGTCACAAAAGAGGTGTGGAGGAATATCTACGTGCTTTCACTGATGCCAAGCCTTCTCGTTGGAGACTCTATCTATGTTGGGCAGAATATTCTCTAAACACTGCAGTACATGAGGGGTTGAAGATGTCCCCGTTTCAGGCATTATATGGCAGGGTTCCTCCTCATATTCCCTTGTATATTGCAGGTTCTTCACAGGTGCATTCGGTGGATGAATTACTTAGCGAACGGAGGGTACTGCTGACTTTTTTACGCAATAACTTGAGAGAGGCACAACAGCGCATGGCCTAGATTGCTAACAAAAAGAGGCGTGATGTGGAATTTAAGGTGGGTGAGAAAGTTTTGTTGCGCCTTCAACCGTATCGGCAGCATTCGGTGGCTCACCGATCCAATCACAAACTCAGTCGCTGCTATTATGGTCCTTATGAGATACTGGAACGCATCGGGAAAGTTGCTTATAAATTACAGCTGCCGGATCAAGCGAAGATACACCCTGTCTTTCATATTTCTCTACTTAAACCCTTTAAAAGTACAGAGAATAAATTCATTGCTGCTTTACCAAAGGAATTTGAGGGTAGGAAGCCAGTCTCTACACCAGTAGCTGTGTTGGACTCAAGGCAGGTGCTTCGCAATGGCAACATGGAAAACCAAGTGTTGGTTCAATGGAGCGATGGTGGACGTGATGATGCTACCTGGGAGCCTACGCATGTACTCACATCCAACTTTCCAACTTTGCACCTCGAGGACGAGGTTGTGTCTCTAGGAGAGGGGGATGATACAACCGCACAACTAGCAACGGATGACCCGAACGAGCAGCAAAGGTCAACTCGTATTCGTAAGGAAAGGAAGGATGAATCTTTTGTTTATGGCTGATTTTTGCTCACAAGGAAAGGTTATTATTTTGGTTCAGAGGATCATGCCTCAATATTTCATTTTATTTTCTTCCATAGTCTGGTTCAATAATTTACTCTGCATGGTAAGAGTTGTTTTCTTTCCAATTCACGTGTCCTTATGTTTGCATATATAAGGTGGTGAAGTTTTCCATTGGTTTAATTATTCAGACTTTTGATAATTGTTTCTTTGATTTTATTAATCAACCTTGGAGTTCTCGTGCACTCGAAGTCACGAAGTGGAGCTTGAGCTTGCTCGAAAAGTTCTTCGATACCGACGCGTATCAGAGGATAATCGAAATGGAGAAGTAGGTGACGAAGTAGAAGGAAGCAATGCATGATCATGTCTCTCAACTAACTCAATAGTATAGTTTAACAAATGTTGTATATAAATAATTGTTTTTTCATCATTTTTAATATAATTACTAAGTGTACATTTTACAAATTTGTATTTATTTGAAATATTTTAATTATTTTATATTAATAGCTATACAATATATCACATAATTAACAGGTATATATTGACTCAAAATTTAGGATAAAAAGTTATAGTTGTAATATTTTTAAAATGTTAATTATATTAAACAGTCTAGCTTTGGACAATCATGGTAGTAATCTTTAATATGTATTAATATGCTATTTTTGAATTGAACAATTGCATTATAAATGAATAAGTTGAAATTAGCAAATGTATATCATTAAAAATCATTTCAATTATTGATAAAAAAAATTTTTTAATTTCGTTAAATTACATGGGCAGTTAATTGGAAAAAGAATTAGATTTGTTTATTAGTTATATATTTCTTAAATAAAAAATTAATCATAAATATTTTTACCTCATTTAATTTGTAATTTTGACAATACGAAATGTTAAACATTTTACTGTATATGTTTAGTTTGATAGATATTGTTATATAATTTTAGGTCAAATTATTATATAATAATGTTTTAATACTTTTAAAATTATTACATGATATGTTTATTTTATAATTCCTATAATTAATAATTACAAATAGGAACTCAAGTATTATTCTTCGAATGACTATGATCCTGATAGATCTAAGATTGTCATTCAAATTAGGGAAAAGGTGCAAATAAGCCCCTAAACATTTCGTGAAAAGTCAATTAGGCCCACGAACTTTTTAAAAGTGCAATTGAACACATGAACCTACGATTTTGAGTCGTCCAACCCCCTTACCCGGTTACTTATCCGGTAAGAACCGGTAAATGTCTACGTGGCATGCCACATAAGCAGAAATTAAAAAAAAATTAAATTAAATCAATTAAAGCTTTGGAGTGGGTCCCGGTCTTCTTCTTAGTATTCTTCTTCTTTCTTCTTCGTACATACCTCTGTGCCGACGACCTACGCTCCGCCGCCGGTCAAGCTTGACAGACGAGTTACCTACGCCGGAACTGCTGTTATTCGCCATCACCGCCGGCCAAAAGGAGAAGCTGAGGTTGCGGAAGATGCAATAAACTTAGCTTATCCATTATTTTCCTTTGGCAGATTGCTTTATTTGTGTCTTCTAGTGATGTTGTGCAGCCAGGATGGCTCCTTTCATTTCTGAGAAATGTTAGTGTTGCTCAAATTAGAGAGATGCAAATAAACTTAGTTAAGGTTTGTGCATATGCACTGCTACAACTGCTGACTTATGTTCATTTCTAAGTTTTAGAAAATAATGGATAAGTTTCATTATTAGAAGCTGTTAATGATTTTTTATTGAGTTTATTGCACAAACCCAGTCATTACAAATACTCTAATTGAAAAATCTGTAGGAACTGATGCGGGACGCTGTTCCACCAGTAATGGCGGCGTAGCTGTGGTGGCGTGAGAAGGAGACATGGCTGACGACCGGCGTCCTCTGCTTCCCGATGAAGATTACCGGCGACAAACGAACTCCCCCGGTGTAGCATTTTCTTCACCAGTGTTCCTTCCAAGTTCCAGCTAGTTGAGGATGACTGGAATTTCCGGCAAGGCAGCAACCTCATCTTCTCCTTTTGGCTGACAGTGATGGCGAACAACAGCAGTTCCGACGTAGGTAACTCGTCCGTCGAGCTTGACCGGCGGCGGAGCGTAGGTCATCGGCACAGAGGTATGTACGAAGAAGAAGAAGGAAGAAGAATACTAAGAAGAAGAACGGGACCCACTCCAAACTTTAATTGATTTACTTTATTTTTTGCCGCCTAGACATTTACCGGTTCTTACCGGATAGGTAACCGGGTAAGGCGGCTGGACGACTCAAAATCGTGGGTTCATGTGTTCAATTGCACTTTTAAAAAGTTCGTGGGCCTAATTGACTTTTCACGAAATGTTTAGGGGCCTATTTGCACCTTTTCCCTTCAAATTATAAAGAAGACTTTCAATTAATGCTTTCATATGCAATGTCTATTAATAAAAGTCAAGGGCAAAGTGACAAATATGATCTCGTGCATGTTAAATTGTTATTGAGAAAACCAATTTTTGTCAATACTCAATTGTATGTTGTTGCATTTAGAGTTAACAATCCCAAGGGTCTCAAAAATTTGTATTTGCGGTGGCTCTAGAAGAAATTGTACTTCAACTAATAATAATACGTAGTATAATTAACAAGAAATCTTTAATAATTTGTAATTTTAAATAATTTGTATTGAACTTTTAATAAAAAAAAATTCTTTTAACTAATTACCCATCTTAAATATCAATTCATATTTTCATTACAAATATCTATATTCATAACTTTTTGGTCTTTTTCAATCAAATCAACATAACTATTAAATAACAAAATTATATAAATGAATAAAGCTCATATCTTCTTTTTACATATGAAAATAATCTAAATATTTTAAATTATTAGTCCATGCATCAAGGGGTATCATAGTAGTGTATTATAATCGTAGGTTCCCTTGAACCATGTTATTAGGCTAAAGTTAACGCTATACATGCCTTGTGATTAAGGAATTAATTGCATTTTTTTTTTTATTTAATGGCTTAATTGCACTATCCAAACTATTTTAGTGGTCTATTTAGCTTCATTTTTTATTTTTGGCAAAAGGGTCAAATAGGTTCATGTACTATCATTGATTGTTCATCTAGCACCATGAACTAAAATATGGTCCATCTAGGTCATTATATTCTTAATTATTTTTCATTTAGCATTTTTAGCCTATTTCTAACAAGTAACCCATCTAATTTGATGACATGGAAAAATAAAATTAGAAAAATGATGACATGTTATTTATATTGATGTTTTGGATGATTTCTACCATATTTCATTAATGAAAAAAATAATTTCTTGCAATGAAATAGGGTAGAAATCAAAATTGTTATATAAAGTTTTAACTACATGAGTGTATGTATAGTGGGGTATTCACTATCGTTCAGCAATGAGATTTCATGGAAATCAATATATGAAAATTAAATTATTTTTATAATAACTTAAGATATATTGTATTGAGTAAATTTTATTTTATTTTAAAAATAAATTAATATTTTTAGATTTTTGGATAATTGAATAACTTATATTGTATTTTTGGATGATTTCTTGGAATGAAATAGGGTAGAAATCAAAAATCAAAGTAGCTATATAAAGTTTCAACTACAGTGTACTGTGTATGTATAGCGAAGTGTACTGTATATGTATAGCGGGATATTCAGTGTCGTTCGGCAATGAGATTCCATGAAAATTGATATATAAAAATTAAATTATTTTTTAAAAAATAATAAAATTTACTCAATATAATATCTTAAGTTATTATATTTGCTTTTAAAAAAAATGTTATTATATTTAATTTTAATATATCGATTTTCATGCAATTTCATTGCCGAACAACTTTGAATATCCCACTATACATACATAGTCGTGCAGTACACTGTAATTAAAACATTATATAACAACTTTGATTTCTACTCTATTTCATATCAAGAAATCATTTTCTTCATTAATGAAATAGGGTAAAATCATCGAAAACATTCATATAAATAACATGTCATCATTTTTTATTATTTTATTTTTCCATGTCAACAAATTAGATGGTTACTTGTTAGAAATGGGCTAAAAATGCTAGATGAAAAATAATTAGGAGTATAATGACTTAGATGGACCATATTTTAGTTCATGGTGCTGGATGAACAATCAGTGTTAGTACATGGGTCTATTTGATCCATTTGCCTTTATTTTTTTTCAAAATAAAATGAAGGAATGCGAGGTACACCCTTGAGATGGGACTACACGCTTGAAGAGTTGTATATGGGTAATATGGTTCCGGAAACATCATGCATTATCCCCAACTACAAATTAAAATTTAAAGCATAAAATGAATTGTTTGAATATGAAGATGACACGTAACAAACTTGTGGAATTAATGTGTGTACTGTGAAGGGCAATAGATGAGTTATTGGACAATCATTATTGCATGGACCATGGTCCGCACAATTGTGTGGACCAAAAATAAAAAGTACATTATTTTTGTACTGAAGGTACTATAATAATGTAACTTCATTACAAAAATAATGTACTTTTTATTTTTGGTCTACACAGCTGTGTGTACCATGGTACATGCAATAATTTGTCGTTATTGGATGGGCGTGCCCCACATAATGGCAATTTATATTAGAGTTAATTCCAGAAATAGTCCTTCTCGACTATTGACTTTTACCAATTTTTGTTCTCGACTTTTAATTTTACCAAAGTTGGTTTCTTAACTATTGATTTTGTACCAATTTTGGTTCTTCTGTTAAATCTATGTTAAATAAGTTTTAAAATTGAGGGCAAAAATGTAAAACCAAATATTTTAACCTTTCTTCTTCACTTTGTTTCTCCTCCTAGTGGTGTCTTTTATACAATTTTTGCTATTAAATAATAATAATAAAAAAATATAATACAACAATAAAATATACAATAACACTGCACATCTAGTTAGAGAATTTACGAAAAAAAATTATTATGGAGTATATATTACATTGCAGTAAACCAAAAAAAAATTCAAAAATAAAATACAGAAAAAAAAATTTGATTACTTGAAACAATTTAACATAAAATGTAAAAAATAAATATATTGACTCATATTGTGTAACCCCTCGGTTTTTCCGACAAAGTTAAGATTCGAGAATATCGATATAAAATTTTTTTTAATCTATGACATTTAAGAGAAGACTGTTCGGTGCTCGAAATAATTTTTTTGGATTAGTTATCGATAAGCTGCGAACTACGTACCGGTCACGAACCGAGAAAATTTTAAGGATATAGATTCAGTTTGAATTTTCTAGAATTTGGATTATTAAGTATCATACGATTAAGCCTGAATTTCTAGTTAGTTCAAGAAAAATTTCAAATGGACTGTAAGGGATAAATTGTTACGGACTCTGTACCTATATTTAGCGGAATACCGAAAATTCCCAAACTTGGTGATTTGTGACGGGAATATTTTTAGGAAAATTTTGGTATTAGAATTTTCCCGAATTAAGTTATAATCCTCCGAACATTCATCTGATTTAAGCATAAACTGGCCAATTAGATTTGAGATCTTCTAAGGACTCCATGGGGTGTTGACATGTGGCAAGTAAATCTAGACTAAGATTGGGCATTTAATGTGACATTAATGAGGTATGGAGGCAAATCTAGACTAAGATTGATCATTTAATGTTGCATTAATGAGGTATGGCCTAGTTGCACTTGTTACTTGATCTTCAAGAACAATATCACACAAGATCACATGATCATCTCTCTCACTCTCCACTCCTTGTTCGAAATACACACTAGAGAAATAAGAAGGGAAATTATCTTAAGTCTTCCATTGTGATCAAGTTGCCCCAAAGTATTTTCCAATCCAAGGGATCAAGTGTAAGTAAGATCTTAGACTTTGTTGGATTTATACTTGTGAAAATAGTGAAAAGAAATAAAGGTAGTCTCTGACAGTAACTTCCGAGATTTATTGGGAAAAATTGGTAAGGTATTTTGATCCTATTTTTTTGGACATGTAGTTCTATAAGTGTAGGAACTACATATAAAATTTCATAATGATCGAAGTAGTATAAGTATGGTTTTCGTATTTTTTTCCAAAACTGGTCCTGAGAGAAAAACAGCACACTGCCAAGGGCAAAAAGGAAATTTTCTGTGTTTATTCGCGGATCAAAATGACCAAAACTTTTTATGGACATCAAGTACTATAAGTTGGGGTTCTACCATAAAAATTTCAAGTGAAAAAGAGTTCGGGAACTATTTTTACCGGCTCAATCTTTCGGACTGCGCCAGAAATTTTCTGGCAGATTTGGGGTGGACGCGGCCTTGGACGCGCCTCCAACGCGCGTCCATCGTCGTCCAGATTTACGGCGTCACGGCCGAAAGGCCGGACGCGGGAACGGACGCGCGTCCGTGGGCGCCCAGTTACGGCGCCACTTGCCGAACCCGCGGATGCGGCTCGGACGCACGCGTCCGCAGCTGTGGCCAGCCGCGAGCCCGCGCGATGCGGACTCGTTTTTGACTTGTTTGTGACCCGGTTTTTCCCCGATGTTTTTAACCTTGAGTGTTGTGATGTTTTGAAAGCCTACGGGCATCCGGGTGGATATTTTTGAAGGCAAAATATTATTTTTGTGTATTTTACTAACTTGGAAAATATTCGTGCTTCGAAAATTATTATGACTCCCATACTTGAATTTCTATGATGTGACTAACACTAACCTAAGTATGTGGGTTGGGGAAACATACTTGAGTAAGTATATTGGTTATGGAGTCATGTGATAATAATTAATGAATGTGAGGGAGTCTGTATGATTAATCGGTACTGCAGAGCGAAGTTCCTTCGCTGAGTGAAATGGTGAGGGGTCTGTACGATTAATCTATACTGCAGAGCGAAGTCTATTCGCTGAGTGAACATGTGAGGATTTTGTATGATTAATTCATACTGCAGAGCGAAGTCTATTCGCTGAGTGTCGTGTGGATTAAACGTGGATGTGTTGAGTACCCCACGTGTGAATTAAACGTGGATGTGTTGAGTACCCCACGTGTGAATTAAACGTGGATGTGTTGAGTACCCCACGTGTGAATTAAACGTGGATGTGTTGTGTACCCCACGTGTGAATTAAAGGTGGGAGTTGTGTACCCCACGGGTAATGTGTGAGAGCTAACTGTCGGGTGTCTTAACAGTTGTGTGGGCGTTGTGTACCCCACGGGTGAATTAACGGCTGTGTTATGTGCCGGAATTACTGACATAATGTGAGTTTGTAACACCCCGAATTGGCTATAGGCAACCAATGGAGTAATTACCGCCACACTTAGATTCGGCCCAACCTTAAATAGGCGGGATTCATTCTAAGTGCTCAGGCTAACGATGAAAGTAAGGATCGCGGTTGCAGGATGATTTCGCTGTGGTAATACTATCTTGCCTTATGCTTATTGTTTGATTATTTGAAACCTTTGTTTATTTTCAAGGATAATGGATATCCTTACTTAGCCGTCGCGCTAACTACACTTCATTGTGTTCTTAACAGATGTCTAGTGTGGGATCCAACAGCCCACCCGACTCGGATCCGTCCGAGTTTATATTTCCTATATATGATTATGATGATTATATACAGTATTTATCCGACGACGATCCATATGGCCCCGGCTATGCTCCCGATCCGCCCGTTCTGCTCGATACGCTCCGACGTCGCCCCTGTTCCGAGTTCGCCCGACACTCCTTTCTGGATGCCCCACCGGTCCTGCCCTTATGTCCCTTTGACGAGATTCAAGCTAGTTACGGGCTTTACCCTCTCGAGTTGGTCCCGGGCAGTGACCCGCCAGAGTTCATAGTGCACTATCCTTATCCGTGGGACCCAAGTCCCCCGGAGACTTATGAGGAGTGGATGATGGTTATGAATACTTGCCGGTTCTTAGACCACATGACGTGGTATGATGGCAATGGTGTGAAGTCTGGGGTACGTACACGGGTCCCGTGTATTACTCCCTAGATTAGATGGAGTAGAAGGGGAAGGTGGGGCGTAGCCAGTTTTTGTGTAGATATACCTTTTGTAAAGGGCAAATCGAAAGTCATCTAGTCGGGTTTTCTTTCTCTAGATAGTTCGAATGGGTGGTATTATTAACCCATTTCGTTTTGGTAACTTTCGAGTTACATTTTGATGATGCAGATGAATATATATAATCAATATGTATATATATATGATGCAGTTTATCCTAAAGGCCGGTCTTGGATTTTGACGTTAAGAAACT
>CP025647.1:19217237-19219357 GCA_003576665.1 Ipomoea trifida | reverse complement strand
ATATATATTAAATTGAAAGAATTAGCCCTATTGGAATTTAATTAAATTGCCAAAGAAATCAATTAGATTGCCCAAGAAATCAATTAACGATCGGAAGGCTTGAAATGAATTTACGGGGTGTTACATGGGGTGTCACAGTGTTGGACTCTCAATCCAATCTCTAATAATAATAACCATTATTATTAATAATAAGCTAAGCCCTTAATGAATCGTAATTAGGCATTACTGATGGTCCTTAATACTGAGAGTATAACTAAACCATAATCAATCCCTAGAATAGCATAAATCAATAAGCTCGGATGGCGTGAGCAGCTTCTCAACATCCTCTCTCCCCTGCTCTCGACGGCCTCGCGGCGGTAGTCCAGCAGCGGCATACTTCCCCCTCCTCATCCCTTCCATCGGCGATGGTCGGCGCTTCGTATAATGGTGGCAAGCGATGGTGTTAGCAGTAGCATGAATTGGGGATTCGCATTTGCATTACTCTGGTCTTAGCAGGTAATTAATGCTTAGGAAATATTCCAGGGTTTTACCTCCCTATACGTTCCATGCTCTTGTTTTGTAGTCGAGTAAAGGTCAAATGGTCCGGGTCAAAGTCGGTTAGTCAATGCTTTGAGCCTATATAAAGGCCATTGACTCACAAGTATAGGGGGCTCTCTTCTCCTATAGATTCTTTCTACCACATTCATGAATAAAAGATCCTAGAAGCTAATTCTCTCTATTTTCTCTTATCTACTCTCTACCTTTCATACATATTCCTACACACACTATTTTACAGACATACTCTATACAATTGATTCTACAATTTATTCTATTAGAATACACACTAGTACAGAATTAAGAATATAAGGAAGGCTTTACGCTACACCTCTTAAATAGAGGTGTAGTGGATAGTTGAAAATGGCAATATCGTAAATAAATACATAAAAATATAGTACACTCATTCCCTAAAGGTGACGCGAAAAATTATATATTAAAATAATATATTCATTTCCGAGACACACACTACATGTGGGTGACGCGGAAACTTATATATTAAAATTATATATTAGTTTTCGAGACACCCACTACAGGTGGGTGCCGCAGAAAATTAAACGAAATAACACACCTCATCAGCGATCGCAATTACTAAAGGAAAAAAAAACCCCACATCGCAATGGAATAGCCCCTATCCTCCATCTCTGCCATTTCCTACTCCAAACCCTAACCATTTCTTCCTCCATCTCCGCCACCATCTCCAGAGTCCAAACCACATACAACAACCACCACCCATCGCCACCCACCATTTCCTACTCCCTACGCCAAACGCCTCCCTCTCCTCCGCCATAGCAACGACCGTTGAATAGCCATCATCGCCTACGCCAAACGCCGCCTCCACCGATGACCGCCAAACAGATCTGGAACCATAGAACGACCGCAAGCATCCGCCAAAACCATCGCCACGTCAAACCGCAAGCATCCGCCGATCGCTATTACTACACACCTCCACTCCTCCGCCGACCGCACACGCCACCGCAAGCCTCCGCTGCCCCCACCGCAAAGCTCTGCAGATCCCACAAGCTGGTAAATCCTTTTTTTTCCTGGAAGTGGCTATTATGGTACTCTAATTTTGGTTAAGGTCATTGATTGTACTAGGAATAAGTAGTTAAACATGTATTTTTATTTTAGGTTTTAGGTTTTGTGAGCTTTTACTATAGATAGTTAGAAATAATTGTATCCAATTTAGTATTTGATTTAGTTATGCATTTATAGCCTGCCACTGTCAACAATGGAGTTTCTTACCAATATATATTCCAATTTATGGAGTCAACAGATTACTCATTCTTGAAAACTTTCATTATTGTTTTAATGTTTTTGATGGGTTTTTTTGTTGTTCTTTCCTCCAAAGATTAGATTTTGCAGATTTTAAGGTTATGAATAAAGTCATGGATATGCACATGGTGCTTCTGTGAGAGTTTTTTTTTTTTTTTTTTTTATGTACACTACACCTTTCTATTTTTCTTGATTTGAGATGTGACTGAATTTAGTTTGCTTTGTGTAATAGATAATTTAATTTGTTATTGATTTATAAATAATAGTTTGCTTTGTGTAATAGTTTGCCTTGTGCTTTTTATATTTAAGGA
>CP025647.1:19174737-19214737 GCA_003576665.1 Ipomoea trifida | reverse complement strand
AGTTAGGGTGCTGGTTGTAACGCTTTTTCCTCAAGTAGTTCCCGCACTAGCTTTGGCCAAAGTCATCGCACAAGTGCTCAAGGCATATGGACGAGTTATGAGGTCTGCCCACTCTAGCTGGGCAGATTTGCCTAACAAATCAGCACCGCCAGAGTAAGACAAGCGTATAACAATGTAGACAATCGGTCATTCGGTGCACTTGGAGGGCCACGCGCATAGTTGGACTAGGTTTTTGACCCGTCCGTTTGCAGCTCAGACTTGCAACTCTTGTCTAGTCAGCTAAGGATTAGCTGGGTGGTCGAGCTAGACGTCACTCGCCTTACCCGACCAGGAGGAGGGGTTAGGGAGCATTCTGTTGTGGGACTTAGGCAGGATGATTTGCGTAGGTGCATAGCACATCGGCTTGACGAGGAGGTTATAGTCGGTGATATGGAAAGTAGTTGGGAAATATCGACTAGGAGAGCGCACGTCCAACCTAGCGGTGCAGACCTTGTAAGAGAAATTAGAGACTTGCAGCAAAAGGTGGAGGAGAGAGAAAGGCCAACTACTAAGTCCTTTCTAACTACCTCTCCCTTCACGGCAAAGATATTTGATTACAACGTACCTCTAGATTTTAAGCTACCCAACCATTCCACATATGAAGGCTCCAGGGATACGCGCGATCACGTGATCAGTTATCGAGCCAAGATGCAAGTGATCGGAGTTGCGAACTTGTTGATTTTTCAGGCATTCTTTCCTACGCTGACGGGTCCTGGGCAAAGTTGGTTCTCATATTTGCTACCACAATCATCACTAGCTTTGAGGTGTTGGCCGAGGAGTTTCTAATGCCAGAAGCAATTTTCAGACTTGGCTTAGGTGCACCAAGATGAGGGGGAGAGCCTGCGAAGTTATTTGGCTCGCTGGCAGAAGAAAGTCCAGGCGGTAGAAGGAGAATGGGATGAAAGACAGCCTTGGCATTCTACATAGAATTCTTGCACGCAGACAGGCAGTACAATAAAATACGTGACAAGAATCCTTGGACTTATGCACAGGCCATTTAGAGAGCTAACTAGCTCGATGATTGATACCTTTGATTCTTGACCCTTTTTACCCTATACTTTAACCAATTTTTTATAACAAAGTGCTTTAATTTGAGTGGAATCTATGACTTGTTTGTGTTGTTTGATGTTTTCAGATAAAGTGGGCCACAACGAGTCAATAGGAGGCTTTTTGGAGCATAATGGAACAATTTTAGAAGCCTAGATTTCATTCAAGGAGGATCGGAGCAGCAGAACGCAAAGCGGGAGAAAAGTTAAAAAAAATGGCACCACACGGCCGTGTGAGTGGCCGTTTACCCCCGCAGGTTCTGTTTAGCAGCACCACCACACGGCCGTGTGGGTGGCCGTTGTCGCGTACTCTGTACAATATAAAAGCTGATTTTCTACTTTTTGTGCCCAAAGTTAGAACCCTATATAACTTAGACTAATTCTCTTTCATTTTGTTAGAGCAAAATAGCCTAGCCTAGCTTAGATCTGCACTACTTACTCATTTTGGAGCATTGTATTGAAGATTTGTAGTGAATCTCAACAATTCTTCTCCTTCATTTAATACCAAAGTGGTTTATTTCTTCATCTTCTCTCTTATTTACATTTATTGCTTATTTATGCCATCTTTACTTGAAATTGCTATGTTTACCTTACAAATGAATGAGTGATTAGCTATGTAATTATTGCATAAAAGGGGTTGAACACCCACCTAGGATTCTTGAGTTTGAATTGGGTTTTATTTCTATCTTTCAATAGTTATTGCGCAGTGATTATTGGTTGCCTTTGGAAAGTCTTTCATTACAATGGGAATTGGAGGGAAGACTTGAGCCTTCCCAATCTCAAACCCAATTTCCCTTCTCTGGAAATAGGGGTAAATTGAGGCTTACAAAGCTTTTGTTCTTAAAGAATTTTGGTTGATACACCATGGAAATGGGGCAACCCTTGTTCTAATCCTTGTGGGAACTTTGATTCTTTTGTGCTTGCCTCAAGAACCTAGGTATAATGTTCTTCCCCTAATATAAGTGTCAAATGCATCAATAGACTAATACACATAATTAAACCCATCTTTCCCAATTAAATTACCCCCTAGTTTTAATCTTGCTTTCCCTTTAATCCAAAATACCAAAAATATTCTAGTTTTAACTCCAAACCAAATATGATTTACTTGGATCTTTATGGATTCCAATACCTTGGTGCCTAGAGTTTAGGTAAACCGTTCTTTACGCGCTATAAATCCCAATCTCCAGTTGAACGACAATACACACTGATACCTCTGATTTTATACTATTATTTGCCCTCAATTTAGTTAGTTTTGTTGCTTATTTTCTTTACCTTGGTGAATTTGAGACTCGTTTGTGTGTTACATTTGCTTAAGCTTAGTTTATTCACAAACGGGAAGCAAAGGAAGGATTTTTGGACATCTTGGACAAGTTTCGGAAGCATAGGAATCTACCCAAGGATGGAAAGGAGCAACGGAGCACAAAAAGAGTCAATAGGCAAAAGGAGGGGGCACCACACGACCATGTGGGTGCCCTTGAGCTTCAACGCGAACAACATCAAAATCGCTACACCTCACGGTCATGCACACGGCCGTGAGCGTGGCAGTGACCCTGCTACTGTCCAGTATTTAATTTTCTGGTTTTTGGGTATTTCGAGCCCTAGTTTAGTTTAGCTTATTTTTCCTTCTCTTGAGAGTTTTCCCTAGCATAGATTAGCTCAGATTTACACACATTAACTCGTTTACAAGCTTGGAATCGTGGATTGGATTGGAATTACTCTTCAAGTTGTTAGTAATGTTCTTCTCTTTATTCTTTTACTTCTCAGATTCGTTGCTATGATTTCAATGTTTCATTCTTGCTTTGCTTTATTTACTTTAATAATGAGTGAGTAGTTCGCTTATGGGTTTAGATTAGGGATCTATTGCTAATCTTGATGTTCAATTTGTGATTATTGCATAAAGGGATTCAATTGTTTACCTAGGGTTTAGTTGAATTGGGGATTGAATTCTACTTGTTGTTAATTGATGACCACAATTGATTGCTAGTTTAGGAAAGGTCTTCATTACAACGAAAGTTGGGTGAAGAACTCCAGCCTTACCAATTTCAACCTGATTTTTCCTATTATGATAATAGGGGTAATTTGGGGGCTTACAATGCTTTAATGTTTAAGGTTATGATTGATACATCACGAAAGTGGGGCAATCTTAGTCTAATTCTATTTTATTGATTACGAAAGTAGCTAAATTGAATTCTTGTGTGCATTGCCTATAAATCCCCAGGTTAGTTGTTCCTTCCCTAATTCTAAGGTTGTTAGAGCATCAAGATTGCAATACCCCTATTCTGACTCATTCCCTTATCATACAGTTTATTCACTAGTTAATCTACTTTAATTTTATTTCTCCTATTTAGTTATCATTTACATGGATTCTACTAAATTCAATTACTTTAGTGCCTAGAATTTCTTAGTTCACACAAATACGTGCCATAGTCCCAATCCTCAGTGGAACGACATTTACACCCTCTTTTTACTATCACCATTTTACTCATCAAAATTTTGGCGCCGTTGCCGGGGATTAGTTTATTTGGTTGTGTTGTGTGATTATTTTATTTCTAGCATTAGAGTTAGTGAATTTTTAGGAGATCAAGTTTATTTTATTTTATTTTGCTCTAACCCATAACCAATTTCTTCCAAGAGTGTTTGTGTTTGTGTTTGTGTTTGTGTTTGGCATTAGGTTACCCTCGTTTAATGCAAACTAGATCGAAGGGGAGCACCAGTTGTGACACCCCAACCTCACACAAGCTGAGATAGATAAAATCTCAACACAACAGCTGCTTAACTCAACCAAACAGAACATAGCGGAAGCGAATTTAAAACCTAAGGGGCGTCATGCCACATCTAGGTAAGATAACACGGCCTAGATGCACAGGCTAACCATAAAAGCTGAACTGTATAAACGATAATCCTTAAGTTAAGTCTCGAAACATCTAAACATTAGTCAAGAGTTTACAATGTCTAAAAAGGCTCACAGGCCAAAGCATAAATCTAAAAACATAACCACTATCTAATCCTCCTCATACAGGTGCGTCTCTATCGCGCTCACGCATAGACTTTAAGGCAAACCTGGAAAACATACAAAGAACCATTAGCAAAAGACTGCTAAGTAACCACCATTCACACCCGCAAGGAAGTATAGATATACATATACGTTTGTAAATAGGTTTACACACCCATATAGAATATAAACACCAACAAACTGTTCCACAGTTCAAATCGGATACTCAACAAGGATAAACTGAACGAATCAATAACCAAGACTCAGTCAAGCAAGGCCAATATCCAACAAGGAAAGCATAATACAATAACGAATTGTAACCATGATACCAACTGAACACAACCATCCAAAGGAACCAATCAACCTCAATGGAAACAACAAGATATCACCCGAATAACACAAGGAACCCAAGAATACATAATCCAAGAAGGACCCACAACTCCAATCTCCAAACCACATACCAATCACCATACCAAACCAATCTCATAGTCAGAAATCAAGAGCCAAATCCGGAAAACCGGTACGCAGGGGTAAAAACCCAATCACAGGGACCGAAGTCCAATCACAGGGACCGTAGTCCAATCACAGGGACCTAAGTCCAATCACAGGGGTAATGAACCCAATCACAGGGGCAAAAGCCCAATCACAGGGACCGGAGTCCAATCACAGGGGTAATCAACCCAATCACAGGGACCGGAGTCCAATCACAGGGGTAATGAACCCAAATATAGCCAATAGCCAATAGTAGCACAGTCAAATCATCCAACAACCACCAAGAGATACTCAAAGATCCACCACCACATACTCATACTTACTCAGCCCAAGAACCATCACTCAGAGTGTTCATCTCAGATATGAACACCAACCAACTTCCAAATAATATAATCAAGGATTCAACCAATCAAGTAATAGACTCATATAACGAACTGAGAGGTATGAATAAATACTCCAGAATCAAGGTAACATAACCAATAGAACACTCCAACAAACTTAGAACGAAAGGGGAAACCAACCACGGATCACTCACCAATCACTACCACCTTACTCTCACGGAAAACCCTAGCGCTTACATTGTCACGCTAGAGAACCCCGCAAGAGCAATTCCCACACACCGAATCAGACTCAGATCAGAATACAAAGAGATACTCCAGAATACAAAAATCATATCACAATACACCAACATTCACTTAACAGAGGCCAAATAACATGGAAATCCAAACCAACAATGACCATATACATCGAATAGACAAAGGATTAGGACACGAGTCCATGAATCCACAACACAATCAATAATAGGCTAATAATCAAGGAATCTCAGGATTTCCAATCACCAAATAATATCATATAGAGCGAGAGTGTAAAAATAGATTTTGATGGACATAGTGGTTACCTTTGAAGCGTAATTAATCCCAAAAGCATTTAAATCCAAAGCAACGTCAATCCTAAGCTCAAAGCTCGGTTCATAAACGTGAACCTGAAGAATTAATATAATTCTAACACCGTCACTAACTATTAATTAACAATACTAATATCGACATTCCTAGTCGGTCCGTTATAACCTATAATTCATGCTTAAGGCTAATGTAACATGATTATGAATTATACTTAATCTAATTACTATCTAATACCAAAAACAAGGGTGTGACCACTAATAATATTAATCTAACTTAAGCTATACTATTATAACTAGTACTTATAATTATAAGCTTAGTAGTTAAACCCAAAACATTACCTTAGTAATTATGCTAAGCCAAGGAGTCGAACTCTAGTCCTCCAACTCAACTCACGGATCCCCAACCAACACGCCACACCAGCTCGTTGTGTTTAAGCTACGCCAACAACAATATAATCCCAGCCATCACAGTTCGGTGATCAAGTCGACGGAAGAAGGAGAGCCGCTGCTGCAAACCGCCAAAGCTATCATGCAAAGTCGCCGGGAAGATACACCGATACGACTCTATCCAAGCTTCCATTCCTTAGCTGGACGCCGCCGGGAGAGGGGGAAACCACCGCCGCTACTCTCTATGCTCACCGCTCTACTCTGCTTAGTCGAAGAGGACAGGGGATGCAGGGTGTCGCTGCCGGGGGTTCACCATCGTCACCGTTGCTGCTACTCTTCATTGTTCGTTGTTCACCAGAGGCGAGGGAGAAGAGGAAAGGTGGCGTCTTGCTGTGGTTGAGCCGAGACCGACACGGAGACTCGCCGGCCAACCCCCCCTCCTAACCATGCTCTGCCTGCTTGACGGGGAAGGTGACAGACAGGTTTCTTCCGTCGATGTGCGCCGCTGATGTTATCGTCGATCCAGAAGGGGAGGAGAGACGTCCAACCAAGCTGCCGCCTTGATCGTTCGTTGCCGTCGATGGCTTCCCGATCCACCGTAACTGCCGCCATCCATCCTTACCGTCGCCGGCTAAGAATGGAGAGGGATGAAGATGATGGATGATCGTTCATGGTTGCTGGCCGCTGGACTGCCGCGCCTTGTCGTCGCACGATATGGTCGAGAAGACGGGGAAGACTGCAGCTACCGCAGGAGAATGACCGCCAGAATTCCCGTCACTGTTGTTGGCTGCTTGATGTGAGAGAAGAGGTATTGCTTGGCTGTTGATCATTCCCCATTATAGTAGACAGAAGAAACGAGAGAGAATTGAGAGGCATAGGTGCGGGTAAAACAGCAAAGAGGGAAAGATTATGGCTGGGTAGAAAACCTTCCTTAAATAGCTAGGGCAAGACTACTATTTTGGGCTATTCCACTTATAGAAAGGTTATATAATTGGACTACACTAGTAGGGTCAAGGTTAATTGTAATATACTTATAACTTAGCTTAAAATAACTTATTGGGTCCATAGCCCATAGTAGAACTCATATTCTATATAGAATATATATATATATATATATACTTATATAGGTGTTTGGGCTAAGAATATTTTAATATCATAGTAGTAACAATAATAATAATAAGTAGTCCCAAAATTCATTATTCCAAGCCCATGAGGAAATAATTATACTTATAGTCATTTAAATAATTATTTAATAAGGAAATAACCCCTTATATTATTCAAAAGAGTAGTAGGAAATTTCGGGGTGTTACACTCTACCCCCCTTAAAAGGAGCTTCGTCCCCGAAGCTCAGAAAAACGTTTTGGGGACAGAGAGTTACAAACTAGTACGGTAGTACATATAGAGAAAATATTTATATAGTATATGCCCAGTTTTGAAAATTTTGACCCAACGGAAAAGGGAAATGAAGGGTTTAAGGTGTAAGGTTCGAGAACGATCGCTGATTACGAATAGAATCGAGAGTTATCAAGGTTACGACTTAGGGAATGCGGTTGTCGCCCTGCACGAGATATTTTCAAGAAGCGAATGAAAGCAACGTTCGAGAGGATGGGAATGACTTTTCAATAAAAGGGAACGCCACGTTTTGTAAGGGAGAGAGAAGAACTCGGCTTCGAAAGAACAGATAAGCGCAAGATTGAAAACACAGGAGGAGTTTTCCAACGATAGGGTATTTAGCTTATTTGAAGAAAAGAAAGAAATTAGATTCCAAAAGGGATTAAGAATAAGGTTTCGAAAGACAGAAACGGTTCGTCAATGACACGGTATTCCGCTCTTCAAGGTAAGAAAAAGATTCGATTTTGAAAGAAGATAAGAATGAGGTTGAAAGTGTTGCGGGAGAAGAGAGTGTTGCGCGAGTGGCTACGAGAGTTTTAGAACTTTGAAGTAGACATGGATTCCGGAGAGAACATCAACACCAGAAAGCTTGCTAAGGATGATGTCAACACACGCCAAGATCTTAGGCAGGGAAAGGTTAATGGGCAGAACCATGGAGTTTGTGTCGATCCTCCAGCGCTCAATGTTCAGAATTAGGCACAGAACTTCATGGTTAATCCGAATCCAAATGCATATGTTGGGGGAGGATTGGACATTCCACATGCTCAAGTCCCATACGGGCCTCAAATTCAGTAGCGTCCTATGTTCTAGCAGGTTGGCCAAGGAGTTGGGATGCAGAATCTTCTCTATCAGATGAATCCCAACCTTTTGTACCAGTTTACTCAGCAATTTTCACAGGGAGTTCCTCCTATGTTCCAGTAGGGTGGTCAGCCACCTATGGCAGCTCACTTAGCTCTTGAGTTTGAAGAGGACTGCATTGTTTATCTAGGAGTATAGGCGAACAACTTCGAGCTGAAGACTTCTCTAATTCAGATGGTTCAAGCTAATCAATTTGGAGGTGCTCGGGTTGAGGATCCTAAGGCTCATGTTGTTCACTTCGACAGGATCTGCCGGATGAATGGAATTCCAGTGATGCCATTAAACTGCGGTTGTTTCTTTTTTCCCTAAGAGATCATACTCTGAGTTGGCTCAATTCCTTTCCTACCAACCATTTTGTTACTTGGGAGCAGCTCTACAAGGCATTCATGCAGGAGTATTGTCCTCCTTCCAAGGCTGCTAAGCTTAAGAAACAGATTCAGAACTTCCAGCAGTTTGGTAATGAGAGCCTTTATGAGGCTTGGAAGCGGTTCAAGGAGCTAAGGAGGCAGTGTCCCAAGAATCTGATGACTCCAGGCGACTTCATCTCATCTTTCTATGAGGGGTTGTTAGACAGTGCGAAGATCATACTTGATACCTCATCTCTTGGAGGTATTTTCATTGATATGGTTCCAGATTATGGTGAGCAGTTGATAGAGAGGATCACTTCGAATACTGCCTATTGGTACAATGGTGTAACACCCCGTAAATCCATTTTGAGCCTTTCAATCGTTAATTAATTCCTTGGGCAATCTAATTAATTCTTCGGGCAATTTAACTAATTCCAATTGGGCTAATTCTTTCCATTTAATATATATATTTGTGTATATAAATATTCATGAGCCTAATTTAATTATTCTAATCAAAGAGCCCAATTAATTGAACTAATTCTTGTAGGGGATTTTATTCAATTTGGACCCTTACAATATTTGTAATTAAATATTCCTACAAGCCCAATTTATTGATCTTATATTATATATGTATACATGTTGTTCCTAAGACATTTTATGGGCTTTCTTATCCTAATCCTTATATTTAATTCATAAGGGATGAATTCATTAGCCCAACTACTAGTCTTGAATATATAACTAATTCTTAAAGCCATCATATTACATACTTAAGCCCAATTCCAATTAAAGTCTTACAATCTAAATATTGTATGTATTCTTAGTATATGATTTGAAGACTAAAATTACCCTAGAAGATTACACTTCTCCTTCTCCTTTTCTCCTTGCCTTTCACGCCATTTCCCTTCCAAATTCATCCAAAAATTCATCTTCATTTCCCTACAAGTTTTCAAGTAAAGGTTGCTCTTTTAAGCTTGGTTAGGAGTGGGTAAGTGCATCTATCCTAGAATCCATCTTGCATTTTGTGTTTTTAGTAGTCTTTATGCTTATTCTTATAAAGTTCTTTTGGGGTTCTTTGGGTAAAAGATGATCAAGGTGAAGGTGGGGCTTAGAGGACTATCTTGAGGCTTGATTGGTTGAAGAAAAGCTCTTTGAGGTAACCATCCATGTCCATCAAATCTATTTTATTCACCTATTCTATATATATTGATCTTGGTGTTGGAACTCCTGAAATTTCTTGTTATTTGGCCTATTTCTTGGATGTGTTTTGTTGGATTTCATCTTGATCTTTTGCCTTGAGTTGTATGATCAATGATGTTGTGGATTTCCTTATTTTTGGACTCTAAATTGGATGAAATGTGAGGGTGTTTGGGTCTGATTTTTGTGTTCTGGAAGTGAAATCTTGGTCTGAGCAGAAACTGTCTGGGAGTGGTTCGGGTTGGTCTTGCGGAGAGCAATGGCGGCACAATGTAACCCGTCACTGTAATCCGCAAGGCGGCAGCGGTGGTGTTGGGCGGAGGGGAGCGGCCCGTTGAGGGGGACCGTCTCCTCCTTGCGGAGGATGTGACACCTCGAAAATTCGGTAAGTATTTTCTTGAGAAAATATTATTTTATTTATATTACTTTAACCTTTTATGCTGCCCAAAAGAATATTTGGAAATTATTATCTATTTCAAAAATATATATACATTTCGAATATATAAATATATATATATATATATATATATATATATATATATATTTATTTATTTCAAAAGTGGTTAATAAGAAATGATTTGTCTTGATAGGCTAAGCTTTAAGATGTATGTGATAGTTCTTTGTTTCAAACCTGGGCAATAACAAATTTATTTTCAAATGCTTAGTTGTTATTATTATTCGTATATCTCTAAATATATATATAAGGTGGCGAGAGTACAACCAAGAGTTGAGGTGGTTTGGTTGGTTCAGTACTATGGCGTTAGGCTGCAAATTAGTAATTTTGTTTTAAGTCAGATGCTGCTTTCCTCCCTATCTATTATTTATATAAATAAATACAATTCTCTAGCCTTCCTTTATTGTTTTGGCTGATTTAAGGAAAATAATTGTGAATATTATCTTTCTTTCCTTCTTGGTTATTTTTCCTCCCTAATTAACGGATGGAATGAAGCAGAAACCTTCTCATCTTTTTCTTTTTCCCTTATTTCTTTAATTGCCTTCCCCATTCAAGTCTTCTTCATATCTTCCAGCCTTCATTATTTTCCAGCACATCCATACCTCTCTCTATGGTTTTTCCGTACATGTATATATAGAACTTCCAGAATTTTTCTCTTCCTCCGGTGAGCTTTCCGGTAGTGATGGGTGGCCAGCAGTGTAGGACGGTTAAGCTTTATGAGGATGACGTGAGTCTAGTATGGTGAGTTTTTATTTATGGAGTAATAATGTGATATTTTTATGATAATGATGATAAGTTTGATGATGGATTAATCAGAGAATACGGTAAAATGTATACTGGATGTGATTCGGAAATGAATGTATATAATGATGAGATGATGATGTTGAACTGTAGTTGATGATAAATAATTGTTGGATGAAATGGGTTAGATGATGATGATATCATACTGGAAATGGTAAAAGTTAGATAATGCAAATGATGATAAAATAATGATGAAATTAATAATCTGGGTTTGTTGTTGGTAGATTAAATATGATAAAGGATAAGAATTTTTCTTTATTATACTGATGTTACTGCCAGCGAAAGAAGATGAAGATGGTGCTGGCAAGATCGACGATGAGTTGTGTTTTAGAGTCTGAATGTGTTTTTGAACACTAAAGTGAAAGTAGCTTGATGGATAAACTTGAGATGTTTCTTGTAAAGGAAAGGGTTCGAATCCCAGCAGACTATTTAAGTTGATTTTATTTTGGTTTACAAAGGTAAGTTTACATGTTCACCAAAATTTAATATTTTGCCCCAAAGTATATATATGTATATTTTTATGATGTGCTTACGATATAATATATATCAACATTATTGTACTTTTACAAATTATGTATGATATCATGTAATATCTGTTACTTGTGTGATGATATATGAAGTACACTATAATATGTATGTTAATTGGTAATAAATATATATTTGTGTACCGTCGTGCATAATGTATTCACGTGAAAGTGTGAAGTCATAATATGTGATTTTAAATATGTATAGTAAATGATAAGCTTATGGTGTTGACTATCTTGTACAGTATATTCATGAGAAACCATGATTAATATGTATCTAAATGATTGTGTGCGTGTAGTGTAAAGTGTAACTCATATATGTGTTTATATTAAATATTTATTAGTATATGTGGTGTATTGCTCTTTAATAACCATACTGTATATAGCTAAGCTTTATATTCGTAGCACTTTTATTTGATAATAGATATAAGAAATTTGTATAAGATTATGGCATGAATATTTGGTACGTGGTTATATATACACGTGTTGTCAATTGATATGAACTACAATATTGTTGTGATAAATTACAATATTGTATCTATTATTTGATTCTCGAAATATCGAGAATGGATCTTTGACGGGTCAAATCCGTGTGTTGAGTAAGAGTGTGGCTTGGAAGTTTTGGTGTTATATATATTAGTATGGTGAAATTGTATTAACACGGTTGTTGACTAAATATTTATTTTTGAGAAATTATGTGGAGAAAATGTGTTTTGAGAAACTCTATATATCTTTTGGAGAAATTATATATGTTAGAGAAAATTATTTTATTGGAGAAAATTGTATTTTTGTAGAGAAAGTATTTATTTCTGGAGAAATAATTTATTTTAGATGAACCATTATTTTTGTGTGGTGTTCAGTAACAGTAATTACTGTTCACTTGGACTAATTACTACTCATTGGGCTTGGAATCCCATGAGGGTGTATCACATAGGTAATGGTCCAGTTTCCAATTTTATAAGGGTGAGGTAGCCAAGAGTAGCTACTTGGATCATATACTACCCAGTGGCTTGGAATACTCTGGGGGTGTACACATAGGTATTGGTTCAGTTTCTAAGTGGATTTGATGAGATTGTTAATTCTCCATTTATAAATATTAATTCTCTATACTATGAAAACTGTACTTCCACATATGTATTTTGGAAAAGTATAAAAGTATACAAGTTTTGAAAGTAATATAAAAATCCAAGCCTATATTTTACGGGGTGAAGTGATTCTTACTTAGCTTATGCTAATTTTATCTACACTCTGTTTTTGTATTAAATTATTTTTACAGGTGAACATGGATAAGAAATAGAGATGGATTCAAGTTGAGGATGGAATTTAGTCTATTTAAGAATAGACTCTATGAAGATTTATTATTTGGAGAATTTTATTATGGTTGTAAAATTTATTTAAATTTTATATGTATTAAGTTTGAATTTGGATTACTTATTGTAAGTTTGGAGTTAGCCTTAGCGTTTGGGTATAGGAAAGATGCCTAAGCGTGGCGGTAACACCCGATTTTATTTGGATTATTAATGCTTCCGCTATAATTGTAGAAATTTTCAGTTAATAAAGAAAAAAAAAATTTAAGGAAAAATTGGTTATGAAAATTGGGGTGTTACAGAGGAGGTCGGCGGAGGTGCGAGTTCCGTTGAGGGGTTCCGCAAGGCTTCTGGGATTTTGTTCCCCAGTAAGCTGTTCTGTGACATTGTTGGTTGTTGTTGGTCCTTTGTTTCTGGTTATTGTTGGATTGCTTTGTTGAGTATTTTGTCATGTTTTTGGAGTATTAATCCATGCTTTTGTTGGGTAATTACTATCTTGTTTTGGAGATTGATTCATGTCTTTGGTTTCCCATTTTTGTACTCTTGGTCTATTAATTCTTGGAATTCATTAACTGGGAGTTGGTTTGTGTTCATAGTTGAGATGAACACTTTGGTTGGTTGTTTGGTATGGTGATTGGAGTATGAGTATGTGGTGTTGGTTGTGGGTACCGTTGAGATTTGTTGGATGAACTAACTATTGACTATATTGACTATATTTGGGTTCATTACCCCTGTGATTGGACTCCGGTCCCTGTGATTGGGTTGATTACCCCTGTGATTGGACTTCGGTCCCTGTGATTGGGCTTTTGCCCCTGTGATTGGGTTCATTACCCCTGTGATTGGACTTCGGTCCCTGTGATTGGACTACGGTCCCTGTGATTGGGTTTTTACCCCTGCGTACCGGTTTTCCGGATTTGACTCTTGACTTCTGATTATGAGATTGACTTGGTTTGGTGGTCGGTTTGGGGATTTGGAGGTTTGGAGTTGGGATTCTTTCTTGGTTGGTTTTGTGAGTTCTTTATGTTATTCGGTTGATACCTTGTGGTTCTCGTTGGGGTTGGTTGGCTCCTTTTGGTTTGTTGTTCAGTTGGTATCTCATTTATGGTTCGTTATTGCCTTATGCTTTTGTTGTTGAGAATTGGCTTTGTTTGACTGAGTCTTGGTTATTGCTTCGTTCAGCTTATTGTTGTTGAGTATCGGTTTGAACTATTGAGCAGTTTGTTGGTGTTTATATTCTATATGGGTGTGTAAACCTATTGACAAGCTTATGTATATCTATATCTCCTTGCGGGTGTGAATGGTGGTTGCTTAGCATTCTTTTGCTAATGGTTCTTTGTGTGTTTTCCAGGTATGGAGTAGTTATTCGCGAGCGCGCTAGGGCTTTCTCTATATGAGGATGATAGTCCTAGTTTGTGATTGTTTAGACTTGGTTTCTATTGGGCCTGTGTGCCGTTGAGACATTATGTTCCTTTTGTTAGAGATTTGAGTACTTATGACCATGGATTATGTTTGAGGATTTATTTCAGTTCCTATGATATGACAGCTTAGTTTATTCTTGTGTTTAGCCTGTGCATCTAGGCTGTGATTGTACCTAGATGTGGCATGACACCCTTAAGTTTTAATTCGCTTCCGCTATGCTTGGTTTGTTGGTTGAGATTGGCAGCTTTTATGTTAAGTTTTAACTATCTCAGCCTGTGTGAGGTTGGGGTGTCACAAATGAGATGAGTGATCCACCTAAGAAGGAGAAGCTAGTTGGGATGTTTGAAGTTGAGGAAAATATGGCAATGCAGGCTCAATTAGACTCCATCCAGCACATGCTCAAGCAGATGATGCAGGTTCTACTCAGAGTGTCCAGGCAGTGACTCAGCCTTCACCAGCTCCATAAGGTTCTTTTGTTCCTAATCATTATCCTATGCCACAGGTTCCTTAGGTCCCTCAAGGGATGGCTATGGTAGCTTGATGTGCAGTCTGTGGTGGCAATCATACTTCTCAGACTTGCTATTTGTTGGATCCTAGTAGCGAAGTTCCTCAGTCTAATGTGGAACAAGTTGATTTGATTGGATACTCTAGAGCACAAGGACAAGGGCAAGGTTATGGGAACTACCAGCAACAAGGAAGGAATCAGTTTGTTTCCTCTTGGAACAATCAGGGCAATCAAGCAAGAAATCCTCCTCCGGGTTTTCAAGGTAATCAAGGGCCTAGAGGGGGTAATCAAGGATCTCAGTGGAGGAACAATCAGAATCAGAATCATGGGCAGTTTCAGCAAGGTAATTAGGGCTATGGGAATAGTCAAGACCAAGGTTTTTCAAAGCCATCTCAGGATGTGGATATGCAAACTTTCATGAATACTGTGTTGGCTTAGATGAGTAAGTTACAATCTGAGGTGGAGAGTCTTAAAGCTCAGCAGCAAGGAAGTGGTAATCAGAATTCTAATCAGGTTTCATCTTCTAGTGGTAGGTTTCCAGCTAGTACAAAGAATCCAAGGCACCAAGTAAATGCAGTCACCACTAGGATCGGAATAGCCCTGAAGGATCCTCATTTTCATTCTAATGATCCAGTACCTGAGAAAACTGATAAGAGGGATGAGGGAGTTGAGATTGAGGATGTTCTTGATGAGAGTGAAGTGGAGCCTGTGATTTAGAGAGACAGTTCCAAAGGAAATGCGCTTGTGCAAGAAAAGAGTACCTCGAGCAAGAAAAGTGAGAACAAGGACAAGAGGACAAATGACTCGGTCATACCTTGCAACTTGTTGCCATTTCCATAGAGATTGTGGAAGTCAAAAGAGACCGAGAGAGAGAGAGAGCATATTCCATAAGATGCTGGATAAGTTCGAGATCTCCATGCCTTTTGTTGAAGCTGTGACTCAGATTTCATCGTACAAAAAGTTCTTGAAGAACATTCTAGGCAACAAGAAAAAGCCAAAGAAGAGTGCAGTAGTGGATCTAAGCAGGGGAGCATTGACTTGTGCAGTTCTTCAACATAAATTGCTTCCTAAGCTAAAGGATCCAAGTAGCTTTGCCATTCCTTGCATCATTGGTGGGTTTGTAGTGGGTGATGCTTTGTGTTATCTAGGGCCGAGTGTTAGTCTTATGCCCCACTTTCTTTACAAGAGACTCAACCTTGGTGAACCAAAGCCTATTACTATGACACTTCAGATGGCAAATCGTTCCATAAAGCGGTCGGAGGGAGTTCTTGAAGATATCCTAGTGATGATTGATCAATACTTTATACCAGAGGATTTTGTTGTTCTTGACATAGAGGAGGATGCCAAGGTTCCCATTATACTTGGTAGGCCTTTTCTAGCTATTGTTGGAGCACTTATTGATGTGAAGAGAGAAAAACTTGTAATGGAAGTGGCTGAGAACAAGATTGAGTTTGATATATTCAAGATGGCAAAACACTAGTATGTTGATGAATGTTATATGGTAGATGGGCTGGGAAAGTGCACTGATGAAAGTCGAAAGAAAGAGCTAGGGGACGTGCAAGATCCCTTAGTCACCTCTTAACCTCTTGAGGAAAAACATGCGCTAAAAAGTGGGAGGGGTTTCTTTGGTCCTGATGGTTTCTATAGGAGATGGATGAAGGATCTCTCTAAGTTCAAAAGGCCGCCATATCGGTTGGCCCACACTTGATTTCCATGAGGTTGAGTCAAGTTAGCGACATTAAACTTAGCGCTTCATGGGAGGCACTCCATGTTATCCTTTACTTTTTCACATTTTATTTTACTGCATTTTCATTATTTGTTTTAGTTTGAGATAGAGTTATGAGTTTTTCTATGTTTACGGGGTGTTATTTTCAACTCATATAATTTCCATAATATTCCCCATATAAATATACACATATTATAGATTTGTAAATCACATGTCAATACTAAAATATACACATTTGCTACTTATCACATCTTTAAACCCAAATACCATTTCAAAACAATTTAAGGACTCAAACAAATAAATAGCATAGTTGATAGAGAAAAGTAGTTTTGACGGACATAGAAACTTACCTCAAAGTTAAGCTCCAATCTAGGCTCACTCGCAATAGCCACTTCAACAGGAACCTGTGAATCAATCCAGACTTGATCACTTATAGTATTCATCCACATCTTCATACTCTCAATACCCAATAATTAATCCTATTATTATCCTTTAATGACCACCTAATCATTAGTACGAAATCATGAATAATCATCATCTATAATTATCCCCTCATCCACTTACTCATCATGGTCCATAATTACCATCAACTAATCATTATTCACCTACTAATCATCATTAATCAATTCCAACATCATCACTATTAATTCATAGTGTCATCGTTATGTTAATGTTCATAATTAAACAATGATAATCATCCATCATCAACAATTTAACACCCATAACCACTCATTATCATTTTTAATCCAATATACCTAAATCATAGCATCATTCAACCTTCACCATCTATCACTAATAATTAAACATCATCTTAATTTTCGTAATTATTCTAATCAGTATTACTAACTCAAAATGGTCTCTCCCCTTCACAAAAAAAAAAAAATACTAACTCAAAATCACCATCATCATTAGCAATTAATCATCCCATCATCATCATTAACTTATAATTAGGCATTAATATTCGATCATCATCACTATGCCATAATCACCATTATTAAACATCTAACCAAGGTTTGAAAAGATGGCGCGCCTCGGTCCGAGGCGTATGGCAAAGGCCATGAGGCGCACGCTTCTTACGCAAGGTAAGAGGCGTCCGCTTCAGCCGTATGAGGCGTACAACTCAGGGTATGTCTGAGGCATAAGTCTGAGGCGTTAGTCTGAGGCAGTAAGCCCATTTCCCAACCTTTTCATAGTCCAATTTCTTTGTTAAAGCCCAATCAAACAATACCCAATCCAAATAGGAATTATATTCACTATATCCAACCCTAAGTTGGTTCAAAATAATTATCTAAAAGACTAAAACACATTAAAATTAAAAAAAAAAAAAACCGAAGCCCTCGTGATCAGCCTCTGTGAACCAAGCTAGCGTCCGCAAACAGTGTGATTGTGCGAAGACTTTCCGGCGACCTCCACGGCTCCACCTTCCGGCGACTTCTAGCCTCCAGCCTCCAAGTATGCCTTATGCGGCTTTCTTCAACTTCAACTTCTTTTTACTTTTTTTTTTCTTTTTTCTGTTTTGTTGTGTGTATTGTTATATATAATACTCCGTATAAACACACAGTAGTTGTTGTGTCTTCAAAAAAAAATTATGATGTATGTGTGTATATATAATATACTATTGTGGCAATGGGCAGTGGCAGTGTACCACACTGCCACCACATTGCTAGTGAAAAAATTTTGTTTTTTTTTAAATTTTTTTGAAAGTTATTCCTTATTTGTTTTCATTAGTGATTAGCTTAGTTGTTTAATTATTTAAATATTAAATTATTATTAATTATTTGTAGATTGATTGTTTTTAACAATGGTGAACAAGAGTAATGCAAAAGTGTAGTGAAAGATCCAGCTGGGAAGCATTGTGTTGAATTGGTTCATGAAGGTGGAGTAAAGAAGCAGTACTAATATGTCATATGCAATTATTGTAAAAAAACTATCACAGGAGGGGTGTCAAGGTTTAAACATCATCTTGCCAGGACAAATAAAAATGATGCACCGTGTGTTAAAATACTTGATGAAATTAAGCGAGAATATGTTGATATTTTGAACAAATTGACAAATAGAAAGAACTTAGCACAAATGGAGTTTGAGCAATGTGTTGAAGTTGGTTCATATTTTGGAAGTGGGAAGGAATGTGAGGACGAATACAAGGTTGCTTCCGGTGGTTCAATTTCTAATAGAGGTATCAAGGACCTATGGATAGATTTATGGTGAAAGGGAATGCTAGTGGTGATGAAACAACCACTATTATATCACCTCAAAATGCAAAGGAATTACGTAAACAAGTTTGTTTAGATATTGGGAGGTTTTTCTATGAAAATGCAATACCATTCAATGTGGCAAGGAGTCCTTCATTTGTGAGCATGATTCGATTAGTTGGTGCATATGGTCGGGGATTTAAGTCTCCTAGCATGTACAAGCTTAGGACTTGGATTTTGAAGGAAGAATTTAAGACAACGGAAGGATTTGTTAATGAGATTAAGAGTACATAGCCATTAACTGGAGTTTCAATCATGTATGATGGTTGGCAAGATGTTAGACATCAGAGTCTAATCAATTTCCTTGTTAATAATCCTAGTGGCACAGTATTTCTTAAATGTGTTGATGCTTCTGAACATGTTAAGGATGCTAAATTGTTGTTTCAGTTGCTTGATGAAGTTGTTGAGGAACTTGGAGAAGAACTTGTGGTTCAAGTGATCACTGATAATGCAAGCAACTACCGTGCAACATGGTTAATGCTATGGAGAAGAGAAAACATTTATACCGGACTTCATGTGCTGCACATTGTTTTGATTTAATGCTAGAGAATATTGGAGAGTTGCCACAACACAAAAATGCTTTGATCAAGGCAAAGAAAGTGAGCAACTACATTTATAATCACTCTTGGATCTTGAGCTTGATGAGGCAATTCACGAATAGAGAGCTTATTAGGCCGGCTGCCACTAGATTTGCCACTGCATATTTGACGTTGCAAAGCATTTATCAAGTGAGGCAACCATTGGAAGCTATGTTCACTTCTGAAAAGGTGGACAAATAGTAGTTATGCAAGCAAAGCTGATGGGAAGAAAGTTAGAAAAATAATTTTGAAGGATAACAACTTTTGGCATTGTTTGATTTATGCTATCAAGAACACAAAACCATTGGTTGAAGTGTTGAGGCTAGTAGATGGAGACAAAGAGCCTGCTATGGATTTTCTTTATAATGCTATGGATGAGGCTAAACAAAAGATAGCAAAAAACATGGGTGGAGAAGAAAAAGATTACAAGGAGATATGGGAGATCATTGATGACAAATGGGATTTTCAAATGCACCGACATTTGCATGCAGCTGCCTATTATCTAAATACCTGTTGCAATTATTCTCCTGATTTTTCTACATATCCAGAGATCAAACTTGGCTTATTCCATTGCTTAGACAAGCTCATACCCAATAGAGATGACATGGAGAAAGCCGACCTATAATATAGTGCTTTCCACAGTTGAGAAGGATTTTTTGGCTTGAGTCAAGCTAAGAGCACTGTCCACAAAAGAACTCCTGGTAATATAAAATTTAAATCATTACTTAAATAGTTAAATTACTTAAATATGAATGTTACTTAATTATAGTTAATATTATTACTTTTTAGTTGAATGGTGAACTCAATATGGAGATGGGACTCCCGAGCTTCAAAAGTTTGCAGTTAAAGTACTAGGCCTCACTTGTTCTTCATCTGGATGCGAACACAATTGGGTGCATTAAATCAAGTGCACACCAAAAGAAAAAATTGGTTAACCACTACAAGGATAAATTCTTTGGTTTATATTCTATACAACAAGAAGTTGAAGGATAGACACTTGAAGTTGAAATCCTTAGCAAATGAGGAAGATAGCTTGTTGATTGATGAGTTGCCATCGATGATGAATGGCTTGTGGGCGAAAATGGTGAACATGATGACCCATCCAAGTGTAGATGACTTTGATGTTGATGTTTTTGAGGGAGAGCCATCACAAGCAACTCAACCAATTGCATCCTTAAGCAAGAATGCTAGTAAGGGAAAGGAAAAGTTGAGGCTAATTGATGAAGATGAATGGGAAGATATTGATCATCATGGTGGAAGTGGAAATAAGGATGATGAGGCTAGAGAATACAATGAATTTTCAGATGAAGTTTCATTGTGATTAATCATTTATGATGTGTTTGATTGTTTATGATGGATTGTTATGTGTTTACTTTAGACTTATATTATGTTTGGTGAGTTTTCTTGAGACTTTTAATGATGAATTGCTATGTGTTTCTTTGCTATAGACTTATGAATATTGCTTATAGGTAACAGATTACCAGGCTACATATTATTAATATATTCTGTGTAAAATCTGAAACTTACGTCTCGCCTCAGATTACAAAACGCCTCGAGGCATGCCTTAGTCTTTTAAAACCTTGCTTCTAACCACCATCACTATTCGTGACCATTAGTTAATCCAAGACTTTAAATATCTTAATAATCCATAATCATGCTTAATCAAGATCCATAATCAACATTATGTTCAATAATATTAATTTATTATAAAAGAAGACTCACCATTTAACTCATAATCTTCATCTATCATTAACATTAATTAATTATCAACATTAATCCACCATTAATGTCTAGTTATCATCCTAATCAACTTTCAATCATTATCAATAATATCAATCACACATAATCACACTCCACTAACCTCATAATCCATAAGTAATCACTATAATAAATCATAGTACACTAATAATCATCTTTAATCATTAAACAATAAACACTGGTGTGTTTGGTTGATGGGTTTAGGCATAAGGAATGGGTATGAAAGTGATTGCTTATGTTTGGTTGATAGGTTTTGTGAATGCTATTATGGGTTTGGAAAGAAAACGCATACCCTTGGCCTCTATTTATTTCGAATTTTTAAAAATAATTGTGAAAATAAATTATTTGTGGCACTAGCGAATCTTTTGTGCTTTCTGATATTCTGAATATGAAAGCATATCTGTTAATTATGATCCATAGTTTTCATTCTCAAAATCGGGTGACTTGTGAGGGGTGATAGGTCCCATGGGTTTAAAATGAACCACAAGAACATTTGTTTGCCCCTTGGGTTTATGATGAGCCACAAGAGTACTTTGTCTGCTTTGTATTGTATAAAAGGATATCTTTTATTCTTAAAAAAGTTGAGTGCTTACTTTTAATGCATGGTTTTGACACTATGTAATTATTTATCCGGGGACTTGGTGGCGTTTGTGTTAAATCATATCTAAGTACAATGTTTGACTCAATGCTTGAATCTTTAGATGATGCAAGTAATTTAAATACAACTATATGTATAGTAAATTATAATTTATCAATTAGTATGTTTACTAATTTGATTAATTAATTTTTTTTATAGGTATTTGAAGTAGCACCCTACTCCATGGACGAAATAGATGAAGTTCGAGAGTTGTGGGCATAATATTTCATAGAAGAGTGCGTGTAACTTGGTTTGGTTTAAACATTATCTTTATTATTATTAACTTATGTTTATGTTTTGTTAAAGAATTGTATCAAGTATATTGTGAGATTATTAAATGTTAAGTATTGTGTGATGATGTTTGTGTTCATAGTACGTATTAGAAGTGTTGGTTTAATTTGAAAATCATTATGAATAGATAGTTTAATTTATTGGTATTAGTTTTTAATTTTGGTGTTGATGTGGTGGTTTTGGAAAATTCTGCACAGATTTTTTTTAAAAAAAATTAGGTAATTTCATAAAATAAATAATATATTTAAAAAAAAAATTTATCCGCGTCACCCTCAACTGAGAGGGTGCCGCGGATACATACATATTATAAAAATAATATAAAATGGTTTTCCGCGTCACCCGCACAGAAGTGGGTGACGCGGAAAACCATTATTAAATTAAACTGGTGCAGCCTGTCCACGAGGTCCGTGAGCAATTACCGCCACAACCCCCAATACGTCCGGGAGATAATCTGCAAGTCTTAGATTCGAATACGACCTCTTACTGTCGTTATCATCAAAACAATTCGCACACAACGGAAGACTGTGAAGTCTTGAAAGCCGAGCTTGAGAAGCTCATTCAGCACGGTCGCCCAGCCAACCAATGGCGATGCCCTGGCCCGCCATGGCACCGAGATAACGCCCCTCGACCGGCTAACAAAGCGGCAGATAAGGGCAAGCGGCAGATAAGGGTAAGCAGCCTGCTGCCGAGGAAGAAAGTGACAAGGACTAGAAGCGCAAGCTAGTCATTAACATGATCGTAGGCGGTCTAGAGGGGGATATACGGCAGGTGCCCGAAAGGCATGGGCCAGGCAGCTGTATGTAGGGGCAGTCGCCACCCAAGAGTCTGACCGGAAGAAAGCTTGCCGAGAGCACATTATTTCCACTGATGATGACTGGCCCCAAGACCCAACTCCCCAACGTGATGCTTGGTTGTTGGAATGGATTGTAACACCCCGGCTCGGCTATGCCGTACATCCGGAGTAATTACCGCCACACTTAGAAAGAAGTCTATCATTTCCTAATAGAATTCGTTCTAAATGCACATGCTAAAGAAGAGTTAGATTTACACAACTAAGGTTTACCAGAAGATACACTTCCTAACATTTATAAACATCAAAAGATATATATATATATATATATATATATATCGATCAACTAGTAATATTTACATAAGTTTAGCAGGGTTAATGTAAGATAAACTAGAACCCACTAGCCATCTAGTATCTATCATGGTTATCAAAAATATATACACCAAAAAGAGTTTGATTTCCTTCAAAACAGAGACAACCTACTCAAGGAGATGATATACCGGGCCACAGAATGTTCCCCACACAAGGTGCCATTCACCCGCAAACCAGGTGATATGGTCCAGGAAGTTGCACGGGGTAATCACCATCATCCACTCATCCCATCCTTCCGGAGGACTAGGGTCCCACGGATAAGGGTAACGTACGACAAACTCTAGAGGGTCACTCTCCTCTACCATCTCAATAGGGTAAAAACCATAGTTCGCCTGAACAGCATCAATGAAAGTCAGCGGGCTACTAGGAAACGAAGGCATGACAGGGTCCGTCAGTAAATCAGAAACAAAAGCATAGTCAGTAGCAGACACGGGCTCAAGATCAGGAACCGGATCAAAGACATCAACTAGGTCAGGGGCGTAGACAAGGTCTGGAGCATATACTGGAGTCGGAGGATCTGGAGCGTAGCCCGGAGCATACGGGTCATCACCCGTCAGAAAGTGCGTATAGTTCTCATAGTCAAGGAGGGGAAACATGAACTCTAATGAATTATTAGAGTTCTCTGGGCTGCACGAGCCCACACTAGACAGCATCTGATAAGAAACACAATGAAGTGTAGTTAGCACGACGGCTAAGTAAGGAAATTCATTGCCACTCAAGCGTAGACAAAGGTTTTGAAACATGATAGCAATATAAAAGTTTATAAAGTTTTTACCTATGCTTTGGAAATTTATCTGCAACCAAACAATACATAGCATAGTATAACAACATATATATATAAGGGCGATCACATAAACTTTTCCTTCATAAATATAAGGACATATTACTCACTCCAAGTTATAAATACGTGTATTTTAGACAAGTAAATAAGCTTCCCATTTCAAGAATTCCAGCCTTTTCCAATTAGAACCGCAGCTCTAATTCTTTTAATTACCTGAACCGCAGCTCAGTATAACAATAGTTTTTATAGTTACTCAGTTTCCCCCTGGATATGCATGAGGCATCATTTATAAACATTTCTCAATTCCCCTTTTTCAAACCTTGGGCTATGGTATTCTCCAACCTTCCCATAGGTCTCCTTATCCCAACCTCGGGCCATGGCACTCCAGCCCTCCCGTAGGTCCAACCTTATTCCAACCCCGGGCCATGGCATTTAAGCCTTCCCGTAGGTCCCCACCTTGTTCCAACCCCGGGCCATGGCAGTTAAGCCCTCCCGTAGGTCCCTTTCTCAAAATTTCTACAACATATCCAGAAACTAAGATTTCCAAAACATTCTTTCTTTCCTGTACATAATTAGTATTTTTCTTTCCACATCACAAACATTTATTTCATTCCAAAAATAAACTGCTTTGTTCATAGGCCCTCAAGTATTATGACACAAGCATACTTAAACATTTAACCAAAAATAATACCATGGAAAACAATTTAAACATATTTTGAAATCATACCCAAATTTTCTGAAAATTAAAATCTGCACAGAACATGCTGGACGCCTGTGGACGCATGGTGGACGCGCGTCCACCTTGGCGTCCACACCTACGGCCTCTTCTCTTATTTTCCGAAAAACACTGGACGCCAGTGGACGCACGGTGGACGCGCGTCCACTGGGGCGTCCACACACACGGCTTCTTCTTTTATTTTCTGAAAAACACTGGACGTCAGTGGACGCACTGTGGACGCGCGTCCACTGGGGCGTCCACACTTACGGCGTGCCTTAAAAAAACTGGACACCAGTGGACGCACGGTGGACACGCGTCCACTGGGGCGTCCACTCATACGGCAGTAGCATTCTGGGCAGCAAAACAGCGTAAAAACACCCATTTTGTTAACATTTTTCCTTGACATAAATTATATGGACGTAAATATAGTATATACATGCATGCATACGTTAAAGTCATGCATATCAAGAGTAATATAAAGCTCAAACACATATTTTTACATAGAATTTAACTAAGAAGTTGAAGCTTAATCACGTAGTTTTCATATTAAATTCCTAACTCCATAATACATATACCTATACAATTGTCCATTTTCAAGTGACTAGCCAACTTAAGGAATTCGAATTTCCTTACCTTTTTCGAAGCTTTAGAACCGAAGCAAACGTTGAAGTTCCTTATTCCAAAAAATCCACCGAAGGTCCTAAACAATTTCACCATAATAACAACATTTCCAAGATTTCTTAGCTTATGATTAAATCTTAGAAAAAGTTCTAACTCATTAAACCAAATAATTCAATAACTTACTTAGTGTTGAGAACTTGAAGGATTTTAGGCTATGGAGTTTCCTTTGAAGATCAACAATGGAGATGAAGAAACACTCTCTCTCCTCTCCTTATAATTTTCGGCCAAGGGGGGAAAACTTACAAAAATCTTGGAGGCTAAGTTACAATGATCTTATCCAAAGGAAATTATTATTTTAATTTATGATATTTTTGAAGAATGGATTTTCTAGACAGTTAGGGATTAAATCAGATAAATCTTTGGTGGAAAATAGCTTAATTCGGGAAACTCTTAATACCAAAATTATTCTAAAATTAATCCCGATATGAATCACCCAAATTACGAATTTTTCAGTACATCGCGAAATTTAGCGGTTCGTAGGCTCGTATCAAGTTCCATCCTTATAACTCAGCTAGTATCAATCTTAACTAAGTAGAACGTTCATAATTAATCACATTATGCAATATAACCCATTTCTTATGGAAATTCGAACCAAATTTGTGTCCCTAAAATTTTCACGGTTCGAGCCTGGTACGTAGATCGTAACTTATTAATAACTATTCTTTTTTTAAAAAAAATCTCTGAAAGTACCAGGGTTCATGATATATGCTATTTTATACATTTATTCACCCCTTATTCTAGTTTTTTTGAAGGTTATTTTCTGTATCCTAGTGAAATTGGGAATTGTTTGTGTGTTATATTGTCCAAGTGCTGAAATATCTACAAGGAACAACAAAGGAAGAATATTGGACAAGTTCTGGAAGAAAAGGGAATTACAATGAAGAATACAAGTTGGAAAAGAATTAAAAGATGCCTAATGGGCCAAGGCCCATCTACCTCCTATATATTTGGCCTATTCTCTACAATTGAAGGAGGTTCCCTTACAGAGTTCTAAACCCTAGTTTTTAGTTTATATTTTCCCCAGCATAGTTTAGACTAGTTTTACATTGGATTATTTTATTTCAAGATTGGAATCAAGAATTGAAGTTGGATTTGTTATTTATCAAATAAGTTTCTATTCCCTTTTAATTCTTGCAATGTTTATGGTTATTAATTATTGCTTTGTTTTGTTTACTCCCATCATGCGGGAGTAGTTCGTTTATGGGTTTGGATTAGGGGTCCATTGTTAATCTTGATGTTCAATTGGTAATTAGTTGCATAAAGGGATTGAATCTTTTACCTAGGGTTTATGTTGATTTGGGGATTTCTTTGCACTTGTTATTGATTGATGGCCACAATTAATTGCTAGTCTGGAGAGGGATTCATTACAACGAAAGTTGGATGGAGACCTCGAGCCTTACCAATTTCAACCTAATTTTCCTGCTATGAAAGTAGAGGTAATTTTGGGGGCTTACAATGCTTAGGTGCTTAAGGTTATAATTGATGCATCACGACAGTGGGGCAATCTTAGCCTAATTCTCTTATTGATTACGAAAGTAGCTGAGTAGAGTTCTTTTGTGCATTGCCCATATATCTCTTGGTTAATTATTATTTCCCTAATCCTGAGTTGGTTGGAACATCAAGACTACAATCCCCTAATCTGGCCCATACCTTTTATCATATAGTTTTCACCCTAATCAATTGCTCTCTTTTACACCATTCAGTATTTGTTGCTTGGATTCTATAAATTCACATACTCTAGTGCCTAGTAATTTACACAGTTTTGTGCCATAACCCCAATCCTCAGCGGAACGACATTACACCCTTTTTACACTCATCATTTGTGCTCATCACATTTTGGCGCCGTTGCCGGGGATTGGTTTATTTGGTTTTAATTGTGTGATTAATTTCTTACTAGCATTAGAGTTAGTGAATTTTAGGAGATCAAGTTTTATTTTATTTTATTCATTATTCGAAAAAAAAAAAGAATTTTTATTTGCACTAACCCATAACTAGTTCCTTCCAAGAGTGTTTGTGGTTGTGTTAGACAGCAGGTTACCCTTCTTTTATGCACACTAGATCGAAAGGGAGCACGAATCTTCGTCCCTACGATCTAAATCTTGAAAGGAAGTTAAGGAGGGAGAAGAAGGTGTTACGTGATTGGCTTCGAGAGTTCCAGGACTTCGAAGTAGACATGGAGACCGGTGACAGTAGCAATACTGGGCAGCCAACCCATACTGGTGCTAATACACAACAGCATCCGAGGCAAGGAGAGACAGTTGGGGACAAGCCTGGAGTTCGTGCTGATCCCCCAAATCCAAATGTTCAGAATCAGGCACAGAACTTCAGGGCCGATCCAAACCCGAATGTCTATGTTGGGGGAGGATTCGGAGCCCCTTTCATGCAGCAGCAGCCTGTGTACCAGCAGCCAGGCTATGGGGTTGGGATGTGAAATCTTCTCCATCAGATGAATCCCAACCTACTTCAGCAATTTGCACAAGAGTTTCCACAAGCAGAGCCAATGGCTGCACATTTAGCCCCTGAGTTTACTGAAGAGGATTGCATTGTGTATCCAGGGATTGAGGCAAACAATTTTGAGTTGAAGACTCAGCTCATACAGATGGTCCAGAATAATCAGTTTGGAGGATCTCGGGTTGAGGACCCGAAAACTCACATAATTCATTTTGACCGTATCTGCCAGACCATCAAGATGAATGGTGTTCCTAGTGAAGCCATCAAGCTGAGACTGTTTCCTTTTTCCCTGAGAGATCAAGCACAGCGTTGGTTGAATTCTTTCCCAGCCAACCATTTCATTACATGGGAACAGCTCTACAAGGCTTTCATGCAGGAATACTGTCCTCCTTCAAAGACTGCCAAGTTAAAGAAGCAAATTCAGAATTTTCAGCAGTTTGGCAATGAAGAGCTCCCTGAGGCTTGGACGAGATTTAAAGAATTGATGAGGCAGTGCCCAAAGAATTTGATGACCCCAGGTGATTTTATGTCCTCTTTCTATGAGGGATTGTCTAACCGGTCAAAGATTATTCTAGATACCTCATCCTTCGGGGGTGTTTTCATTGATATGGGACCGGCAGCTGGAGAGCAGATGATTGAGAGGACCACCTCTAACAATACTTACTGGTACACTGAGGGGGATGATATACCCAAGAGAGAGAAAGCAGCTGGGATGTTCGAAGTTGGAGAAAAGATGGCAATGCAGGCTCAGCTGGATACCATACAGCATATGCTAAAGCAGTTAGTATAGGGTCCTACTCAGAGTGTCCAGGCAGTTGCTCAGTCTCCACTAATTCCACAGAGTCCTTATGTTCCTAACCCCTATTCTGTGCCACAGGTACCTCTTGTAGCCTGTTGTGCAACTTGTGGTGGAAATCATGTAGCTCGGACATGTCCTTTGTTAGACTTTGGTAACCAAGTTCCTCAGCCTAATGTGGAGCAAGTTGACCTCATTGGTTATTCTAGACCACAAGGCCAGGGACAAGATTATGGGAGCCATCAGCAGCAAGGAATGAATCAGGTTGTTCCCTCTTGGAACAATCAGGGAAATCAAGTGAGAAACAATCCACCAGGATTTCATGGTAATCAAGGGAACAGGGGTGAGAACCAAGGACAGTGGAGAAACAATCAGAATTTTGGGCAGAATAATCAGAATGTATCTCAAGGGCAGTTCCAGCAAGTGAATCAGAATGTTGGGAACACTTAGGATCAAGGTTCCTCTAGACCATCTCAGGATGTTGATATACAACTTCTCATGAACACTATGATGGCTCAGTTTGGCAAGCTACAAGCAGAGAACCTTCAGCTATTTGGCAAACTACAAGCAGAAATAGATGGTCTCAAGGCTCAGCAACAAGGAGGAGGTAATCAGTTTTCTAACCCACCTTTATCTTCGAATGGTAGACTACCAGCAAGCACAGAAAATCCAAGCCACCAAGTGAATGCTATCACCACTAGAAGTGGATTAGCTCTGAAGGACCCCCCATTTTCCTTCGAATGATCCAGTGCCTAAGAAAGCTGATAAGAAGGATGAGGGTGTTCAGGTTGAGGATATTCTTGATGATAGTGAGGATGAGCCTGTGGTGCAGAGAGACAGTGTTAAGGGAAAGCTCCTGAGCAGGATGAGAGTGCTCCAAGTAAGAAGCAGGAGAGGAAGAACAAGAAGTTAGATTACTCGGTTATACCTTACAACCTGTTACCATATCCACAGAGGTTGTGGAAATCAAAGGAGTCTGATAGAGAGAGCAAGTTCCATAAGATGTTGGATAAGCTGGAGATCTCCATGCCTTTTGTTGAAGCAATCACTCAGATTCCATCGTACAAGAAGTTTCTGAAAAATATTTTGGGCAATAAGAAAAAGCCAGAGAAGAGTGCGGTGGTGGATCTGAGTGAGGGAGCCTTGACCTGTGAAGTTCTTCAACATAAACTTCCTCCTAAGATGAAAGATCCAGGTAGTTTTTCCATCCCTTGCATCATTGGTGGATTTGTAGTTGGGGGTGCTCTGTGTGATCTAGGTGCCAGTGTTAGTCTTATGCCATATTCTTTATGTAAGAGACTCAACCTGGGAACACCAAAACCCACCTCCATGACCCTACAGATGGCGGATCGCTCCATAAAGCGTCCGGTGGGAGTTCTAGAGGATATCCCGGTCATGATTGATCAGTACTTTATACCGGGGGATTTTGTCGTTATGGATATAGAGGAGGATACCAAGGTTCCTATTATACTTGGTAGACCTTTTCTAGCTATTGCTGGTGCACTTATTGATGTGAAAAGAGGAAAACTAGTGATGGAGGTGGCAGAGAACAAGATTGAATTTGACATATTCAAAATGGCAAAACACCAGCCCTCATATGTTGATGAATGTTACTTGATAGAGGGGCTGGGTGAGGACACTGCTGAGAGTAGAAAGATTGAGTTAGGGATTTGCATGATTCCCCTATTGATCCTGGACCCCCTGAACTGTCAAGTGTGCTGAAACAAAAGGAAAAGTTCTCTGGCTCTGGTGGTTTCTACAAAAGATGGATGAGGGAGTTGTCTAAGTTCAAAAGGCCACCGGATCGCGTGGTCCACAATCCCACCTGATATCCATGAGGTTGAGTCGAGCTGACGACAGTAAACTTAGCGCTTCATGGGAGGCACCCCATGTTCCTTACTTTTTGCACTTTGTTTTACTCATTTTTCTTTTTTTTTAGTTCGGAGTAGATTAGGGATTTTTCTTTGTTTACAGGGTGTTCTCTGGGGTTGTTTTGGTGTGAGATTTGCTTTCTTTTACCTTTGAGAGAGTGGGGAATGGTTAGATTGAAGAGGTTAGGCCTTAGAACAGTTTTAGGACATATTTTGGACTAACTTGCAGGTGAAACGAACTTGGGCGCGAACAGAACAGAATGCGAAAGAGAGCTCTGGATCACGGCCAGGCTCACGGCCGTGACCCAGGCCGTGATGCCTGGGCGTCGATTCCAGTAGCTACAGAGCAAAGCAGGGCTCTGGTCACGGGCCACATCCCGGCCGTGACCCAGGCCGTGACCAGGACCAGTAGTACCTGTTCGTTCTAGTTCGTGAGGCCTTGTTTGTCCATCAGGGACGATGCCCAGTTTAAGTGTGGGGGGTACTATTTCGGATGATTTTTGGATGCAGTTTGCTTGAAGGACTCAATTTGCAGCTAAAGGTAATATGTCTTTCCTTGTGTTGTGGCTGTGACCGCTTTACTTCCTGCTGGTTTGTGGTTTGTTTTGGTGGTACTTGTGCAGCCCAGCTTGTCAGGGATGATTCAAGGTTGAGCTTGTGATAATTCAGTCTCTTGCCAATAGTTGGGTTAACCTCTAACATAAATGTTCCCCTGTGTGTTATGCATTGCTAGTGAAGGCTTATGTGGGATTCCGGTGATATTTGTTCTGTCATAGCTTGTCTCAGTGCTCTCATAGTGAAGTCTAGAATTTGCATGCTTGGAAGTGATTTAGGCCATTGTTGTTAGCCCAAGCCTTTAAACCTACCCTGTGTTACTATTATTTTCCCTAGTTATCCCCTTTGAGCCTTGTTTTTGTTTAATAGGTGCAAAAGCACCTAACCCCGTTCTTTATGTTGTTTTTCTTGTTAACCATTTTTACCCTTAGCCCTTAGCCATATACTTTCCATTCACCCTTAGAGAGAATGTAGCATTTGTTCTTTAATTTAGAGGAGATTTCATTTTTTGAGCTTATTTTGATAGAGTTATTCCTGTTATCTTTGTTCTAGTGTGGGGTGTTGTGAAGGAAGTTATTGGTTGATTGAATGAAAAGAAAGAAAAGAAAAGTTGAAAAAGAGTTTGAAGTGAAGAAAAGGTTTGTGAAAGAAAGAAAAAGAAAGAATGAATAAAAGTGCAAGTCAGGTTGTTGGAATAAATGTCCTCACCCCCACTAGTTTAGAATACTCTTGAGTTTCAATTATTTTGCTCTCTGTTCATATTTTCCATATCTCCTCTAGGTTTAGTTTGTGAATAGGTGTGAAATTCTCTCTCTTTGTTTATTTTCCATACCCCTTTCTTTGTTAGCCACTCACCCTTAGCCCCATTACAAGCCAAATAAAGTCCTATTTGATCTTAGCATGCAGTTTTAGAGTGATCTATGTGAGTATGAAGGCATGTCTATGGGAGTTCATCTTAAGCCAAGTCTTGCATAATCTTAACTGAGTACATGTGCATACAGGGTTTAATCTACCTAATTTCGGGTGCCCGGTTATTGGCCTGAGAGGGGAACTCACTTGTGATTCTGAGATGATTCTTGAAGCAGGTTAGGTTGCATGAGTTGGTTGGTGGAATGATTGGTTGAGCAGGAAGGAAGTGTGATCAGTTGCAGTGCTTGGAGGGAAGATTATCCTAGGCAATTGCTTGAGGACAAGCAAAAGTTCTAGTGTGGGGGAGTTGATATCTGCTATTTTAACATTATTCACCCCTTATTCTAGTTGTTTTGAAGGTTATTTTCTGTATCCTAGTGAAATTGGGAATTGTTTGTGTGTTATATTGTCCAAGTGCTGAAATATCTACAAGGAACAACAAAGGAAGAATATTGGACAAGTTCTGGAAGAAAAGGGAATTACAATGAAGAATACAAGTTGGAAAAAATTAAAAGATGCCTAATGGGCCAAGGCCCATCTACCTCCTATATATTTGACATTCTCTACAATTGAAGGAGGTTCCCTTACAGAGTTCTAACCCTAGTTTTTAGTTTATATTTTCCCCAGCATAGTTTAGACTAGTTTTACATTAGATTATTTTATTTCAAGATTGGAATCAAGATTGAAGTTGGATTTGTTATTTATCAGATAAGTTTCTATTCCCTTTTAATTCTTGCAATGTTTATGGTTATTAATTATTGCTTTGTTTTGTTTACTCCCATCATGCGGGAGTAGTTCGTTTATGGGTTTGGATTAGGGGTCCATTGTTAATCTTGATGTTCAATTGGTAATTAGTTGCATAAAGGGATTGAATCTTTTACCTAGGGTTTATGTTGATTTGGGGATTTCTTTGCACTTGTTATTGATTGATGGCCACAATTAATTGCTAGTCTGGGAGAGGGATTCATTACAACGAAAGTTGGATGGAGACCTCGAGCCTTACCAATTTCAACCTAATTTTCCTGCTATGAAAGTAGAGGTAATTTTGGGGGCTTACAATGCTTAGGTGTTTAAGGTTATGATTGATGCATCACGACAGTGGGGCAATCTTAGCCTAATTCTCTTATTGATTACGAAAGTAGCTGAGTAGATTCTTTTGTGCATTGCCCATATATACTTTGGTAAATTATTCTTTCCCTAATCCTGAGTTGGTTGGAACATCAAGATTACAATCCCCTAATCTGGCCCATACCTTTTATCATATAGTTTTCACCCTAATCAATTGCTTTCTTTACACCATTCAGTATTTGTTGCTTGGATTCTATAAATTCACATACTCTAGTGCCTAGTAATTTACACAGTTTTGTGCCATAACCCCAATCCTCAGCGGAACGACATTACACCCTTTTTACACTCATCATTTGTGCTCATCAGTTCATCTAATAAATATTATAGCTTAAAATAAAAATAAAAATATTTATTCCTCAAACTCAAAAATTATCGGAATAGGTGAGGGTGATACAGCAAAATACGGAAAGTGTACTGTTTTATATACGAATCGGGTACAAGGTACAATACCCTAAAGGGAGACCGAGCTACGTGACAGTGGGTCAGAGGTTCCCGGTCTCTTTAGCTACTGTTAGGTCGAAATAGCCAAAAGTCCCCCTCCCTGCATTAAATGCTCCTTTTATAGCGACGCCCAACGGCCTTTCCGGTCTTCCGGCATGTAGGACGCGTGGCGGACATGCACCGGTCTGTCTACTGTTCCAACGCACTCGCGGTCCGCATGTGCGGGCGTGGGGTCTCAGGTTCGAACCCCCACGGAGGTATCTTTTCGCAGCCCGGGCTCGGGGTCTACCTGGTAATACGGACCGGGACGGTAAGCGTATATGATGAGACCGGGAAGGTACAAAGTGGAGACCGGGATTTATCCCTATCAACTAGCCCCCCAGTCCGGTCTTTCGCGACCTCTGGAGGGAAAAGTCCGGGCTGTCTGACCGGCCCGGGTCGCTCCGTTTGGCTGTCCGCGGGGCGACGTCAGCGCACGCCAGCCCTAGCTCCTGCGTGTCGCGCTCGCGTAGTCTTCGGAAATTGGGCCTACACTAGGCCTAGGCCGCGGGAACTGAATCGTCGGCCTTCTCACTCCGCTTACTATAAATACCTTGCCTCTTACGTCCTCTCTCCTTTCTACGGAGAAAACTTAAACGAGAGCTTCCCGAGCTATCAACATTTCCCGAGCTAAGAAACGTTGAATCGCGACGCGTTTCCGACTCATCTCACAAAAGGTAACTCTTTCATCTGTCTTTGCCTAAATTTTTGTCTTGCGGTTTTAGGCGGTTTCGGGTCCCGGGCTTACCTTAGTAAGACGCCTCCCTGTTCTTGCTAGGTGCAGCCATGAGCGGATCGGATAGCCAAAACCCGTCCTACCACAGCTACGGCGGCTCAGTCGAGATCGGATCGTTCACGGTCTCGACCTACAACTCCGACATCAACGCAATCGAGACCTATTCCGGAGAAACCGAAGGCTCTATTCGAGCTCATGACAACCCACGGGCCGAGGACGACGAAGCGGACTCCCGGCCCGTGACGGAACCTCTCACGCGAGAAGCAGGTCCCTCAGGTCGAGGGAAACCCGTTCCCACCGCTTACGGCAGGGACTGGTTCGCCGGTCTGCCGGCAGACTCCAATCCCCCAGAGGCCGCTAGTAGGATCCGCTTGGACAATAGCGGCCTGCGGCGCCACACTAGTCTCTTGACTTGTGGCGAGATCGAAGAGATCTCATCCCTGCTGACCGGCGTCGTTAGATTCGACACTCGACGGTCACTGGGGAATATCATAGACCGGACGACCGGGGACTGGCTCGGGATGCACTGGGATTCTGTCAAGGCCCCGCTGACCTTCCCGTTCCACCCCTTCTTGCTGGGCTTCCTAAGGTACTACGGGGTCTTACCCGGGCAAATTGCCCCGAACGCCCACCGTACCTTAGCGTGTTTCCCCCAGATATGCGCTCGTCACGGCCTCCCCGCGTCGCTGGATATCTTCCGCTACCTGTTCTCTGTTCGAGCTCTATCACCAAAACACGGGGGCGGCGTCTTATGCATCCAATCTCGCGAGCATTTATGCAAGATCCTACATCTGCCCGAGAACAACAGAGGCTGGAAGGATCGGGTCTTGTCGATCAAGTATCCTTGGCCTCTCCCGGTTGACCGAGAATGGCCGGTCTTCGCGACCGAACACAAGCGGCCCAAGAAGAGCCGTTCCCTCGATGATGCGGCCGTAAAGATTTCGGCGGAAGAGTATGAGTACGAGATCTTCCGATCTCCTGAGGAGTACAGGAAGGCGAACCTGGAGCCCCCCAGATACGACCTACCGTAGAAGTACATGCCTCAGAGGGCGGCGGTAACGGTAGCCGTCAGGCCTCCACCCCCGGAGACCGGTTCGCAAGGTTCGTTGAGGTCGGAGACCTTAGATCGGTGACCCGGTGACTAAGAGTTAACTTTTCCTGTTTTTTGGTTTTCAGGCGCTATGAGGAGCTTCCCGGTTTCCGCCCGTCCACCAGCCCCCGCGAAGAAGATCAGCCTGGGGTCTAAGAAGGCCGGGTCCGCGAGACCGACGGATCCCAGCGCCGAGGCCCCTAGCGCCGAGGCCCTGGTCCCCGCCGGGCTGCCCTTAACCGCCACGCACGCCTCTAATCCGAGCGGTGGCCATGGCGAGACTCGGGCGGCCAAGCACGGGAAGGAGAAGGAGAAGGAGGTCGACGTCGAGGAGGTCGCACCGGCGAAGCGCACTCGCCGCGACGGGTCTGGGTCGACTACCCCGGTGATCGACGTGCTGATGAAGCACGGGGACGAGCCCCCGCAGCCCTACTATCCAGGATCTGCGCCGCAGCCCCACCTCCGGAGAAGACGAGCGGGTGGTCGACCGCCTTGGTCGGGGAACGGATCGCCTGCGACTTGATCCAAGTAAGTGCGAATCTAACTTACTCGGCGTTTGTTTTGCCGACCTAGACTGCTAACCCGTAGTCCTGCAGATGGCCCACTCCGTCACCGATCTCTTCGCCCGGGCCAAAGACGGGGACGAAATCCACCGTCGAGAGGTGGCGCCCCTCAAGAAATCCCTTGCTAAGCGGGACCAGAGGATCAAGGAGCTCGAAGGCAAGTTCAAGACAGCCGAGGAGACCGGGCGACGAATCTTGGAGCGTGCGGACCTGGGAGAGAAGATCCTCACCGACCCCGTCCTGCTCGCCCGTCACATCTGCCGAGGCCGAGAGACCGGAGAAGCCGTTCTGGCTGCTATCTCCCGAACTCCGATCGGGGAAGACCTGATGTATGAGTTCGGCACTTGGGCCTTCAACAGCGGGCGGAGGGCGATGCAGAACGACGTCAAGACCGCCCTGGAGGTGTCGATGGAGGAGACCGACCTGCCAAAGGTTTTGGCCATTCTTCCGGAGGAAGTGCCCGATCCCGGTCCGACCCCGTTCACCTCTGTCCCGGAGGGGCGCAACCTGCCCGTCCCTATTGTCGAGGTTTCTGCTGGACCATCGGCAGAGGCCGCAGCGACTACCGGGCCGTCAGCGGAGTTAGGGGCGACGCTAAGCGCTGGGCCATCAGCAGAGGGCGACGGTGAGCCCAGGGCCGACCCGGCGACGGAAACGAGCTAGGTCTTCTAGACTAGGTGAAAACGAGAGCCCGGCCTCGTTGTGCCGGGCACCTAACTTATTTTGACGGCCTCGAGCCGGTTTTAATAAACGTCACGTTTCGTCGCACGAATCAATTTTACTTTAGCGTTTTTCGTTTTGCGCGTTAGTATTACTTAAGGTCCGAAGACCGGTAATCGGGCACCTTGCTCCCGGGGTGAGCACCTTGCTCTCACCATTAAGGTCCGAAGACCGGTAACCGGGCACCTTGCTCCCGGGGTGAGCACCTTGCTCTCACCATTAAGGTCCGAAGACCGGTAACCGGGCACCTTGCTCCCGCGGTGAGCACCTTGCTCTCACCATTAAGGTCCGAAGACCGGTAACCGGGCACCTTGCTCCCGGGGTGAGCACCTTGCTCTCACCATTAAGGTCCGAAGACCGGTAACCGGGCACCTTGCTCCCGGGGTGAGCACCTTGCTCTCACCATTAAGGTCCGAAGACCAGTAACCGGGTACCTTGCTCCCGGGGTGAGCACCTTGCTCTCACCATTAAGGTCCGAAGACCGGTAACCGGGCACCTTGTTCCCGGGGTGAGCACCTTGCTCTCACCATACAAGGGATGTCTAAAAAAAGAAGCCGACCCATCCGGGCGGCGTTACATTACGAAACGGTAGGCCTCGCAGGGCGGAAGATAACTGGGGCACGCAGGCTCCCGAACCTATTACAAACTACTGATAAAAATGAACTAAGTGCTGAGAATTCCAAATACGATTGACCGGCTTGCCAGTGGTCGTCTCGAGCCGGTAAGTTCCCGGCCTTACGACAGCCGAAATCACGTACGGTCCTTCCCAACTCTGGGCCAACTTCCCGCCTTCAAGCGGTTTGCTAGCCTGCCTTTCTCGTAGTACGAAGTCCCCGACCTGGAAGTACCGGGGGCGCACCTTGGGGTCACGATATGACTTCAATTTCTTTTGATATTCTTCGACCCTTCGGGCTGCAGCAGCTCTCCTTTCTTCCACTAGGTCGAGCTCGGTGATAACCAGGGAGTCGTTGCCGTCCTCGTCATAATCCCGCTCTCTCGAGGTTGGTACCCAAACTTCAACTGGTAAGCGGGCCTTGGCGCCGTAGACCAGCGCGAACGGCGTCTCCTTCGTGGCCTCTCGGGGCGTAGTCCGGTGTGTCCACAAGATGTACGGGAGCTCGTCCGCCCAACTCCGACCGGCCGAATGCAACTTCTTCTTCAGCCCTTCCAGGATAGTCCGGTTCGTGTTTTCTACCTGGCCGTTCCCTTGGGGGTATGCTACGGAAGACCGGACCGACCTAGTTCCGACGGTCGCCAGAAAATTTTGAAAATACTCGCTCTCGAACTGTTTTCCGTTGTCGGTAACCAACTGAACCGGCACCCCAAAACGGGAGATCACATTCCGCCAAACGAAACGGGCACACTGCTGGGAGGTGATTGTCGCCAATAGCTCGACCTCGACCCATTTCGAGAAATAATCCACAGCGACGATGATGAAACGACGCCGGCCGGTCAGCTGCGGGAAAGGTCCCAAGATATCCACTCCCCACTTTGCGAACGGTATTGCAGTACTGACCGGGTGATAAAAGGTGGTCGGCCTGCCGGGGACGCGCGCGTACAACTGGCACGACTCGCACGACTTGACCAGTGCTTCGCAGTCCAACTGGATCGACGGCCAGTAGTATCCGATCAACATAATCCTTCTAGCTAGGGCTCGGCCCCCCTGATGAGCGGAGCAAAGCCCAGAGTGTAGCTCGGTCATCACCAACTCGGCCTCGAAACGGGACAGACATCGCATCAACGGCCCGCCGTAGGACCTTCGGAAAAGGCGGTTGTCGAGCATCTGGAAGCGGGGGGCGCGTAGCTTCACCTTTCTGGCTCTCAGCTCGTCCTCTGGGAGGTTCCCTGTTTCTAGATACGCCTGGAGGTCGGTCATCCATTCGTCCGCCTCGGTCTCGATCGGTGCCACCGTAAGTGCGTCAATGCAGGCGGCCGACAACTCTTCAACCCGGGCGACCTTAGAGATGTATTCCGGGGCCTCATGCGACAATCGGGAAAGCATATCGGCGTCGGCGTTCTCGGCCCGCGGAATGTGTTCGGCGACACACATTTCGAACGACGCCATAACTGACAAGGCGTGGTCTCGATATCTGGCTAAACGATCTCCCTTCGCCTCGAAAGCTCCTGTGACCTGTCCGACCACGAGGGCGGAGTCCGTCCGGATCCTCACATGCCGAGCTCCTAAAGAGCGAGCGCGGCACAGGCCGGCGATAAAGGCCTCGTACTCTGCCTCGTTATTGGTTGGTGCGAAGGTGAGCGACAGGGCGTAGTAGACCTTGAACCTTCCGGGCTCGTGAGGACTATGCCGGCCCCAGCTCCCTTCTTGCAGCTCGAACCGTCGGTCGCAATTTCCCATTCCGCGGAGACCTGGTCGGTGGCGGGGGAAGCGGCATCGTCCCGGGCTGAACATTCCACCACAAAGTCCGCTAAAGCCTGTCCCTTTATGGCCGGTCTGGGCGTATACTCAATTGCAAACTGTGTAAGCATCATTGCCCACTTAACCAGTCGCCCGGAAGAAGCGGTAGTCCGCAGGATGGCTCCCATCGGTTGGTCAGTGAGCACTCGGATCGGTCGGCCCTGAAAGTAGGGTGTGAGCTTCTTCGCGGTCATGTACAACGCGAAGACGACCTTCTCCAGTCGGGAATATCGCGTCTCAGGGCCCTGAAGCACGTGGCTGATGTAATAAACCGGGCGTTGTATTCCCTCGGGGTCGGTTCGGCAGAGGACCGCGCTTATCGCGCGATCGGAAGCGGAGAGGTAGATCTGCAATTCTTCGCCGGGCTCCGGTCTAGACAGCACGATTGGCGACGCCAAATATTCTTTTAAGCTTTTAAAGGCCTGCTGGCACTCCTCCGTCCACATGAACTCGGTCATCACCAACTCGGCCTAGAAACGGGACAGACATCGCATCAACGGCCCGTCGTAGGACCTTCGGAAAAGGCGGTTGTCGAGCATCTGGAAGCGGGGGGCGCGTAGCTTCACCTTTCTGGCTCTCAGCTCGTCCTCTGGGAGGTTCCCTGTTTCTAGATACGCCTGGAGGTCGGTCATCCATTCGTCCGCCTCGGTCTCGACCGGTGCCACCGTAAGTGCGTCAATGCAGGCGGCCGACAACTCTTCAACCCGGGCGACCTTAGAGATGTATTCCGGGGCCTCATGCGACAATCGGGAAAGCATATCGGCGTCGGCGTTCTCGGCCCGCGGAATGTGTTCGGCGACACACATTTCGAACGACGCCATAACTGACAAGGCGTGGTCTCGATATCTGGCTAAACGATCTCCCTTCGCCTCGAAAGCTCCTGTGACCTGTCCGACCACGAGGGCGGAGTCCGTCCGTGTAACACCCCGTAAATTCATTTCAAGCCTTCCGATCGTTAATTGATTTCTTGGGCAATCTAATTGATTTCTTTGGCAATTTAATTAAATTCCAATAGGGCTAATTCTTTCAATTTAATATATATA
>CP025647.1:19113523-19174712 GCA_003576665.1 Ipomoea trifida | reverse complement strand
TGGAGTCGGGGAGATCATTCTTGGTGGGTTGTTGTGAGTCCTTGGTGGTATTCAGTTGGTATCTTGTGGTTCTCGTTGAGTGGGATGTTTCCTTATGGTTGTGTTCAGTTGGTATCTCGTTTATGGTTCGTTATTGCCTTATGCCTTTGTTGTTGAGAATTGGATTTATTTGATTGAGTCTTGGTTTGTGATTCGTTCAGTTTATCCTTGTTGAGTATCGATTTGCACTGTTGTACAGTTCGTTGGTGTTTATATTCTATATGGGTGTTGTAACCTATTTACAAGCTTATGTATATCTATATTTCCTTGCGGGTGTGAATGGTGGTTGCTTAGCATTCTTTTGCTAATGGTTCTTCGTGTGTTTTCCAGGTTTGCCTTAAAGTCTATGCGTGAGCGCGATAGAGATACACCCGTACGAGGAGCTTAGATAGTGGTTATGTTTTAGTCTTATGCTTTGGCCTGTGTGCCATTTGTGATGTTGTACACTTTGGTTTAGTTGTGGGATGTTCTGAGATACATTTGAGAATTCTTATTTATGCAGTTCGTTTTATGTTTAGCCTGTGCATCTAGGCTGTGATATACCTAGATGTGGCATGACGCCCTTAGGTTTTAATTCGCTTCCGCTATGTTTGGTTTGTTGGTTGAGATTAGCAGCTTTTATGTTAAGTTTTTAGCTATCTCAGCCTGTGTGAGGTTGGGGTGTCACAGTCCGGATCCTCACATGCCGAGCTCCTAAAGAGCGAGCGCGACACAGGCCGGCGATAAAGGCCTCGTACTCTGCCTCGTTATTGGTTGGTGCGAAGGTGAGCGACAGGCGTAGTAGACCTTGAAGCCTTCCGGGCTCGTGAGGACTATGCCGGCCCAGCTCCCTTCTTGCAGCTCGAACCGTCGGTCGCAATTTCCCATTCCGCGGAGACCTGGTCGGTGGCGGGGAAGCGGCATCGTCCCGGGCTGAACATTCCACCACAAAGTCCGCTAAAGCCTGTCCCTTTATGGCCGGTCTGGGCGTATACTCAATTGCAAACTGTGTAAGCATCATTGCCCACTTAACCAGTCGCCCGGAAGAAGCGGTAGTCCGCAGGATGGCTCCCATCGGTTGGTCAGTGAGCACTCGGATCGGTCGGCCCTGAAAGTAGGGTGTGAGCTTCTTCGCGGTCATGTACAACGCGAAGACGACCTTCTCCAGTCGGGAATATCGCGTCTCAGGGACCTGAATTCGTGGCTGATGTAATAAACCGGGCGTTGTATTCCCTCGGGGTCGGTTCGGCAGAGGACCGCGCTTATCGCGCGATCGGAAGCGGAGAGGTAGATCTGCAATTCTTCGCCGGGCTCCGGTCTAGACAGCACGATTGGCGACGCCAAATATTCTTTTAAGCTTTTAAAGGCCTGCTGGCACTCCTCCGTCCACATGAACTCGGTCATCACCAACTCGGCCTCGAAACGGGACAGACATCGCATCAACGGCCCGCCGTAGGACCTTCGGAAAAGGCGGTTGTCGAGCATCTGGAAGCGGGGGGCGCGTAGCTTCACCTTTCTAGCTCTCAGCTCGTCCTCTGGGAGGTTCCCTGTTTCTAGATACGCCTGGAGGTCGGTCATCCATTCGTCCGCCTCGGTCTCGACCGGTGCCACCGTAAGTGCGTCAATGCAGGCGGCCGACAACTCTTCAACCCGAGCGACCTTAGAGATGTATTCCGGGGCCTCATGCGACAATCGGGAAAGCATATCGGCGTCGGCGTTCTCGGCCCGCGGAATGTGTTCGGCGACACATATTTCGAACGACGCCATAACTGACAAGGCGTGGTCTCGATATCTGGCTAAACGATCTCCCTTCGCCTCGAAAGCTCCTGTGACCTGTCCGACCACGAGGGCGGAGTCCGTCCGGATCCTCACATGCCGAGCTCCTAAAGAGCGAGCGCGGCACAGGCCGGCGATAAAGGCCTCGTACTCTGCCTCGTTATTGGTTGGTGCGAAGGTGAGCGACAGGCCGTAGTAGTCAGGAGAGTCCTGGTCGATAAGGGAAACAGTCTAAAAGTTTTGTATTTGGCAACTTATAAGAAGTTAGGACTGCCCATGGAGCGGCTGCACCCAGCCAAAACCTAGTTGGCTGGGTTCACTGGATATTCAATTGACGCCGAGGGTTCCATGTCATTGATAGTCGAACTGGATACCTAACCTCATGTGAGGAAGATAGAAATGGAGTTCGTCGTAGTTAGTCTGGAATGCAGGACCTAGGCGCCCTAATTTCTATTGAGCATCTATGCATGAGTTCCGCACATCGACTAGCATCGGGATAGTGCGATACGATTAACAATAGAGTTATATATAACCAAACATTCAATACTCATAATCATTCCATTACCACCCTAATAGGCTAATACCAAACATACAAAACACTTTAATAAAAACCCATTAACATTATAATATTTGGTTATTTGGTTTTCATTTCCATTTCCATTTCGATTTCAATTTCAATTCTCGTGTGTGTATAACTAACGACATCTTTCTTTCTTTGTAGTCAAGACAGAACTTGTAGATGTATCCTCTCTGTCGATCACCGAATTTCTATATCGATCACAAGGTGAGAACATTGTGTATTTCTCCCATTTCCGGATTTTCCTGCGGTATATGCATTTTAATCACTACTTTCATCTGATTTTTGAATAATTCATAATTCTAAAAATTGCTATACGTTGAATGCTAGCAATTTATTTGCTCCGCTTTTTAATTTTGATTTTTTTTTTTTTGGATAGTTAGGTTTGTAGAATTCCTACAGAGAACTCTGGATCTTTGAGTAATGTGATTTTTCAATGATTGAAGTTATTTTAGGGAATTTTATTTGGATTGAATTTGTAAGTTAGGTTGTTTGATTGAATTGGTTTAAAGTTGGATAGTGAATTGTAGGAATGGATAGTAACAAGGATGAGGCTTTAAGGTGCATTGGTATTGCTAAAGAAGCGATTGCATCAGGCAATAAGCAAAAAGCTCTAGAACTTATTGAAATTGGGCAGCGCCTTAACCATAATTTGTCTGTTGATGATCTTCTGGCTGCTTGTGAAAATCTAGTTTCTCCCTGTCCTGCTTCCTCAGGCTCTAACAGAGATGTCAGTAATGTGGAAAATGTGAGGGATAAAGCTAAATTGGATGATTTTCCAAATGAGGATAGGGTTTATACTGAAGAGCATTTGCAATTGATTAGGCAGATTACGAGTAAAAAGGACTATTATGTAATACTTGGTGTTAAGAAGAGTTGTTCAGCTGAGGAGATCAGGAAGGCATATCGGAAGTTATCATTGAAAATTCACCCTGACAAGAATAAGGCTCCGGGGTTCTGAGGAGGCATTTAAGAAAGTGTCCAAGGCATTTAAGTGTTTGAGTGATGAAGGGTCAAGGAGACAGTATGATCAGATCGGTATAGTTGATGATTTGTGTATAACCAGCAATGCAATGTTAGACAGCGAAGGAGACGAACTGCACGTGACTTGTTTGATGATGAGATTTTCAGGGCATTCTTTGGTCAGACTGATATGTTTACGGAAAGCCATGTTTACAGGACAAGAGCTGCTAAGGGCCGCCAGAGAGAAGATGTAGGTACATCTTCTGGGCATAACTTCATGCTTGTCCTTCAGTTATTGACATTTTTTCTTATCATCTTGCTTGCTTATCTCCCTTTCTCGGAGCCTGAGTATTCATTGCAGAAGGCCTATTCCTATCAATTTAGGAAGATAACAGGAGATCATGGAGTAGAGTATTTTGTTAAATCACCCCTATTTGATCAGAATTACCCTATCGGTAGTCCTGCTCGAGATAACATAGAAGACCATGTTATAAAGGATTACTAGAAATTGCTGGGTCGATTCTGTCATATAGAATTCCAAAGGCGACAGTGGAACAGGAATTACCCAACCCCTCACTGCAACAGGCTACAAAAATTTGTAGTGACATGAAGGTTGGTGCATTTGGGTAATACGGAGTATAACTTAATTTTGATGATCTTAATTGGTTTGAATTAAAACGAAACTAACCTTTATGTTGTCTCTCTTTTAGCAATGTCATCTAGAAACTTTTCTAGTGAAGGCAGCACACTTGAGTTCAGGCACTAAGTGTGCAAAATTTTTATATATTCTTCTATTGGCAATTTATCACATTCAGGTCTATGCTACAACTTGATCTTCATTTTTAAAGTGGCAGTCCATTTTTGAAAGCTCATTATGGACTGCAAATGTTTGAAACACTAAGCCAGTAGCAGTGGCTATTGCTAATTATATCAAATTGATTGAAGTCCCACCTCATCTTAAGCTATATTTACTCTATATCCTTATCGAACCCAATTTATTATGTAGACCTAAATGCAAAATTGCTATTCCGGATACTGTTTCTGTCTAAAATTATATGGACTATACAGTAATGGGTTCTTTCAAGCTCAAGAATGCCCATATTCCCCGCGTTCTTGAAGGATGTTCTGTACATTCACGTGGATGTGAAGAGAGCCCCCTCCAAATGAAAAGTGATTTCATAATTCATATTCTTGAATATACAAATACAGAAATAACTGATTTCATATTCTTGAACCCTAGTGTTTTGCAAAGCTGCTTCTGTCATTCCACAAAACTTAGGGTTGTTTTTGGGGAATGGGCGGAGAGATGCCTTATTCAAATTTTATTTTAAAGGCCTGGTGACACATATTCTTTATTTATTATTTGTGTATAGTTCACAAGTATGATAGCTGGCTTATTGGAATGGATTGTTTTTAGTACAGAGACTAATGTGGTACTTAAACCAGAAATTTATGAACACGAGTGTACTATTAGTCTATTTCTTGCACATATCTTACCTTGCACCTCCCCCTTCATTAAAACAAACTGAACCATCAATCCATCAGTACAGTTCATAAAACTACTCGTGATTTATATGATTGAGCAGGTCTTTTGAATGGATTATGGAGCTCTCAGATGGAACAGCAAATGATTTTAGGTGGATTAAGGGTGGGCAAAAGTGGCTGGGTAGACTAGCAGATCTCAAAAGTAATCAGGCATCTATCTCTGCCGTCCTTTGCTCTGGCAGCACCCGTTGCTCAGTTATGCTGACAGCTTGCTGGATGTCACTGGCCTTGCCTTCAAGCATTTAATTTGGAACTATTATCTTGGCTTTGTTTCCCTCATATGTGTCATACGCACTGCTATTGCTGCCACCTTTTCTGATTTGATTTACTATGAAATAAGCACAGAATTTTTGCCTTGCTATATTGTTGGGTTTACATACATATTGTTCCTTGCACGATAAGATATATTCATGTTTTTGCTGACTTAATGAGAAACAGCTGTACATTGCACTTGGGTGCTCTATGTTACTTTCTCGGCCTGAATCAGTTACTATAGTCTCTCTTACTTTGGCTTTGGTCTACTTTGCTTTATGCAATTTCTATCTGTGGACTCCATCAAGGCAGAATGGGGGTTTATCGAGAATTTGATCAAAATTTTCAAATTTTGAACAAAATCATAGACTTAATGGCGAATGAATAGCTGAGGAATGGAATTTACAGTGCGTCTGAGCAGTTTTGTGTGCTTCTATTTTATCCCCTACATCCTAGTACAACTCAATATTTATGTGGACTCCAAGAGGGTATTAACGTGGTACTGGTTTAAAACAGGTAAGCCAGTACACATTCCCCAGAATACAACAGAATCTCAAGGCCCAAGCTATTCTTGGTGATGCAGAATCTTCTAAAACTGAAAGATGTTTTACAAGGTGTGTGATCTTTTCAAGGATCGCCAAGTATCATTTGCACATCATTGTACTATCAACTGAAGAAGTGTGTGTGTATATGTCTAATATTAAGTTCATTGAGAACACATTTATAGAGATCACTATGAAATACTACATCTGAACATCTTTTACTTGTCCTCTGCCAGTACAACACTAAAAAAAAGGGAGCCGCAGAATGCCTTGAACAACATTTCTAACTGTTGGGTAGAGGTCGGTAAAGACCAAGTTTAACACCCAGGCTGAGAAATTGTTGGGAAGAGGCCTGCTGAGGGCTTAAACGATCAAGTCTAGCACCTAGCGTCTCGAAAATGTGTGGCGTTATAAAGAAATAAAATTGCACCATTGGTACGAGCTATGACTTTTGGTGTAGTAGTAAGCCTTAATAATCCTCTAATAAATGGTATCAAAGTCAGGTCGCCCAGGTAACTTGTGATGTTTCCTTCTCTCATGTTTACTTATGCACGTAAAAAGTGATCAAGTTGAAAGTAATAATATTATTTTGGTGGGGGTTATAATGCTGGGATGCAGAACCTTTGAAACGCCATATTCTTTTCTGCTTTGGTATCTTTGGAGATGTATTCTGCAGTATTGATTTTGTATTGATGAAAGCGGCATTTGTAAAGATGCCTCCTTTTTTCTTTTCATATTCCTAGGTACCAACCTTGGTGCGCCTTCTTACATAGGTAAATTTTTTCTTCGAAAAGAATTGTTAGGCAGAGGCCGGTGATGGGTCAAGTCTAGCAATTAGTGATTCGGGAGATTGTTGGGCAGAGATCGGTGAAGGGTCATGTCCAGCATCTTGCCTCTTGAAAATGTGATGATGGTATATAAGGAAATAAAGTTGCGCCTTAAGTTGTGAGAACTTTAAGCGTAGTGTTAAGCGCTTGATCCTAACAAGAATATTTCAATCTTGTCGTGAATGACCTCATTCAAATTTTCAAATGAACATGGATTGCAAATACAATGAACTTTCTCTAGATTAAATCAGGGTACACTATAATTTGCAAATCTGGTGTCCCAACAAAGGGATTGTTATATTCTACAAAAAAAAAACAAGGGATTGTTATCTTATGACTCCTAGCAGATATCTACTGATTAAGTAGCAATTTAAAAAACTAAAACATTTTATCCCACTGAACATGCTTGGGATTCCCACTCTTACAAGTTGAAAGGAATCCTAAATTTAGCATGCATCTCAAAGCTACTAAACATAAATATAATATTTTCTGTTGTGCCAATAATCCTTAATGGTTGTGGTGGCTAGGTGTAGTCCTTTTGTATATAGGGTATTTAGTCCCATTTATAATTAGTTGTTGTCAATTATTATTTTGTTGTAGAGAATATAAATTGCAGTATATTTATTAATTAATTATTATAACTGTATTATTATTATTATTATTATGGAAAAAAAACTTTAGTTTTGTCTGGTTCTAAAACATGCCAACTGTATCTTCTCACCACTGTCATACGCTCACCATAGCCCACATTGATCAGTGGTCAAAACTTTAACATTTCTTTAATCATATCTTCTTTGTAAATTTCACTTTACACATTTATAAAAGGCCTGGCCTCCAAGAAATGAGTGTGTGATTGATTTCACCATCATATCATTGCCACAATGGCTTATTGCTTTAACTTTGTTGTAGTGATGATGGCTTTTATGGCTTCCCCTTTATTGTGTTTGTCTCTGCATCATACCAGCAAGCTGGAGGCTTCTGCCATATCAGAAGCTCCTTCATCAAGTATTATTCCGCCAGATATCGCGCCCCTACTGCCTTCACCTTCAGCTGGATCTTCTATGCCAACAATCCCTTCAAATCCCAGCAAGAATCCCGATGAAACGCTTCCCGTCATCCCTGATTCTGCTTTTGCCCCGTCTCAGTCTTTGCCGGATTCTTCTGCAGTTTCCTTGAGTTCATCAACATGTTTTCTGTTTGGTTCTTCATTGTTTATCCTCACATTATCTGTTGTAAAGTGAAATTACTATTCTTGTTTGCCCGCTCTACCTTTCATATTCATTCAATTGTATGCTACTGTTTCTCTGCATTTTCATTTGGAGAATTGGAGATCATCAATCTGAAAGAAATGAATTATTGAAGCTCTCTTTTTTTTTTTCCTTGTCATCTGTGTGACTGTTTAATTTTTTCTTTTGCTTTTTCTTCTTCCAATAATGATACACTAACCAGAAGATTAGTGGAAAGTGGCCGGAGTCTTAAGGCACATGGAGGGGACATCCTTGCTACTATATAATATAGACACAATGGCATTGTTGGTAGCATGTGTTTCCATCAGCTCAGATAAATATTAAACCATGCATGTGCTAGCTCACCTAGGATTGTTGTCGTCTTCTATCACTATTTTAATTTTGCTTTCGGGAATTTTGGTCAGGTTTACCGTTTACGTTTACTTGGACAGTGTACATAAAATTTCGATTAACTATTTTTGAACAAAAATATTTCACTTCGGTTAATGGTTAAAGATTTTATAGAGTTTCAGTCAACGGTTAATTTGGTTTGAAAATATAGGTTAACCAAATTAACCGATTAGTTAACTAAAATTATAAATATTGTTTGGTTAACTATTATTTATACTTACACTTTTTTAATTTGTGCTTTTATATTTATAGGGTTGTTATTGTGTTGTTTTTGTATATTTTCTTATATATCATATTATTATTATATGTATTCGTATAATTTTTATTTAACCGATTAACTGGAAAAAAAAAAATTCGATTCAATTAATTCTGCAATAAAAAAGTATGATTCGTTTAACGGTTAAAATTTTAAAAATTTCAGTTAACCAAATGCACATCCCTACACTTTATCTCCTCCACTGAAGCTCAAACTCATGATCTTTCATTTGAGAGAGGTCACTACGAACATGCCATTTGAGCACAAGGTGCTTGGCTCAAATTTGGGAGCTTGTTACTAAATTTATTTCACTTTCCTATTTGTGTTTTAGGAAGTATTTTTATAGCTTAAAGCCTTGATTTGATAGGCTTTTTTTAGGAATTCGATTTCCTTTTATGTACACAGTTCTCCTGTATAAATATCCCCAACCAAGGTGCAAAACAGATCCTAATTTTGAAGAGCTTAAGACAATTTATGCAGAATTCATTGCTTTAAGTTTTCTTATGTGTTCTTGTTACTTGTTCTTTTATATTTAAGTTAGTTCAAGCAATTGTGTTGGCAAGCCGTCAACTACCCGTTAGTAGGGAAAATAGGACATGCCTCTTTGTAGGGGGCCTATGGCCTAGCATGACCTATTTAGTAAAAATGTCAGACTTATACCTATTTTAAATCCTAGACCTATATGTATGAATTGTTATATCTTAGACCAGGGTGCACGGTGCACTATGAACCTTGGTCCTATATGATGTCGTTTTTTATTTACATATGGCGGTGACCATTTGATTGTTTAATTTACGTTATAGTTTGTTTTTTAATAACTATAAATAGGTATGTCAATCGGGCTAGCGCGTTCGATTTTGGGCTAGCCTTGTCGGGTTGTCGGGCTAATCGATTATTTTACTATTTTATTTTTGGGTTCCATTTGACCCTAACCCTAAACTTTGAGTTGTCGGGCTAATTGGGTGGGTTGAACCATCTGAACTAAAATTGGAAACTGAAAGCGAGTACCCATATTTAGAGCTATAAAATCAAGCTCGATTTGCTGAGTTGAGCCCATTTAGCCTTTGTTTAAGCATGTTGGGTTTTATATTTCTCCCATCCGATCCAAATGGGTCGTCCCGTTTAGCCCCTAAGGGGTACTCGTGTTATACAAGTTGATCTCATGACCTATGTACCCTGCGAGCACACTCGTATGGCCGTATAACCCGCTATCGCTTTTGTGTAATTGGGTCATTGAATTTAAAAAGTGTGCAATCTAACCATCAGACAAGTAAAATATGTGCAATTAGAATATTTTTCTATTTTTTTAAAAATTAAATTTGAGTTGAAAACATTTCAATATTGACTCCCAACTAGTATGGTAGAGAAAAATGCAACTCTTAATACATACATTTAAGTAATATAATTGGATTTTATAGGAAAATTTTTAAAAAATATTCCAATTGCACAAATTTTGCTTGTTTGATGATTCAGTTGCACACTTTTTAAGTTCAGTGACCCAATTGCACAAAAGCAAGAAGTTCAGTGGTCTATTTGACACTTTTCAATGTTTATTAGTTTAAATGTGTTTGTAATTTTGCATTAGAATTTAAAAATAATATTAATAGTAATAATTGAACTCTTAATTTCTCCTTTATTCTTAACCTAGCAAGATCAATTAAATGCTATATGTCACTGTACGTGGCCACCCTTGCCTGACCAAACATATATAATAAGTAGCTATATAGTGTTTTCATATAATTGTATCACTGATATATATTCATCTCAGGATGCATGGAATTACTATTGAAGAGGGAGATCTCCTTGTGTGACATGACTGATGATTTTGATATATATCCATCTTAGGATGCATGGAATTACTATTGAAGAGGGAGATCTCTTTGTGCGACATGACTGATCGATTCAGGTTGGCCGCCGCAGCACTATGCTATAAAATCCAGTATAATGGAGTTACCAATATGATTTTTACATAAAAAAAGTTGTTCAACTTACATTTGCGCAGGCAAAGGTGATATGTGGATCACAGTATTTCACATAGCAGTAAGGTATGACAACGTTGAAATTATAAAATACTTATCGAATAACTTCCCAGATTGTTGGTTGATGCTTAATAGCAAATTCCAAAATGTCCTTCACGAAGTAGTAGTGGACATAAATTGAATGCTATAAGATATGTTTTGAAGTATCACTAAGTGGACAACCTTATTGAGGGTAAAGATGAGGCTGACAACACAACGTTGGCCCTGCTTTCCATTTGTTACTGAATGTTACAATCTACCCCTTTAAAATCAGAACTGTATCAGAGAATAGGAAAAAATTGATTAGGCCCTGATACAAATAGTATCAGAGTGTAAACCTTTGGAAACCTAGGTTGTAAAATCTTGGCATATTAAATAGAATTGATTAGGCTCTAATAGTGAAAATAGTGAAAGTAAATAGTGCAAGACTAATTAAATCATATTCCATGGCAGAGTTGGAAACTTGTAAGAAATGGTGATAAAATTGGTTATGAAAGTGGACATACAGAAAATAAGATAGAGAGGAAATAATATGTTGATACAGAAAAAGATATTTTTTATGGTAGAAACAAGTAAAAAATATATAACTGTGGCTTCGTTGATATCAACTATCTTTAGTTAATTTGATACATACAGACGTGCTCAAATAGAATCGGCTATGGGCATTAATATGATGAAGTTGTCTTATACAAAACAGCTATAGAGGGTAGACCTAAAGATTACTATAAGGCTCTAGGGCAGCAGAGCACGTTGACGGTAGAAGAAGACGATGGCCTCCAAGTTATGCCAAATGAAATACTGTGTTGCAAGTTGCAACGCTCCACGGTCGTCAACATTTTGTGGAAAACATACTACAAGAGGATCATGCATTAACCTCGTCTTTGTTATTTGCTTAGAATAAGAAAAATGAGAGTGCATTACATTGTGCAACGAAGAAAGGTCATGCCAACATAGTCTCTATCCTCATCAGTGCCAATAAGGATGTTGAATCTGGTGTGGGAGTAAGGGAGATATACATATGAAAGATACTGTGATGGACACGGTCTTGCACAAGGCCGTGCGAATGGGGCATTTGGAAGTGGTGAATGAGTTATTGGTTGAAGAGGATGATGAATTTGTATACTCTCTCAATAATACTGGGAAGACACTAATTTACTTAGTAGTAAGGTTAGGATTCTATCACAGTTTGTACCAACTCCTAAACACATAAATATCTTACTTACAGTGGACTGTTGGGTCGAAATACGTTTCATGCAACTGCATTATTAGTGTCTTTAATTTGTTTTACCACACTAGTACAAAGATAGCTAAAACCATGAGCTAAAATCATACTAAAAATACTGATTGTTACAATCTACCACCCTTAAAGAATCAGAGTTGTATCAGAGCATTAAGCTCTTGATCATTGAGAAGATAATTGATTACGCTACAAGTGGTATCAGAGTGGTGCGAACCTTTGAAAAATAGGTTGTGAAATCTTAGGATTTGAAATAAAATTGATTAGGCTCTAATAGTGAAAATAGTGCAAGTAAAACTAATTAAATCATATTCCATGAACAACATTATGGCAGGGTTGAAAACTTGTAAGGAATGTTGGTAAAATTGGTTGTCAAAGTGGACATACAGAAAATAAGGCAGAGAGAAAATAATATGTTGATACCGAAAAAGATATTTATTTTATGGTAGAAACAAGTCGAAAATATATAATTGTGACTTCATTGATATCAACTATTTTTAGTTAATTTGATACATACGTGCTCAAATGTAATCGACTATGGGCATCGATACGATGAAGTTGTCTTATACAAAGCAGTTATAGAGGGTAAACCAAAAGATTACTATAAGGCTCTAGGGCGGCAAAGCACGTCGACGATGGAAGACGATGGCCACCAAGTTATGCCAAATGGAATACTATGTTGCAAGTTGCAACGCTCCACGGTCCCCAACATTTTGTGAAAAACATACTACGACGGAATCATGCAGCAACCTTGTCTTTGTTATTTGCTCAGAATATAAAAAAAAAAAAAAAAAAAAAAAAAAAAAAAAAAGTGCATTCCATTGTGCAACGAAGAATGACCATGTCAACATAGTCCTATCCTCATCGGTGCCAACAAGGATGTTGAATTTGGTGTGGGAGTGAGAGAGATGGTACATATGACAGATATTTTATGAGATGTAAATTAAGGGTCTTTAATTTGTTTTACCACACTAGTACAAAGATAGCTAAAATCATACTAGAAATATCGAATGTTGCCATCTACCCCCCTAAAGAATCAGAACTGTATCAGAGCATAAGGTCTTGATCATTGGAAGAAAATTGATTAGGTTCTAATACAAGTGGTATCAGAGTGGTGTGAACCTTTGGGAACCTAGGTTGTGAAATCTTGGCATATGAAATATTTATATGTTCATATATTTCTAAAAAATATCATACTAAAAACTCAATAGACAATCAATCACTATGTATCACAATAAATATTATTTTTATTGTTGCAAATAACATTATCATTTTTTTTCAAGTTTAGACACCCATAGAGTGCAAAATGTAGGAAAAATGTTGGACCGAAATGTAAGTTGCCAAAAAGTAAACTCATGCATGTGATCGGAAGGTAAGTTTACTTCTCGGTCATACCATTGTGGGGAGCACTTCTCGGTCAAAGGGTGCTTCTGACACTTCTTAGAACTGTGAATTGTACTTCACTTCTCGATCAGTAGTAAAATGTTGGAAAATATTTTTGAAAAGTTGGTTTAATTAACTTAACCCGCAAGGCCATTACTTCATTCCAAAGTTAGTACAAACTATAACTACCACTCTCAAATCACTGGCTACCAAGTATAGGTTATTATATATGAATATTAATCAACTTAAATTTGAAAGTGAAACTTTTTTAATAGAGTATGTAAAAAAAGTAATTTTCAATGATAAAATAATATTTATTGTGATATATAGTGATTGATTGTCTATTAAACTTTTAGTATAATTTTTTTTAGATATATATGAACCTAAATAGATAAAAATAAAAATAAAAAGTATATGAGTATTTATGAAAGTTATGAAACGTATTGTAAAATTTGATAGAGATAGAGGAAAAGTTAAAAATTTTGGGGTTGGAGTGTGAGGTTTTAACTATTTATATTTGTGAGAAAATCTACAGAAATTATAATTTGATAGAGTTTAAAAACAAAATTGAAAATAAACAAAAATAAAATAAATAAATAAATAAGTTTTTTCCCAAAATGGTTCATATATTTTTTGTGAGAAAAAATTTATCGAAATTCTAATTTGATAGAGTCTAAAAATAAAATTAAAAATAAGCAAAAATAAATAGTTTTTCCCAAAATGGTCTCTCGACTATTACTGAGTGTATTAGACACAAAATAGGTGAACGGACCAAAATACCCTCTATTTTAATGCTAAGTAACGGAATCCCTAACTAATGACTAAATTTGGTGAAATTTTGAATGTTGAGGGACCACATTTGGTACAATTGAAAGTCGAAATGCAAAATTGAGAATTAGCAATAGTCGATGAACCATTTTGGGAAAAAAACTAACTTAAAATACATATTAGGAAAAGTCTAAAAGAAATAGAAGGAAGAGCATGGCTAATTGATATTATTTTAAATAACAAAAATATACTATAATCAAATGAAGGGAATCTCTATGTTTAATTATCAAAGTGTTAAATACGCATTGGTAATATGGACGTAATATGTGTATGTTTAATTTCCTTTAATTATGAGCGTAATATGTGTATGTTTATTTAATTTTCCTTTAATTACCCACCCTGATATGTGTATGTTTAATTTCTTATTTGGACGGAAAAATTTATCATTAATTCCAATACTATATGGTAATTAAGGGGTATATATATTATTCTTAATTAATACTCCGTATTATGCTAATTATGACGTCCATATAATCTGAATAGTTATGGTAATTAAGGAGTATATATTATTCTTAATAAAATAATAGATTAATATTTGATGCACTGCCGATGTATAGATGCTATACACCGGCAGTGAAGAAGAAGATGCCACATCATTAAAAAAAAGGTCAATATTGACTAGGTCTTTTTTTGTAAAATATTGAAGAGTTGTATTTTATTAGGAAACTCTTTATTTCTAATTAACAAAATATATCTACTTTTCTAAACATATTTATTACTTAGTTATTATCTATCTAATTTCCTAAACATTTTAAAAATAAAATTCGAATGCAAAATTTTTGAAAACAAATGTTGAGATTTTTTTTTATCTAATATTTTAAATCTTGATATTAAAAAATATTAATACACCGTACACACTTACAAAAAGCCTAATTGTTGTGATCTAAATTATCAATTAAGCTATTGGGATTATTTGGTGCACCCTTAGTTGACGCTTGAATGGAATTAGTTTGTAGGGGATATGGCAAATCTGGTGTTGGGAAGTTAGAAGGGGCTTTGGGAAGGGACGGTAGAGATGTGTAGTTAGGTGGCTTAGGTGGCCACAAAGAGCCAGTATCGCCTCTACTGAAGCTCGAACTCACCCCTTCCCATGTGGGGGTGCAACCAGGTGCCACTAGACCAAAAGGTCTTTGGCTGTCAATTTAATTAATAATGTATCTAATAAAAATGTTTAGGAATTTAGATAGATAATAACTAAGTAATAAGATTGTCAAAAAAAAAAAAAAACTAAGTAATAGATATGTTGTTTTCAAAAAAAAAAGTAATAGATATGTTTAGGAAAGTAGATATAATTTGTTAATTTGAAATAAAGAGTTTCCTAATAAAATACAACTCTTTAATATTTTGTAAAAAAGGACCTAGTCAATATTGATCTTTTTTTTTTAATGATGTGGCATGTTGAGGACAACTATGAGGATGACAAAGAAAATAGTCCTTTGATCTTAGAGGGTCCAATGACGAGAGCAAAGGCGCAGATATTTCATGAAGCAATGAGTGGCCTTATTAAAGGAATAAGTCAAGCTAATAAAAAATATGAAGATGGAGTTGAGTTGAAGGTGGTCCATCTGATTCACACAATTTAAAGAATAAAATCGAGTGGGGTTTATACCTTATAAATCAACACTTGGAGTATTTTTTTCATGCAAATAAATGTTTGAGATTATTTTGGTCCGTATTTATGTTATTCAATTTGTAAAGTCCAAATTAAGCTTATAAATCCTAAATTCAATTAGAATTTAGTTTTTATAAACTTATTTGACTTAGTTATCCTATTCTTGTGGCTAGTTACATCTTTTTGCTAGTTTAGCATTAGAATAACACTTTTTGAACTTAAATGCCCTGATGTAGGGACTAGCTAAAGTGTATAAATAGCCCTGCTTTTATTTGTGTTAGACAGACAATTTTGATAGTAGTAAATTCAAGAATATTGCTTTGGCAATTTCTTCTCCTTGAGTTCTTGATGAGTATTTTGACTTATCTTGAGACTTTTCCTCCTAAGTGGCGTCTAACTCTTATCTCCATCCTTGGAGTGGCGAGACTTTGCACCACCACACTCCGACCTTTACTTCCATCACCCAACCGTTCTTCTTCCTTAGCTGGAGCCCACAACAATTTTTGGTATCAAAGCTTTGGTGTCTAATCTTTACATGAACATGTTACAATCATTCCAAATTTCAGTTTCTACACATGCAACGTAAGTTATATTCTGTTGAGTATTTACTGAAATTTTGCGCTTGTTCTAAGTGTCATATACGAACTTCATTCGTATATTCTGCTACATGATCTTGTTCACGTCGTTCTACTTGATTTTATCCATATAATTTTTGCATTAATTAGTAACTACACCCCAAATTAAACAAGCATAGTTTCTGTAGAAATTTTCAGTCTGCCCAGTTAGAGAAAAAAAATTCAAAAAAATACTTCTGGGTGTTCTTTTACCTTGAAATTTGTTTGTGGACATAGCCAACTTATCATTCTAGCCGACCAAAAAAAAATTGAGGCCAAATATTATTCTCATAAACACAGAAAAATCTGTGAATCCACCCTACTGAATGACAATTTTTGCGTATTTTTTGCTACACTCTATATTGTTTTATGATTGATATCACCTTGATCTGCTGCTAGTTTTATTATAATAAAAAAAAAAGTCAAAAGGAAAGAATATTGAAAACACAAAAAAAAAAAAAAAAAAAAAAAAAAAAAAAAAAAGGTGAAAAGCAGCATTTGGAATTCCTTTGTCTCATATTGGTCATTTGTTTCTCCCAAATATTACCCTTCCAGTGAGTTTAGTCATTTTTGGGTTAAGTTTCTTGACTTAGTCTTAAACTCTGAAAGAACTCTATAGGACAAGACTTGTTTTTACTACTTGAGTGAATTTTAATTTAATTGTGAGATCATTAAGTGCTTTATTATACACGAGTGGTAAGATAACTAGTGATCACCCCATTAAAAGAGTGCAAGTGAGGGAGTGAAGTGAGGTCCAATTCTCATACTTGGGGGGTTAGGAAAATGTCCGGTCCTGGTGAGAATGATGAGCAAGAATTAAGTCTTGACATGCGCCTTATGATGAGAGCCATGAAGGGACGATTTGCTAAAATGACCAATGCGATTGAGGGGTTGAATGGTCGAATAGAGAGAATGGAGGGAGATAGGAGACTGAATCATCAAAATGAAGGTCAAAATGAGAGGGAAAATGAGAGGGTGAATGTGAGAGTTAATGAGAGAAGAGATGAAGGCAATACAAGTGAGGAAGATAGGGGAGAAGAATATGATAGGAGAAGAAGGAGAGATAATAGAGGATATAGGAGGGATAGAGATGTGGAAGATGATGACATTAGGAACATTAACGCACCTATTCCTAACTTTATGGGTAAGAGAGATCCTGATGTTTATTTAGAATGGGAGAGGAAGGTAGACAGAATTTTTGATTGCCATAACTACTCTGAAAGGAAAAAACTTAAGATGGTGATACTAGAATTTAGTGATTTTGCTACTCTTTGGTGGGATAAAGAGGTGTTGGATAGGAGAAGGAGTGGGGATAGAGAGGTAAGGAGTTGGAGAGAAATGAAGGTGTTGATGAGAAAGAAATGGGTCCCTGCTTCATACCAACGAGAATTACATCAACAGCTACAAGAACTTGTACAAGGTAGAATGTCTGTAGCTGAGTATGACCATGAGGAGCAGAAACTCTTGACAAAGCTTGGAATTGCAGAAGATCCTGAAACTACTATTTCTAGGTTTATCAAGGGGTTGAATTGGGACATCCAAGATGAAATTGAAATGTGTGACTACTTGGATTATGAAGAGGTGGTTCAAAAAGCCATCCAAGTAGAAAAGAAACTTAAGAAAAAAAAGACTAAGGGCTCAGAACTGGAGGTCAAGTAAAGAAGTGAAAAGGGACTTCAAGCCCAAAGGAGAAGCGAGCAAGTCTATTAACAAGGGCAAGGACAAAGTTGATGTTGCTACCAACCGTACTAGCAACACCAAATGTTTTAAATGCCAAGGTAGAAGCCACATAGCTAAAGATTGTCCTAACAAAAGAAATGTTATTTTGCTTGATTCAGGGGAATTTGAGACTGATCCAGAATCTGAGGAGGAATATAGAACTCCTAGTAGAAGTGAAGATGAAATTCTAAGCCCCGCTGAAGGAGATATGTTGATGGTGAGAAGATTGTTAAACTTGCAAGCTAAAGGTGAAGAAGAGCAAAGAGAAAACATATTTCACACTAGATGTCACATTCATAACAAAGTGTGTAAGCTTATAATTGACGGGGGCAGTTGTACTAATGTAGCTAGTACTGAGCTTGTTACAAAGCTAAGATTGAATACAATTGAGCACCCTATGCCATACTCTCTACAATGGCTAAACAAAAATGGAGAAATCAATGTTGACAAACAGGTGTTAGTTCCGCTCTCCATTGGAAGGTATACCGATGAGATTTTATGTGATGTAGTTCCCATGCAGGCTGCACATGTGCTCTTGGGGAGGCCTTGGCAATTCGATAAGAAGACCATCCATGAAGGTTTTAGTAATAGATATTCATTTGTACATGAAGGAAAGAAAGTAACTCTTGTACCTTTGACTCCTAGTCAAATTCATGATGATGAGAAAAAAACAAAAGAAAACAAGGAAAAAGGAAAAAAAGGAAAAAATGAAAAAAAATGAAAAAAATGGAAAAAATGAAAAAAATGAAAAGAAAGAAAGTGAGCAAAAGAAAGAGAGAAGGAAAAAAACAAACATATTCTGCAAAAGAAAAGAAATTGAGAGAGTTATTAATGCCGGACAATCTATATTTCTTATGCTTTGCAAAGGGTCTGTCCCTCAACTAGATAACCTTGAGCATTTGCCCAAGGCTATTTCATCTTTGATGCAGGTTTTTGAAGATGTATTTCCAAAAGAGATTCCAGGTTGCTTACCTCCTATGAGAGGAATAGAGCACCAAATAGACTTAATACCTGGGGCTCCTATTCCAAATAGACCTGCTTACAGATGCAACCCCGAAGAAACTAAAGAAATTAAAAAACAAGTGGATGAGTTGATGGAAAAAGGACAAATAAGGGAGAGCTTAAGTCCTAGTGCTGTACCAGTATTGCTAGTGCCCAAAAAGGATGGGTCATGGAGGATGTGCGTGGACTGCCGAGCTATAAACAAGATCACGGTAAAGTACCGCTTTCCCATTCCTCGTTTAGATGACATGTTAGACGAGCTACATGGTTCATGCATATTTTCTAAAATTGATTTGAGGTCTGGGTACCATCAAATTAGAATTCGTGAGGGGGATGAATGGAAAACTGTATTCAAGACCAAACAATGTCTATATGAATGGCTAGTTATGCCATTTGGACTCACTAATGCACCTAGTACGTTCATGCGTTTGATGAACCATGTGCTTAAAGATTTTATTGGCAAAAGTGTAGTGGTATATTTCGATGATATACTAATATACAGCAAAAGCTTTGAAAAGCATGTTCAACATTTGCATGATGTTTTTTCTGTTTTAAGAACTAATAAATTATACGCAAATTTAAAAAAAAATGTGAGTTTTGCACCTCATCTGTTCATTTTCTTGGCTTTATTATTAGTGCCAATGGAATTGAAGCAGATAGTGCCAAAGTCCAAGCTATTAATGAATGGCCAACACCAATGACAGTTAGTGAGGTGCGTAGCTTTTATGGCTTAGCAAGTTTTTATCGCCGATTTGTGAAAGATTTTAGCACCATTGCTGCACCACTAACAGAGGTGATTAAAAAAATGTTGGTTTTCAATGGGGTGAAAAACAAGAGCTAGCTTTTAAAATACTGAAAGAAAAATTAAGCTCTGCACCTGTTCTTGCCTTGCCTAATTTTGAGGCAACTTTTGAATTGGATTGTGATGCTTCGGGAGTTGGAATTGGAGCTGTCCTAATGCAAGGTGGCAAGCCTATTGCATATTTCAGTGAAAAACTGAACGGGACCGCTCTTAATTACCCGACATATGACAAAGAGTTCTTTGCTCTTTTTAGAGCTTTGGAACACTGGGAACATTACTTAAGGCCTAAAGAGTTTGTAATCCATACTGACCATGAATCTTTGAAGTATCTTAAAGGTCAAAGCAAACTCAATAGGCGCCATGCTAAATGGGTTGATTACATTGAATCGTTTCCATATGTTATTCAATACAAGCATGGTAAAGATAACGTGGTGGCTGATGCTTTGTCTCGTAGATATTGTTTGTTGACAACTATGCATGCTAGATTTTTAGGATTTGAGCATTTAAAGGAGTTATATGCTACTGATTCTGATTTTCAGGGATTATATGGGGAATGTCAAAAGGGAGCTCATGGGAAATTTTATGTGCATGATGGTTTTTTGTTTAAAGAAAATAGATTGTGTATTCCTTGTTGTTCTATGCGAGAACTTTTAATTAAAGAAGCCCATGGGGGAAGTTTGATGGGCCATTATGGCATTCATAAAACTTTGGATATTTTGAATGAACATTTCTTTTGGCCAAAAATGAGAAAGGATGTAAATAAAATGTGTGATAGATGTATTATTTGCAAACGGGCTAAGTCTACAAGTCAACCGCATGGGTTATATCATCCTTTGCCTGTCGTTGAACATCCTTGGGTTGATTTATCCATGGACTTTGTTTTAGGGCTACCGAGAACCAAAAAAGGCCATGATTCAATTTTTGTGGTTGTTGATAGGTTTTCAAAGATGGCACATTTCATTCCTTGCCATAAATCTGATGATGCTAGCAATGTTGCTACATTATTTTTCAAAGAGATTGTTCGTTTGCATGGGATGCCTAAAACCATTGTTTCTGACAGGGATGTAAAGTTTTTGAGCTATTTCTGGAAAACTCTTTGGGGTAAGCTTGGTACTAAGTTGTTGTTTTCTACTACATGTCACCCGCAAACTGACGGGCAAACTGAAGTTGTCAATAGAACTCTAGGAACTTTGCTTCGAGTTTTAATTAAAAAGAATTTGAAAAGTTGGGAAGAATTGCTGCCTATTGCTGAATTTGCCTATAACAGGCACACACACAACACTACAAGTTTTTCCCCTTTTGAGGTGGTTTATGGGTTTAATCCCTTAACTCCACTTGATTTGATGTCATATCCGGTGAACGAGTATCGCAATTTAGATAGAGCTAATAAAGCTGACATGGTAAAGAAAATGCATGAAAAAGTGAGAAAACAAATTGCTAAAAAAAATGAGTAGGTGGCCAAGTATGTGAATAAGGGCAGGAAGGAGGTGATTTTCAATCCAGGGGACTTATCTTGGGACTTTTCCTCCTAAGTGGCGTCTAACTCTTATCTCCATCCTTGGAGTGGCGAGACTTTGCACCACCACACTCCGACCTTTACTTCCATCACCCAACCGTTCTTCTTCCTTAGCTGGAGCCCACAACATGGCATTTTCTCCTTCACCGCTGGTGTATAGCATCTATAAATCGGCGGTGCATCAAATATTAATGCTAAAATAATATGTGTAAGTTTAATTTCGTTTAATTATAGATGTAATATGTGTATGTTTAATTTCCTTTAATTATGTCTGTAATATGTGTACCATTAATTTCCTTAATTGATTATATAAATTCTATATTATAGTAAGTATAAAAAATAGTTTAATAAAAGTATAATGTGTGAATTAATTTCTTAATTACCATAACTATTAAGATTTTATTCAAAAGTAACAATTAACATAATTTTATGTGTAATAATCTGTGAATTGCAATAATTTGCATGATTATATGGACATAATAATCTATGAATTAGAGTAATAATTTGTGAATTGGAATAATTATCATAATAGTTTTAATCTCCTTTAAATATAGACGTAATATGTGTATTATCAATTTCCTTAACTGATTATCTAAAATTTATATTACGAAAAGTATTAATTTCTTAATTTCTATAATTTTTAAGATATTATTCAAAAGTAATCAAAGAAAATGCACGGATAATTGACAGTATTTGTAACACCCCAATTTTCACATCTTAGATTTATTACAAAATCCCAATAATACATTGCGGAAGCTTGTACATCTAACCGGCAGAAAAGTGGGTGTTACCGCCACACCTAGAGTGAATTTTATCACCTCTTTAACAAACTCCACTCTAAGTGCACAGGCTAAACTTACAACCTCAAATAACCATATCAACATCCAAATATGTACATATGAAAATAATTCTTCCAGGGTGTCTATTCTAGGATAGAGTAGTCCTCAACCTCGACTTCCATCCTATTCAGAGCTCATCGGGCTACTGGAGCCCACACTAGACAACATCTGTAAACAGAAAACACATTGAAGTGTAGTTAGCGCGACGGCTAAGTAAGAAAATCCATTGTCACTTAAAAGTAGACAAAGGTTTGAAAACACAAATAATTTGGAAGTTCGTAAAGTTTTTACCCATGATTTGAAAACCTACCTGCAACCAAATGATTCACAGATAGTATAGTAGCGTATATAAGTTAAATCATGTAAAGTTTTCTCAGTTAAATACAATGGCATAACTGCCGCTCAAATCATTTTCATGTCCTTTCAGACAAGTTTGCAAAACTTTCATTTCCAGGAATTTCATCATTTTTGTCTCAAAGAGAGTTCAGCAGCACACTTCAGTGCTCGGAATTCATCACATTTCGCTTTTCGACATAGTTACAGAGTAACTATAATTTTCATGGTCAGAAATTCACTTAGTTTCCCCTGAGTAAGCACGAGGCTTTCTTTTTGAATATTTCTCAATTCCCCACCTTTGGAGTAATTTCATAACTCCTTCTATTCTCAGCGAATAAACTTCGCTCTGCAGTATGAATTGATCATACAAACCTCGGGCCGTGGCATTTCCAGCCTTCCCGTAGGTCTCCTTATCCCAACCTCGGGCCATGGCACTCCAGCCCTCCCGTAGGTCCACCCTTATTCCAACCCCGGGCCGTGGCATTTAAGCCTTCCCGTAGGTCCCCACCTTATTCCAGAAACTAAGGGTTTGAAAACATGATCCTTCCTTCAGTTTTTCTTTCTTAAATCATTTCTTTTGGACATATTTCACAATTGAGTCCAATACTTAAAATTGGCTACCTCATTAGCCCCTGAAGGATTTTCAAAATACTTTCAGTGCCCGCAGGCTTTTCAAACACCATTTTCTCATCATTCTCACGTAGAGTGCCCACTCAGTAAAAGTGGTATTTTTCCCTAAAAAAAAAAAAGGTCTTGACAACTTGTATAGCATACGTCCTTCAACGTAAGTTTTCATAAACATTTTACTTGCACAAAGGCTTTTCAAGCATAACTCAAGTACGAGCAAAAATTGGAAGAAAACACAACTGAACACAAGCTGGTCACTCATCGGATACTTATGTATTCTACTAACACCACATATATCCATTCCCAATACTTATCCCTTATCATGAACTTCAGTCCATCTTACAATCCAATCATCATCGGTAATCCATAATCATGGTTCCACCATTAACTAATAATAGATAGTTATCCTTGTCACTATCGACATCAACAACTTCCACCATGATCAACACCATTAGATCATAACTTGAGGATATCGCACATCCATAATCGATACTTAGTCACCCATAATCCAACAATTGACCTTAATCACTCTTAAGCATTAATTATCGTCATTAGTAACTACTAACCTTGTAATCCATGATTGACAACAAGTCAACAACATTATAACATCATTATCAAGTCATCGAAAGCATTAACACCATTATTAACCATAATCCATAATTATCCATTAATCTAAACCATTAATTCATAATCACCAATTCATAACTCATGTACCATAATTATAGCATTATATATCACAACCATAATTATAATTCAACATCTTAGCTCAACAACATAATGACATCACCATCATCAATAACGTTATCCATCATTCCATCATCCTCATTTAATTCCATCATTAATCCAATCTTTAATCATAATCCTTATAAGCTCATAATCTTCATAACTTTCCTTATTTATTAATAAGAAAAATAGTTCCTAATCACCATTTTAATCACTAATCACCACCCTTAACCATAATTCATAATTGATTTCCACCTTAAATCAATAAACCATAACCCATATGCATAATTACCCTCATTAGTCTTAACCCATCAATATTGTAATCCTTACTTATTTATGATGCCCATAACTCATATTTAGTCCACAATTTCTCACCTTCAACAACTTACCCATCTATTCTTAACATAAATCTTTAGTCCTTAGTCCAACATTATCCTCATCACTAGGCTTCAACGTGAACCAAATCACCATAATTAATCATTAAATACTCTTAATCATCACCTTAATCCACCATCATTAATTAACAAAATTCATTATTGCCCATAAATCACCATTAAACTTTAAGTACCCCTTAAATCCATCGTTAATATACTCATAAGCTATTAATCATCCATGAACCACCATCTCATAATCTATTTGCCAACATCCATATTCATAACAACTTTAACAACACCATTAATGAGAACTCACCAACACAACATTTTGTACATATATATTATGTAAAATACAATTACATATATATTATACATACCACATGTACATAACAGTTTTACTTAGATCTCATCATATTTCAACCAAACAATCAATTATCCAATTTCAAGTGACTAAACCGACTTAAGGGATTCCTTACCTTCTTGAGAGTGTGCTAACACCGTAAGATAAATCTTGGGTCTTTTCCCCAAATTTCACTCAAAACCCTAAGAGCAAAATTAACATCATAACAACAAATATTAAGAAACTATACTTAGATTCATGATCTAGGAAGGGAAATAAAGCTTTCTACCGAATAAAATTAAAGTTTTACCGAATATTTGGAGATCTATGAAGAACTTGCTAGCTATGGAGTTATGGAGTTCTTGAACAAAGGATGAAGATGAAGATGAGATATATTTTCTCTCTCTCTCTCTCTCTCTCTCTCTCTCTTCTCTCTCTCTCTCTCTCTCTCTCTCTCTCTCGTCTCTCTCTCTCTCTCTCTCTCTCTCCTCTCTCTCGTCTCTTCGAAATGAAAATGGGAATGAAGAAATGGATTTTCCTCATCTTATCTCATATATATATATATATATAGTATATATATAGGGGTGCACTCTTGTGAGAACTCTCGCCCAGGTAGAAATGAGAACGCTCCACAGTCGTCCACGTGTCCAGATCAACGAATCAGATGCAATTTTAAAAAAATGACGCGGTGGCATTTTCGTAAATAACTGGAACTTTGGTGCACCTAGTTTCACTTACAAGTGCACCTAGTTTCACTTAAAAGTGCACTAGTTTCACTTACAAGTGCACCTATTTTCGCACATATTTTCACTTACAAGTGCAAGTAATTTACCTTATTAATATTCATGCACCTATTTTCGCAAATACTTTCACTTACAAATGCAAGTAATTTACTTGTTAACATTTATGCACCTGGGTACACCTATGTGCACCTAGTTATAACATGAAGTGCACCTAGTTATAACGTTAGTTGCAACTACATTCCGGACACGTGGCGCGCTGTGATTCGTTCTCAATTCTCACCTGGGCGGCCAGTTCTCACCTGAACGCAATCCTATATATATATGTATACGTAGTAATAATAATAATAATAATAATAATAATAATAATAATAATAATATGTGGAATGCTTATCCATTCATATATATATAATAATAAAATATGGATGAAGAAATGTGGTAGAGAAAGTGACACTTGTAAAAATCTTGTGGTTCCAAAAATAAAAATCTTCCAACTTATCAGTTGTGGTCCAAACAGATAAAGTTTCAGTGGAAAATAATTTAAACAGGAATAATTTTGAAACCAAAAATTTATCCCAGACTGAAACTTAAAATTGGGTTAGGTTCGGTACACCGCGAAATTTCGCGATGTACAATCAAAAATAAATTTTTGCTGCTATGGGCTAATTTAAATAAATAGAAAATTCAAGAATAATAGTATGGTGTCTAATAATTCATTTCCTAGGATAATCGGGTCCGAATACCAGCTCCTAAAATTCTTACGGTTCGTGACCGGTACGTAGATCGCAGCTTAATAACAACTATACTCACTTATAAAAATTCTTTTGAAATATCTTAAGATCATAACTTATGAATGTCAACGTCTTAGGATAAAATAATAATGTTAGGAAAATACGGGGTATTACAGTATTTGAAGTAAAATATATATATATATATATATATATATATATATATATATATATATATATAGAAGTTGGCTCATATGCGGACTGTAGTTTAGATGCGGTCGTGTGGCCTAATCAGCACCGTCCAATTTCATTAATCTTACTGAAATTCGCGTATGTTTAAGTGGGGTTATTATGGTAATTTTAGTATTTATATTACATGATTGGAATGGTGCATTTTAGTACATAGTGTGGTGCGTTTTAATACATGTTGTGGTGCGTTTTATTACGTATGTTGGTGCATTAACTGTGTTGTAGAATGGTGTGTTTTAATATATCCGTTGGTGCATTTTTATACGTAGAATGATGTGTAACTGTGTTGTGTTTTAATCTATCCGTTGGTGCATTTTTATACGTAGAATGATGTGTAACTGTGTTGTGGAATGGTGTGTTTTAATACATAGTGTGGTGCGTTTTAATACATGTTGTGATGCGTTTTATTACGTATGTTGGTGCATTAACTGTGTTGTAGAATGGTGTGTTTTAATCTATCCGTTGGTGCATTTTCATACGTAGAATGATGTGTAACTGTGTTGTGGAATGGTGTGTTTTAATACATTGTCTGGTGCATTTTAATACGTTGAATGGTGTGTATTTTAACACATGTGTTTCTAATAAGTGTGGTACATTTTAATACGTATAACGGTGCATATTTTAGCACATGTTTTCTAATATGTGTAAATAGTGTATGCTTATAATCTGACATGAGGCACGTTGTGGTACATTTTAATATGTAGAATGATGTGTTTTATTACGTATATTGATGAATTTTAAGTGAATAGACGCATTTGTGTATATTGTGTGGAATGGTGTGTTTTATCGGTCCTCTGGTGCGTTTTAGTACGTAGAATGGTGTGTTCTGTAACAGACATATATTGCGCGTTGATTTGATGAGTTGATATGATCTAATGGCTGAAAATAGGCCACACGATCACATCTAATGACCAGGCCACACCTGAACTCTACCCTATATATATATATATATATATATAATCGTCGTAAGAAGGGAATCTCTATGTTTAATTACCATAATAAATTTAGATGTTAAATACGGTTGGTAATAACATAAGTTATTTTGATCATAAATAGTATAGGATAATTACCTATACAGGTTACCATAATAAATGTGTTAGCATATGGATAAGTGCGTATTATAAAAGAGTGAGAAAATCTTTTAGGTAAGATATATTAGGAAAAGTATCAATTAATTAAAATATGATAGGAAATTATATTAGGAAATTGATTATCTAGTATCAATCTTGCTAATTTTCCTAATTCTATATTCGATTATTCGTAATTACCTTTATAAATGGATTTAATAGAAAAATTTAAATAAGAACTTATATTAAGAGTTTTGGATTATTATTATATTATTAATATTAGGAAACTTATATTAGGATATTATATTAAGAATTTTGGATTATTACTCTTATGGATTATTATTATTATTATTGTTGTTGTTGTTGTAGTTGTTGTTGTTGTTGTTATTATTATTATCATGCAGCTAGCGGCCCAGGCTGTCCTGTGCCTTTGCTCTCATACCACTTGCTTGTTAGATTAAACTCTTATCACTACGTCAAAAGTTATAGTTTATAATGAAAATGCAACTTTACATGCAGTATACTGGAATTAGTTCTTCAAGCCTCAGCCCAAAATTTTTTTAACAAGCCGTAGCTTCTTGTTGATTTGTTAATCAAAGATATGATCACATATTAATGAAATCGTACACATCTATACAACCATCGAAATCGTTATTTAATACGGAGTAACTGATAGATCAGTGTGGACATTCACCCATGAATAGTGTAATATAGTCACTTGCTAAATTATGTAGTACTTCGTATAGTAGTATATATACAAGTAGTATTTTAACAGATAATTCCCATATTAATATTTGAGTTCATGTTCTCAACAACCAATTGTAGTGTAGCTTCTTAAATGTCGTCTAGTCAGGATCGGTGTCTTTGTATATTAATTAATGAATTGTTTACATCTTAATGCCACTTGGAAATCACTATTTAATTACTCATCAACCAAATCTGTCACTGCCAGTAACTTCTGCATACTTTATTACACACTATAGCTCGGTTCAAATAAAAAAAATCAAATAAACAAGCTAAAAATTAAATTTATAATTTTATGATTACAAACTCAGACCTACCTAGCTTGAGTAAACCAACATTAATGATCTTAAATTAGATACATAGTTAGCTTGCTACAGTAGTGGTGAAATGTAATGGAACCAGCTACATATGGGCATTACTCATTTATTCTTTTTTTTGTTTGTTTGTTTGGAGAAAATACTGAAGACATGTATGCAAATTATATCGTGAACCGCGGTCCACAATGGATTGTGGAACGCGTATCAAAACGACGTCGTTTTGATTAATGAAAACAGAGAAATGAAACGGCCTCCGTTCCGCGCCATTCACTTTCAGTTCATATACACTACAGTTACATTTCAACACAACTGCGGTTACATTTCAACACAATTGCAATTACATTTTAATATAACTACAGTTTCATTCGATAATATAAAAACACAAATGTGAAACTGTTATTCAGTATCATTTCATATACATTGCAGTTACATTTCAACACAACTACAGTTTCATTCGATAATATAAAAATACAAATGTGAAACTGTTATTCAGTATCAGTTCATATACACTGCAGTTACATTTCAAAACAACTAAAGTTATATTTCGATATAACTACAATTTCATTTGATAATATCAAAATAAATGTAAGGCAATATCTTTTGAGATGAGCTGTAGTGTTAGTTACGGAGCTCCGTCTCTCACGTCACTTACTGAAACGACGTCGTTTTGTGACCACGGTCCACAGTATAACGACTGAGACATATATGTGCAAATCCTACTTATGGGACAGTGGACCAATCATTATCCACACATTTGTGTGAACCATAAATAATATACTAAAAGTACATTATTTGAAAGTACATGATTTTTTTTATATATATTATCAAATAATGTACTTTTAGTATATTATTGCCAATGACCTTATAGTCTAGTGGCATCCAGTAGCACCTCCCATGTGGAAGGGGGTGGGTTTGAGCCTCAGCCTCTTTGTGCTTCAGTAGGTTGAGAAAGTAGTTTATGAACAGATACTACATTGTAATAGAGTCAGTAGCATTCAAAAAAAAAAATATGAGTTAATTCCAGCAATGGTCCCCCGGGTATAGTGATTTTTCATAATTGGTCATCGACTTTTAATTTGGACAATTGTAACACTTTACTATCAAAATCTTTCTAATGTTAGTCCTTCCATCAGAAGCTGATTAAGTGGACGTCAGTTTGAGGGATAAAAGCGTCCTTTCAAATACCGAGTGTATAATTCCTCTTTGTTTCCTTCTGTATACGCAAAAAAAAATCAAAATCCCTAAACCTTATACGCCACAAATTCAGGTTCTTATCATGCGAATATACCTATTTGGCAAAAAGTTCAAGATAATTGTTTCTCATACCCATCTATGACTCCGGAATATGGACCTCTCAGCTTCTCATCAATTCACCATGGAAGTTTCAACAAAAAAAAAAGGTTCCATTGCCACCGCACATACCAATTGAGATCATTCGCTATATATATATATATATATATATATATATATATGTTACAAAACACATCATTCTACGTACTAAAATGCACCAGAGGACCGATAAAATACATCATTCCACACTATAACCAAATGCACCTATTCACTTAAAATTCATCAGTATACGTGATAAAATGCATCAGTCTACATATTAAATGTACCACAACGTGCCTCATTTCAGATTATAAGCATACACTATTTACACATATTATAAAATATGTGCTAAATTATGAACCATTTTACGTATTAAAATGCACCACAAAGTGTGTAAAAATGCACAATTCCACTTATTGAAAATTCCCAATCACAGATTATAAACATGCACTATTACACTTAATAGAAAATATGTGTTAAAATACATACCATTCAACGTATTAAAATGCATCAGAGGACGGATTAAAACACACCATTCCACAACACACTTATTAGAAACACATGTGTTAAAATACACACCATTCTAAGTATTAAAATGCAATAGAGGACATATTAAAACACACCATTCAACAACACAGTTACACACCATTCTACGTATAAAAATGCACCAGCGAATAGATTAAAACACACAATTCCACAACACAGTTAATGCACCAACATACATAACAAAACGCACCACAACATGTATTCAAACGCACCACACTATGTACTAAAATGCACCATTTCATCACGTAATATAGATACTAAATTACCATAATAACCTCACTTAAACATATGCAAATTGCAGTTGGATTAATGCAATCGAACGACACATATTAGGCCACACGACCGCATGGGAACTCCCCGCCGCATTTGACTATATATTTTTCTATTCAAATTTTTTTATCGTAAATACAAATTTTTAGATTCAACATATATGAACGAAGTTTTCCTTTATCTTCCATCTTTTTCACCCTAAGCACTTAGCAACTTTAGGGTGTGTTTGGTTACCCGGAAAATGATTTCTGGAAATCATTTTCCGGGATTTTGGTGTTTGGCAACACCCAGAAAATGTGGTCAACGGAAATCATTTTCCGTTGACCACGGAAAATGAGGGGTTTTTTCCGGAATGGAAAATGCAGCGCGCAACATGGAGGGACGGCTTCAGCATTGTTTAAAACTTCGATTCTCTATTAGCATCAGGCAAACTAATATATGACAGAATTGAAGATTATGTAGAACCAAGTTGTGTCAAAGAATTGAAAGCCTTGCTCCACTGTATTCATAGAAACCAGAGCAGTGGCCTTTTTTTAAAAAAAAAAAAAATTGTTTTAAAATTTTTATATATTTATTTATAATAAATATTATTAGTTTATATATTTTTATATTTTAAAGAAAATAATAAAATTATATAATTATACATTTCTACCAATTTTCCACTCATTTTCCGGAAAATGAACTAAACACCCAAAGACTGTTTTCCAGAGTACATCCAAACACGAAAAATGATGTCATTTTCCGGAAAATAACTCATTTTCCAAAAAACATTTTCCAGAAGTCATTTTCCTGCTTTCCAAACGCACCCTTAATAGAAAACACATGTACGTTGTTTAATTTGTTGAAATATACTCATCGTAGTAGTTTTCAACACACAATAATATCATTGCAGAAAATAAAATAAAACAGACACTGACCCATGGCACCGAATAATATCATTCTGGAGTTAGTATCCAATATAGTTTTGGATTACAACGTTTTATTCAATTTAGTCCTAAATAACTTTTTGTGCTCAATTTAGTCATCGACTTGGATGATTTTACACAATTTAGTCATTTGTTAAAAATTATGTTAGTTACCGTTAGAAATAGGATCCTAATAGTAATTTCTCGTCCTTCATCCCATTTGAGATGATTTCTTCTTCTTCCCCTTATTAAGATCCACGCAGAAATGTAAATTTTCTTATCAAATCAACTTCAACCCCAAATAAATAAATACAGAGGAAATAAATATTTGGGCACGAAGATTTACATTTCTACGTAGATCTTAATAAGAGGAAGAAGAAAGAATAATCCCAAATGGGATGAACGATGATAAATTACCATTAGAGCCCTATTTCTAATAGTCAACTAACATAATTTTTAACAAAGGATTAAATTTTGTAAAACTATTAAAGTCGATGACTAAATTGAGCACAAAAAGTCATGTATGACTAAATTAAGTAAAACCACTATAGTGGAGGACTATATTGAGTATTAACTCTATCATTCTGAAACTTTTCAACTATGGAAGGCATGAAAGGAGACCCTTTATTATTGTGGAAAAAGAAGTAAAACCGAAAGAGAAATATCCCTAGAATAATATTGGTTTACCCTTTATCCTTGGTTAATTTCTTGGTTAATTTATAGCTGAAGCCAGTTATTAAAGCCAAATAAAGGCACAGAGGGGGAACATATCACTTGCTTGAGTGAGGAGAAAAGATAAAGATCAGAGAATCAACTTATGAGTGTTGTGCTTCAAGGAGCTGAAACAGTTTAAAGGTCCACCTACCACTCGTTTTACATGCAAAAACTGTTGAATGAAGTTCGGTAAAGGGGCAAGTCTATCAATTGATAGCTAAGGGATTATTGAACGAATATCGGTGAAGAGTTAAGTCCAACACTCTACCTCTCGAAAAAATGATTACGATCTATAAAGAAATAAAGTAGAGCCTGTTAGATATAAATAATCTAACTAAACAGAATAGTATACGAGTAATCTGACCTCGTAATAGCGGAAGCGGAAGCCGTATTGATCTCCAGCCACGGTTGATGTAATGCCTCTTGAACGGTAGACCGTCAGCCGTCAGACATATTTGTCTCATACTTGACTCAGAACCCTAGATGGTGTATCTACTGAGCAGTATGAGTACCGTGAACTGTATGTGCTATACAATGCTTATCCTGTATCCCATCAATACAGATTTATATAGGCACAGAGTCTGATTGAATACAACTACTAGTTGTTTAATCCAACCAAACCACTTAATAAACTTAGTTAACTTGCACCACTTAATTAAGGCCCTAATATATAATATATAATATATATATTATTAGGGAAAATCTTACAGCGCTATCAGCTATAACTTATGGCGTAGTGGTAAACACTTGATCGTAATAAAACAAACCTTCCCACTGAATTTATGAAAGTCGTACAGATTGAATATCAATTTGTTTAATTGTGGTGGAGAAGAATAAATTGTGTTTACATGAGTTTCTTGTGTTTCACTCTGCTCATAACAGCTGAGGTATGAAGTGAAGTATTGGATTCTGAGATTTGAAAAAGTGAAAGCTGGAAGGAGAAAGGATGTGGGATGTGAGTCCTTAAATATATGAAGTTTGTAGCATATACTATACCCTCAGGAGTCAGGCCTCAGAGAGACATGGATCCACACAAACACCAGTTTAGAACAGAACAACAGGAATTGGAGAATCCACATCACTACAAACCTCCACAGATCAAAACAGAAGCGGAATTAAAGATCATAAACAAGATGTTTGATGAGTGCATGAACAAAGAGTGGGAAAAAGTTTTAAACACTTACTCCACTCATGGCTTTGTTCGTCGGGCCAAGCTCACTAAGTCAGAAGACACGGCTCTGCATTTAGCAATCAACTGTTACCACCCGAAGCATCGATCCAAAGATCATCTGCAGTGCATTAAGAAGATGGTGACTAGGATACCTGATGATGAAGTGTTGGACGTCTTAAAATTGAAGAATGACACAGGAGACACCCCTCTTCATCTCGCGGCTCAGCTTGGAAACGTTGAAATCTGCGGATGTATTCTCACCCAAGTCGAGAAACTGGGCAAAGTTTATGAACTCATCGGGGAGCGAAACAACTTGAACATGACTCCACTTTTCCTGGCAGCTCATCGTGGCAAGGTGGATGCATTTAAATTACTTCATGAGAAGATTAAGGAAACAGAAGATCGAATCCATCTGTGTAGGAAGGAAAAGGGTGAAACTATTCTGCACTCTACTTTGTCTGGGGAATACTTTGGTATGTATGTATAAATTAAACCACTTCCACTTGCACTTAACAAATCCATATTTGGATTTTGTGTTTGTGTTCATTCCTCTGAAAACTGAAAACTGAAATCTAACACCTCGATCTCCTTCCTTCCACAGAATTGGCCTATGAGATAATTGAAAAATTTCCAGAGCTTGTGAATTATGTGAGTGAGGATGGCACATCTCCCCTGCATATTCTAGCCAGGAAGCCACATGTATTCAAGAGCAGCAGCTATCTTGGATCCTATGAAAGCATTATCTACTACTGTAAGAATATACTAACTCCTTCCAAAATGGTTGTCTGATTCATTTAAGATGCTGAAGTAATTTTTTAATCTAATTTTTCATAATATTATGTTTAGCATTAATATATAAAATTTATATATTTAAAAACTACATTAAAAGTACTATTAAACACAAAAAATTAAATTTAAAAATAATAAAAAATTACTAAAGGAAATAAGCAAAGAAAAAAGAGTTAGTTTAACCAATAAATAGTAAATAGGACAGGTAAAATTGGACAGAGGGACTACATACATATTTGGGAAATTGAAATTTAACACCCAATGTTGGATGACTACCATCCATTAAGAAATGAATTGAAGTAGTACTATACGTGGCCCTTCCCTTGAATTGCTTTTCCTACTTTTTATTTAATTGCTTTAAAGTTTTTTTAACGTAACTCATCATCTTTTAATATGTATGTATCTTCTGAAACATATCAATGACCGTTTAATTCTTCAACGTACGTAAGAAGGCTCATCTGATCGATCTTCCAATGGGTATTTGTTCTTAGGTACCGAGGTTACAACCTCTCACAAAAAAACACTTACTGAAGACGATGCAAATGATCATTTTTCATTCCCGGAAAACTGGAGGACATTTGCTGACTTCTACCAGCTTATTTGGAATTTCATGAAATGGGTGTTTGGTAAATAACTTTTAACTGATAGTTAATTGGGTTAGTGAATTTGATTAGTTGATTGTATAAAGATGTTTCGTAAATTAGTTGTTAGCTAATAGTTGATTATATACAAAATAAATTTTTAAAAAAGCTGATCGAAAAAATTGTTTTGAACAGATTTTTGAATTTTAGTGTTTTAATTTGGATCAATAAATTGTTACACAAGACTAATTAATCAAAACGTTCATATTAGTTATTTAACAAAGTCAAACAGTTAATAGTGGTCAACCAACTATATTTTACCAAATAGGGCCGAACACTACTTGGGTTTTCATTAGTAGATACATACATGATACATACAAGTTACAACTTCTCATGCATGCCTTCTTTACTTTACGCTAGCTTAGCTCTATGTGGACGGATGGTTCTAACCTAAGTACCTAACCATGCTACCTTCTTTTCTTTCCAGCTTTAGAAAAAATTGTAAAAGGACCAACTGCAAAACAAAATAATGATCCAGAGAATCAAGACAGCCAACCTCAAGGTAGAAATATTATTATTGATTTATTGTAAGATGACCCATCCAGCCTTCCCCTATATATAAATAAATCCTCATACATTAATTAAATAGTTAAATACTAGCATTATATTATTTGAAGTTTCAGGTAACACAAAAAATAATAAAGGGACAGAGGAAGACGACCAAAGGCCTGTAGGAGCATTTCCCAGAATTTACTACACAGATATTGGTTTCCTCAAGTTTGTAATGAAACTCATGCTCATCATACTGGGAATTGGTAAGTATATTACGGAGTATTTTTCATTTCTTCAATTTTTCAATAAGGGTGTGTTTGGAAAGCAGGAAAATGACTTCTGGAAAATGAGTTATTTTCCGGAAAATGGTTTCATTTCCCATGTTTGGTTGCATTTTGAAAAACTGTCTTTGTGTGTTTGGATCATTTTCCGGATAATGGATAGAAATGTATAATTATATATTTTTATTATTTTATTTATAATAGTAAAATATTTATAATAATAATAAAAATAATATTAATAAATATTTATAATATTATTAAAAATAATATTAATAATTTATAATAATAATAAATTTAAAAAACAAAAAAAAAAACCGTTCCGGCGGCCGCCGGAGCTCTGGTTCCCTCGCCGGAAGGTTGCTGTGTGTGCGTTTGTAATGGGTGGAAAATGACTTCCGCCCAAATTTGGCGGAAGTCATTTTCCGCCAAATGGGGCTGATTTTCCCCAGTCAACGAAAAATTTTCGTTGACTGGGTTTTCCATGGATTGCCGGCCAAACACTCAAAGCCCGAAAAATGATTTCCGGAAATCATTTTCCGGGCTTCCAAACACACCCTAAGTCATAGAGTGATGCAAATTTCCTTAGAACAAACCATTTTCTGGTGATTTCCCTCTCACATTTTGAAACTGACCAACTAATTAACTTCACACTGTATTATATATGTTATAATGTAGTGCTTCAAAATTGGATCACCATTATATATACAAAAATGAAAGAAGCTAGGTACAGTAGGCATGCAAGTATATACACATTATTTAGCGAAATTAAATAAAAGAAAATTGTAAAGATAAGAAGGTACAATATATATGCAGGATTTCATAGGATATCAAAAATCAAAGAAAAGAAAGGCAAGCACACATGCGCAGTGGAGATTTTAGAAAAATTGATCCCGAATGAAGCTAGTTACAAGTATCAGCATGCTGGGGGGAAACCTCTGCAACCTGTAGAAGCTCCAAACAAACCAATTGACCTTCCTATGACACCACCTCTAACAGATAATTATGCAAGCCACTCTGATACAGAGGAAACAATGCCAGACCACCCTGCAGGTATTTGGTATTGGTAAACAAACAATAATATAATCTATACTACTTTGTCAACCGATTGAAGCACAAGAGTCAGTACTGACTCCATGAGGCTCGAACCCACCACCTCCCGTATAAAGGAAAGGGTTTGATGCCACTGGACCACAAGGTCCTTGGCAATCAATCAATTAAATTAGCTTGCTTGTAACAAAAATTATATTAAAACATCACATGTAATGTATTTGTTCTACTACTACTACAGATGCAAACAAACATAAGGAGACACCTATATTAGCAGCAGCAAAAATGGGAATCCAAGAGATAGTAGAGAAAATCATCAAAAGATTCCCAATATCTATTCATGATGTGGATCCAAATCAGAAGAATGTGTTACTTTTGGCTGTTGAGAACAGGCAAGTTGCTGTTTACAATTTCTTACGAAAGCAGAAGCTCCCAGAATTTGTGTACTATCAAGTGGACAACAAGGGAAACAGCGCAGCGCATCTTGCTGCAATGTACACTGGTCTAAAATATTGGCGCATTCCTGGTGATGCATTGCAGTTGCAAGGAGAAGTCAAATGGTACAAGGTAATTAATTAATTAAAAACACCTTAATTTTCACAACAACAAATATATATATATATATATATAGAAAGAAAGAAATAATTTCAGGTGCGGCCGTGCCGTCACACACCAATGTTACGAAATACACCACTCAATGTTAAGAAACACACCATAATGAAACACAATAAAATGCACCACAAGGTTAAGAAACACACCACAGTGCATATTTGTGTGGTGTGTTTCTTAACATTGAGTGATGTATTTCGTAACATTGAGTGGTGTGAACTGCACAACCGCACAGGAGAGCACGGCTGCACCTGATCATGACTCTATATATATATATATATATATATATATATATATATATATATATATATATATATATGGGCCAAATAAGCTACACACGACACTGCAATTGGACCATTAAACTCAAAAAACTGCAATTGGGTCCATGAACAATGCAAAATCAAACAATTGAACCAAACACGGTTTACTTGTTAGTTAGTTGCTACGTGAAAATAATTGCAATTGTTTTGATGTGAGTTGGATAACTCAATTACAATAATTCTGATGTGAGATGCAGTATGTGAAGAGTCACCTGCCACGAGAATCCTATGTTCGTTACAACAATGAAGGGCAGGCTCCAGGCGATGTGTTTTTAGAAACACATGCTAATCTAACTAAACTTGGCACCACATGGCTCATCAAGACCTCGGAATCATGCTCTGTCATCGCAGCACTGATTGCAACTGTGGCATTTGCCGCATCAACAACCGTCCCTGGTGGGCTGGATCAAACCAGTGGCTATCCAATTCTTGAAGGGCAACCCGCGTTTAGTGTATTTGCAGTGTCATCACTCATAGCTCTCTGCTTCTCCGTCACCGCCCTCGTCTTCTTCCTCGCAATCCTCACTTCGCGCTGCCAACAAAAGGATTTCAAAAACAATCTCCCAATAAAGCTGCTCCTTGGACTCACTTCCCTCTTCACATCCATAGCTGCTATCTTGCTCTCCTTCTGTGCCGCTCATTCTTTTGTTATCAAGAGTAAACTCAAACTTGCGGCATTCCCTATATATGGAGTAGTGTGCTTACCAGTCACATTTTTTGCCTTCAATCAGCTCCCATTGTATCTCGATCTTTTCAGGTCCATCGTCCAACCAGTGCATTTTCGCAGCTACAGAGTTTCCTATACCGGCAAGCCCGCTAAGGGCAACAAACTCTCCTCAACTTCAAAAGATCAGTAGCACACTACATACAATTAACAAAAAGCTAAGTGGATTCTTTAATTTAATTTTTCCATGCAATGTCAAAATCAAATCCGTTCTTTGATTTTCAAGACACAAGTGTGTTTCTATGAGTGATTTTCTGAACTAGAATAATGTTTGTTTCATCCTGGCCGGGCCTGTTAATGTAATATGCATGTTTTTGGTATGTATGTCAACTGTTGTAAACTTGTAATTTCTGTATTGGTGTTCCTGGACAAATTAAAGCTAAAATAAGATTAATTGGGAACTAACTTTGTACTTATTGTATGATAGATGCCAAAGACACTTATATTTAAGGGTCTTTAAGGGGTTGTTTGATGCTTGAATGCTGTCTTTTGTGGTTGATTTATGATCATAATTGCTCTAGTGTTAATGTTTTGCAAAATTCTATTATATATTGCACTTTAGTGGTTTTGAAGGGTTATAGGCTTAAGAGAAGGCACATGTACTTGACCTGGAGCAACCAAGGAAAATCACAAGTGGAACCGGTCAACGGAAGGATCCACTATCCTGGAAAAATTAAAGCTAAAATAAGATTAATTAGGAACTAACTACTTAGGCTATGTTTTGCAAACCTAGCTGAAAAGATAGCTGAAAGCTGAAAAGTAGCTGAGAATTGAAAAGCTATAAGCTCGAAGCTGAAAATTGAAGAGCTGCTAAGCTAGCTTATGCTTAAAAGTGTTTGGTAAAATTAGCTTTTGATAAACTGATAAATATAAAAAGAGTAAAACAACATCTTTATACAATTTAAATAGTTTTAAATTTAAATAGGTTTATTTATATATTAAAATATAAAATAGTGAAAGCAATATATTTTAATAAAATATAAAGTAAGAACATATATTTGAAAACATATAAAGTAAAACAAAATGTTTATAATTTATAAGATTAGTTTATACAAAAATCAATGTTCAAACACAAATGTCAAATTGAAATTACAACCAAAACATATTGAAGAGAAAAAAGTCAAAAAGATTTAGCCAAAATGGTAAATGAAGTCATTTCTTTAAAATAATAAGGTCAAAGATGGAAAAAAAGTTAGGAAGCTACTAGATTATTTTGAAACGCTACCTTAAGATTTAGCCAAAATGATAAATGAAGTCATTTCTTTAAAATAATAAGGTCAAAGATGGAAAAAAAGTTAGGAAGCTACTAGATTATTTTGAAACGCTACCTAAGGTAGCGTTCAAAAATAATCTCTTATTTTAAGCTACTAGCTTATTTTACGAACATTACCAAACAGAGCTTATAACTTATTAGTAACTTAAAATAAGCTATAAACTCCTAAATAAGCTCTGCCAAACAGAGCCTTATAGTACTTGTACTCGGTTAATTATTGTGGTAGTTAATTAATTAGTTTGTTTGAGGACAGAAACCCATGCTAGGAAACTGGATCATGACATATATATATATATATATATATATATATATTTGCTTAAAGTCTTTTGCAAAAGGTAACAGTGAGAGCTTTACAAATTTATATACAAGCTAGGGTAATTAGGAAAGCAGCAAAAACTTGAAGATCAAGGCTCTGAAGTCTGAGGTCATACAAGGCAAAGAGTAGTTTAGGATTTCATTGTCCTAAGCTTGATATAAATATAAGGGGAAAATGGTCAAATTAAATAGGTCCTCATACCTAAAAAGTCAATTAAGCCCCTAAACATTTTAAAGTTGCAATTAAAATCATCAACATTGTATTTTGGTGCAATTAAGCCAAAAAAATCGATTAGTCACCCACATAGCAGGTCACTAGAGTTCCGGTGACACATCGACGTAAATTCTGGCAAGAAAATGATCGGCGACCGATCGCCGATCTGCCATTGAAGCGGAGAAGGAAGGCGACGCTGAGTCGCCTTAGCTTCTCACTAGAGTGAGAAGCTACCATTCTACCAATGGCGATTAACTACCATTCGTTGGTCTACGGTCTTTTTTTGTCCTAATTTGCATCAAAAGGTTGTCGGAACTCTAGTGACCTGCTATCACAGGTCACTATCGATTTTTGGACTTCATTGCACCAAAATCCAATGTTTATGGATTTAATTACAACTTTAAAACTGCCTGTTGTTTGGTCGACATGAAAGGAATTGTGTGTGTGTGTGTGTGTATATATATATGTATATATATGTATATGTATATGTATGTATATACATACATACATACATACATATATATATATATATATATATATATATATATATATATATATATATATATATATATTATGTTTTCTTTTTTTTTTTTCTCAAAGAACACATTTGCCCAAGTTATACAAAATCATAAACACTGATATATAAAATTCTCAAAGTTTCAGCACCGAATGCTTACATCTACATATTAGCTATTAATTCAATAATTATTTGGTCGAATTCAAGCAAGAATAACATCACAAAATATAATCAATCCAAACTATCTTTTCAATTGCATTATATAATATTTGATGTTATAATTTATATAATTATATATCAAACCAAATATTCTTAAAATATTATAGCAAATTCATTTCGTGTATCGCACGGGTGAAAATACTAGATAATGACAAAATATAGATGACTATGTAAGGCTTGAAAAAGGTCAACCCTTTTTTTAATGTTTTATTCATTTTATCATTTATACATAAATAATACTTTATGTTTTAGTGTTTTAATTTATATGTTTTTTATTTGCAGATTTGCCAACTGGAGTTAGGAGTGTTAGAACTAGTTCATCCCTTTCAACCATTGCAGTAATGTTCTATTGCTCTAGTTCATTCATTCTGCTTGAATTTGATATTATGTTATCTGCTTATAATCTGTTAGAACATGACAATGGCTTCATTGGCTTGACAACAATTAACTTGTTACTACTTTGAATCTCTGGTCCCTTCAAGCTTTGAGTCAATAGCAGGTATAATAGTATCAGTTCAGTATGGCCTTTAACATTTTACCTTGATTCATTTATTGAATCCTGATACATGTGTTATGGTAATCTGATATGGTATTATCATTCTCCTTTCCTCATTTACTTATTACTAATTCGATTTTTTTTTCTTTTGGCTATGATTATGCTTTCACCTTTGTCTGAATCAAAGGATTTTAGGTTGGTATGTTGCTCGAGTTTTGGGTTTTGTTCCAAAACTTAAGTTGCAGTTCGCCCCTAATCTTAACTTGATATGAAAAATATGGTGTTTTTCATTATTTCATGTATTTAATTAACTGTGTTTTAAGTTTGCACTTTGAGCAGGAAGATGAGGAATGCTGATTAGTGATTACTGAATACTGAATGCTTGAGACCTGAGTTACTGATTCACTATGATTTTGTAAATTGTAACTTTGAGTGGTTAGTAAACTATGAACTAGACATTGGACTATGATTTTATAAATTTGTAATTAATTTTTTTTGTATTAAGTTAAGTTGTAAGTTGTTAAGTTAAGCTCTAAGTTGTAAAGTTTACTAGTTACTACTTAACTTTTCAACTATAAAGTTGTAAATTGTAAACAATTTAAATTTTGCCTTATTCAGTACTTTATTTGCGATTTTTTTAAAAATTTCAATCTAGTAAAACCCGCAATCCGATCCAACCCGACCATAATCTGAATACATAAAATCTGACGAGTTAAGCTGTTCAAAATAAATGGATATAGTATAATCTAGGTCAATTTGAAAACCGAACGGGTGGGCGGTTCGGCTGCCCGATGCTCAGGCCTAATGAAACATATAGTAAACTTTTACGACAATAGATGAAAAAATTTATTTCGCTCAGGTAAGAGAGAAAAAGTTTGTAGAAAAAGTTCAGAAGTTAGGCATAAAAAAGATCGTAGATAAAGTTCAGAAGTTTAAGGTCTAAGAGATGTATTTCAACTATTTATATTTAAAAAAAAACATCTAAAAAAATCATAGTTTGTCATATTTTATAAATGTAAATAACTTTTTGAATACCAAATATATATTATAAGTACACCGCTATGTATATCATATAGCCATAACATATATATCCATAGACCAAAGGCAAAACATGAAAGGAAATTAGATATCCGAAGTTCATTCGTGATGTGTATGTATATATACTGTTTACTTTTTTTTATATAAATTAAAAAATGGGGTCGGGGATTCTCCGTCCCCGGATAATCCCCGTGGGGATGGGGATGGGGAGATTTTTCCCTTCCCCGACGGGGATGGGGACGGGGACAGGGAGTGTGGTAGAAAGTCGAGGGCGGGGATGGGGGTTATGCCCCCCGCCCCGTTGACATCCCTAGTACCCACCCCGGGAATAAATATCTTCCCCGATACCAGCCCTTGTGGATATTTTGTGCAGGTGGGGAATCCCGTGACACAATTTTTATCAATATTCATATATATATTTTTTGAGTTAATTCCACTAGACTAGAGGTCTCTTGTCTTTGGCAATTTTAAATTTAGTCCTAGACTTTCGTTTTTGCTATTGAACATCCCAGACTATTATTTTTTTGGACACTTTTAGTCATTCTCATGACTTTTCTTATTTTTTGCAAGGGTATTTTTGTCTTTTCATATTTTTATTTTGTTATTTTTTCTGTTTCAACCGGTTTAATTGGTTTAAGACTTTAGGTAACCTCTGATTTTTAGTAACAATATTTTTCAACTGGTTTTTAGTAAAGTCCTAAACCAATTAAACTTGTTGAAATTTGAAAAACAACAAAAGAAAAATATGAAGAGACAAAAATGTCCTTACTAAAAATAGGAAAAGTCACGAGAAGGACTAAAAATGTCCCAAAAATAATAATATGGGATGTTAAATGGCAAAAACTAGGCCTGTGCATCGGACGGGTTCGGACGGATCGGTTTTCTCAACCCCCAATCCGATCGGATTTCGGTTTTGTAATTTCATATCCAATCCGATCATTTTAAGCAATGAAACCGTCAGATTTTTTGAAGTTCGGATTCGGTCGGATATTTTCGATTTGACAAAAAAAAAAAAAGAAAAAGGAAACATATACTACAAAAGCATGAAAATATACATCCTGCAAAATGCATATGACAAGTAACTTAAGTTAACTAATATAATTAGCTAATGAAGTTATCAAAAATAAAAGATACAAACTGAAAACCCTAAAAATTAGGGCTCATATATGAGAAATTCATCATAGAAATTGCATTTTTACATATTAACAGAACACATCAACCATCAAGCAAAGAAACAATATTAAAAACAAAAAAGAGAACTGCAATAGTGAAATTTACTTGTTTTTTCCTTATATATCCTGGAGAAACTAGGGCTTCAAGCAAAGGCTTCCACCATGGGTCCACGGGTATGAATACCTCAACCTCTCCAAGGGTCAGGTTACTTGGCTTCCACCACAGGTTCACACTTGACACTCTAGATCAAGAACCACCGGCGTCCGGCGTCAAAGAGACAAAGTAAGCAAAGTGTAGAAAATTAGAACCGTAGAACGTCTAGAACTCTAGAAGAGACTCAAGAGTCAAGAGTTAAAGGCTCAAGAGAGTATACTCAATAGTCAATACTCAGTACTTCAGTAGAGAAGAAAAGGAAGGAGAGATCTGGTGAGAGAGTCAGAGGTGAAGACAACTCAGAGAACTGGGAGAGTGAGAGAAGCAAAAGAGATGGTGCGGCTGCGCTCTAAAGAAAAATGGGAAACCTTACAGACTTCGATGCTTCATAACACACATATATATATATATATCATCTATACGACACCGTATGAAACATAAATATGTGTATACATATAATACTTCAGATATTCGGGCGGGTCGGGTGACCAAACCCCTAACCCTACCCGAACTATATAACACTACAGATACAACATTTCGGATTCGGATACAACAAGTCGGTTTCGGATATCCACCCGTTGCCTATATTTGGATTTCGGATCAGGCGAGTCATTCGGGTTGGGTTGGGTTTGCTCAGCCCTAGCAAAAACGATTGTCTGAGACTAACTTTGGAATTGCCACCAAAGACAAGGAACCTTTGGTGGATTATCTTTTTTTTTTTTTTTTTTTTTTAAATATATAGAGAAGAAGACAATTTCACAAATTTAAACATAATATAAAATTTATAATCCATTTGCACAATAAAAATATCAAATATACTTCAATGTATTACATCTCAAGAATAAAACTACAAATTTATAAACCTAGGATTATTTTTTTTTAAATATAAATATATTAGATTATTAGTTGGGCCTATCAGGTCATCTTGCCTTGCCATATAATAAGGGTGGGTTGGGGATTGAGTGGCCCATCAAGTAGCAGGCTTAAATTGGCTGGCTGTTGGGGCTGAGGGTTTCAATGGGTTGCCTTCAAGTTAGCCCACCATATTGAAAAACAAACCTTAATTCCCTAATCCACATAACCCTATTTAACAAATCACAAATACCAAGCATCCAGTATTTCCTTAGGCCTCAAAATTAGTCTGATCGTCGCTCTCCCTAGCTAAGTTGCAGCGATGTAGCCTTGCCTCACCTCACTGCAACACTGTGTCACTGCCCTCGTCCTCTGTCCCTCGCAAATCGTAGTTGACACTTGACTCCTCACAAGTGAACAACGTAGATCTAAGTATCTGAGGTATTGATTATTGAATGCTTTAATGTAATAATGGCATAATGTAGATCTATTTATTTTAGTTTTTAATATGAAATTTATGGTAATGAATATATTTTACCACTGGCTAAGGCCACCTGAAGTTTTTGGCAGTAACACTTCGTTACTTGGAGTCTTCTGTTTAAAAAATTAAATTCAAAATGTCCAGAGCATTCATTTTACATTCACTGCTTTCTATAGTACAAACATTTGAAATTTAACCCCATGTAATCTTCATGTTGACTATAAGTCTATAATTAATTAGCCTTCATGATGAATTGTTGATGAATCTGTAGTGTCATCTTCATGATGGTGGTATAGATAATTTATAAGACAATAGTATTACTTGACTTCAAATTAGTATATTCTTTTTTTGACTTGCTCTCTATTGTGTTTGTATTGGTGTGTTGCTTACTTTTAGAACTTGTTAAAATAAGTATTTGTACATAATTTGTGTTCAATGATTCTTGATTTCTTACTTATTTTTTGGTTGTCTATTGCTGTAGCAATTCTCATTTTATTGTTATTTATTTATTTTGCAGTCCACAAGAAACAAAAATCATGGAATCTACTTCTGAGAACCAAAGTATGACCTTCGATATAGATGATGTATGGAAAGAAAGGGGTTGGTCAAGATGGTATACAAAGAGCTGAATGTAAGGGTTGTAAAAAAGAATATATGTGTGGGGATAAAAATTATGGAATTTATACATTAAAGTGTCACATTAACACATGCAAAATGTTAAGGCACCATGATGTAGGACAAGGGCTTGTTGATCATGAAGGGAAGATTAGATCTAAAAAAGTAGACCCAATGATTGCTCGCAAGTGTTAGTGGCTGCAGTTATTGAACATGATTTACCATTTTCATTTGTTGAATATGAGTGGTTTAGGGGATTGAGCAAGTATTTAAATCCTGATATTCCTTGCATCTCTAGAAACACTCTTGTTTCTGACATTACAAAACTCTACCTAAAGGAGAAAGAGAAGCTTAAGCAAGTTTTAGCTAATATCCAAAATAGAATTTGTTTAAGTTATGATGTATGGACTGCGGCCACTACTCAAGAATTTATTTGCTTGACCGGTCACTTTGTTGATGAAAATTGGAAATTAAACAGTAAAATACTTTGCTTTGTTGAGATATGTCCTCCACACTTGGGAGTTGAATTGGCTGCAAAAGTATTTGGAATTTTGAAGGAATGGGGAATTGAGAAAAAGATTTTCTCTTTGACATTGGACAATACATCTAATTTTGATGGTATGCGAGATATTTTGAAGGAGCAACTCTCTTTGCATGATAGCTTATTGTGTGATGGTGAGTTTTTTCATATACGTTGTTCAGCTCATATATTAAATACCATTGTCCAAGATGGTTTGAAAGTGGTTAATTTAGCTTTGCAGAAAATTAGAGAATCTGTGGAATATGTGAAATGTTTTGAAAGTAGAGTGAAAAAATTTGGAGAATGTGTGAGTGCGGTTGGTATCGTTGATACTAGTATTGGCTTTAAATTGGATATGCCTACTTGTTGGAAGTCATCATATTTGATGTTGGATAGTGCTATTAAATACAAAAAGGCATTTGCTTCTCTTGAGTTGATTGATAGAAATTATAAATTTTGTCCTTCAGTTGAAGAATGGGAAAGATGTGAGAAAATATGTGAGTTCTTGGAGCCATTTTATAATATTACCAACATGGTCACTAAGTTTTCTTATCCTACATCGAACTTGTACTTTATTCAAGTTTGGAAGATTGAGGTTATGTTGAAAGAAAATTTGTTCCATGAAGATGCCTTGATAAGTGACATGTGTAGAAGAATGAAAGAGAAATTTGATGATTATTGGAATCAATATAGCATAGTGCTTGCACTTGGGGCTGTTTTTTACCCACGGATAAAACTTTCATTGTTGGAGTGTCTTTCTTCGAAGGTTGAGAGTGATCCTATTAAATGTCAAGATGTAATGTCACTTTTGAAGACAAAATTGTACAAACTTTTTGAACATTATGAGTCAAATTCTTCTCAACCGCAATATCCTTCTATGCAAAGTGGAGGAGGAATTAAAAAAAATATGGAAAAAATCATTGAAGTAAGTATTCGAACATTTTCTTTCATTTTTTTTTCTTATACTCTACAATTAGTTTATATATCTTGTGATAACATATTTTAATTAATGTTGGAAATTAAAGCCTATGAGAGCCAAATTATTACAAATGCCAAGAAATCTCAGTTGGATCTCTATTTGGAGGAGCCTAAGTTATAACTTTCAGGTTATGAAGATTTGGATGTCTTGGAATATTGGAAGAATAATATGCATAGATATCCAATCCTTGCATTGATGGCACGTGATGTTTTGGCCATTCCCATTACTACTGTTATATCGGAGTCAACATTTTCTATTGGTGCTCATGTGCTCACCAAATACAAAGATTGCTTCCCACCTAAAAATTTGGAAGATTTTATTTGTATTCGTAATTGGTTGCATAGCTATGTTATTGGTATGTTTACAAAATATTAAATTACATTCTTTTACTCAATTGAAGGTTTAGTTGATTGTAATTTAACTTTTAACTATCTTTTGTGTGTTTTATTTGCAGATAATGAAGAGTTTGAGAAAGAAGAGTGTGAAGAAGAAGAAGGAGAAGATGATGAAGAAGAAGAAGATTTGAATGATGTAATGGAGGACTGTGAAGAAGGAGAAGAAGATGGTGATGATGATGATTTGAATGATGCAACGGATGACGAACTTTAATTTTCAAAAGCAAAAATTGTATTAAGTTTGTTTTAGTGTTTTTAAAATTTATGGAACTTTTAAAACCTGCAATTTTATTTTTAGCCAAATGAGTACATGGATGAAAATTTTCAAATTTATTGAACTTTTATAAGTTTATAATTATATTTTTAGCTAAATAAATGAGTACATAGATGAAATATGGCAGAATAGGGCAAGGAGCCAAGGACTACGGAAATTTCGGACTAATTATTTGTACGCCAAATTAAAGCAAGCTGGCCAAAACCCGTTATTTGGTCAGATGGGGTGGGTTAGTTAGTCAAGATTCAAGAAAATACCAAACGGCCTAGCCCTGTTGTGGCTCACGAGTTGGGTGGGTTAGCTTGCAAAAATTTTTAAGAAGTATAAATAATAAAATATCAACTCAAAATTTTTCAAAAAAAAAAAAATCAACTCAGAAAGTTCATAATAGATAATAAATTAGTCTTGCATAATAAAAAAATAATACAAAGTTTTAAAAGTCAATAATTAGTCTGAATAATCCAAAACAAAATGAATACAAAAATGCAAAAATTCAAAACACTAATACTAAATCAATTACAATCCATATTGACAAAAACCAAATCTAATACTGAATTTTATTGTGTAAAAAAGGAAATGAATGCTTGAAGGAGTGAACAACAGTGGTTATGCAATTGCAACCGATAATGGTGAAGCATTGTGATGACATGACTCATGAGTGCTTGATGGCGAGGATCAGAGTTGACGAAAATTAGGGCATGGCCGTTGCAACACTGCTTCGGGTGAGTGAGACTTGAGAAACTAGAGTTAGAGAGACAGTAATAAACATAAATGACCTTAGGGGTTTAGAAAATTAAGAAATGGGAATTACTGATTAGGGATAAGGTATTATAGTATTTATTTTATTTTTAAATAAATGGCGAGACATACGTGGACGGACTTATTTAAGACCTCTTCTTAGTAGGTTTTAAAAATCTCAACGCACCATACCTTTATTATGTGATGGGGTAGCTGACGCCAATAGACTTAATTTGTTTTGACAACTCGATTAATTGTTGAATTTTTGAATTGTTATTTTCAAAAATTATTAGTGGTTTTGAATTTTTTGGTTGGTTGATGTTTTATCAGCATTTCATGCCCCGCCAAATGATGGGTTACTTCAGTATTAATTTATATTAGTGTTAATTTATATATCATCTGTGATACAGTAAAATACGGGCACCAAGGAAAACCGGAAAATACGATCTTATATAGCTCAAGGATCTAAACCCGGTTACAAGTCAATAAATGCTCAAAGGGCTCGGCGGGTCGGCAGTGGGCTTCCCACTGTCCGAGCTCTCTTTAAGTCTTAGTCAAGAAAATGGCAAAATATCCCCCCTCTCCTCATAAATGCGCTATTTATAAGGGAGAAAAGCGCGGTTGCCGGACCTCCGGCATGACGGGAACGTGGCGCACATGCGCCCACCTCACTCTACGCCCAAGCGGGAAGAGGTACGTGGCGGTCACTGGCACGTCGCGTCGAGGCCCATCGGGGCACTGTTCGGCGCGTGACGACCGGCCTTACGGCCGACCATACGGCGACAAACCGACCTCCCGACCTAACGCTACCCGATTGGGTCCGAGGTGTGTCCGACCGGTCCTGGAGTATATTTACTATCATCTAGCCCCCTCACCCCAAAGTGCGACGAGTGGAAGCACGATGGAGTAGTTCGGGGTGAAAAACCGAGGTCTAGCCGACCTCACTGCTTCGTGCCGACGTGGTTCTTTCGCGCGGATGTACCGGAATTTAGTGAGGGCTCACTCACGGCAGAGAAACGCTTTCGGCGGGAAAACCCTCGAAACCCGAACCGTCATCAAAGCCGTCGATTAGTCTTCTCCGCCTATAAATAGGCGCTCCACCTTTAGACCAACACTTTCACCTTCACAGCTATCTGGAGATCAGAGCCTCCCGAGCGTAAACGAAGGACAACCGCTGTGTCACGTCGCGAAGTCTTTACTCTCTTCCGCTGCCTCCATACTCGGTAAGCCTTCCATCCTGCTCCTTTTTTAGCACGATAAGACCCCGTAGTTTAGGTCGGCCACGCCTCCCAAGCTGAACCCCGATCCCTTCGCTTAAATAGGAATTAGGATGTTGGACTCGGACAGCCAGAACGTGTTGGCCCGGGACTACGACGAAGGCGACAAAGCGGTTAGAGAAAGCTCTTCCCCTTCAACCGGGGGTTCCAGCTTCAACCAGATCGACGAAGTGGAGCACGTCTCCCCCCATCGCCGAGGGAAACGAAGGGCCGCTACGACCCTCTGCCTCTACTAAAGACGTCATCTCGTCCGGCCGGGGCAAATCGCCGCGAGTGGTGGTTTCGAAGACGTTCCCTCACCTCAGCCCCCGCACCGTGGAGGAAGTGGCCGCCTCATTAGCTCGGAAAGGCGTCCCGAAGAAGTTGCGAGCCCCAGGGCGAGCCTTGGGCTCCGAGGCCTCGTCCCGACCTTGCGCACTCCCGACCTCGGGCGAAGCGAGTTCATCAGCGCCGAACCCCCGCCAAACGTCATCGTCGCACGCCCCGGCGGTAACCAGTTCGTCAGATCCGCACCCAACTGAGGCCGGCCAAACCGCCATCGAGCCTTCTGCGACCCGAAATAAGATGCTCTTCCTAAACAGCGAGGTTGTTCAACAGCAGAAATGCCTGCTCACCCGAGCCGAGGTCGACGAAATCCACGTGTTGCTACGCGGTCGGATTCCTTACAAGGTCAGTCGGTCGCTCGGCAACGTGATCGACCGTCACGTCGGCGACCGGCTCGGGATCCATCTGGATTCCCTGAAGGCGCCTCTGACCTTCCCATTTTCTCCTTTCCTTCTTGCTTTCTTGAAGTACTACGAAGTCCTTCCGGGGCAGATCATTCCAAACGCACATCGGATGATCGCGTGTTTTCCCCTGATTTGCACTCGGCATGGGCTGATGTGCACGATGGAGCTGTTCAACTCTCTTTACGCCGTCAGGGCTCTCTCGGCCAAACACGGTGGAGGTTACTTGATGCTTCAGTCCCGAGGGCATCACTGCACTCTCACTAACGTGCCCGACAGCAACAAGGGGTGGAAGAACCGCATACTCTCGGTCGAGTATAAGTGGAGATTGCCGGTCCCCCAAGTGTGGTTGATGCACTTCACCGAGCATCACTTCCCCAAGCAGACCCGGGCTCTCACTGATGCGGCCGCGAAGATCTCCTCGGAGGTGTACGACTACCTTATCTTCCGCACCCCGGAGAGTTACAAGAACGCCAACCTCGAGCCCCCCGACTATGGCCGTGAAGAGAAGTACGAGCCAGTGTCGCTCGCCGTCCCAACCACCGGAGGTTCTTTGGCCGAGTCGAGTCAAGGTCGACGAGATCCACGCATGACTCTTAACTCCTTCAGATCGGCTTTATAGCCCGATCATTCGAACTAACTCGCTGTTACTTGTGCAGGTATGTTGCCCGACCGAACGTTCATCGCCCCGACCGCCGCCCCTCGCCCCAAGACGAAGGTGGCCCTGGGCGCGAAGAAAATTGCCGCCAAACTAGCCGTCGATCCCCCGATTGCCAGTGTTCCCGACACCACCCCTACTGACGCCTCGTCAGGTGGAGGCGCACCCCCGACCTTCAAGTTACCCTCGGCCCGAGTCGGCGAGGGAAAGCAAAGCGCCAAGAGGCGGAGGTCGAGGAAGTTCTCGCTATGGAGCGCACCAAACGCTCGGCTAGCACCCGATCTGCCGATCTCCACGAAGGCCTTCGTGAGAGGGACGCGCTAGCCTTCACCCTCGTCGACCAGATAAGGGACAAGGTCCCCAGCATGGAGACCATCATGGGGTGGTCGTGCAACCGGCTCGGTGAGCAGATCGCCGAGGACATCCTTCGGGTAAGTTTCTATCGTTAAAGTATTATATCACTCTCTGATCGGCACGGATGTCTAACCTTCCTTGCCTCCTCCAGCTCACCCACACGACGACCGACCTCTTCAACCGGGCTCGGGCCTTAGAGGGCATTCGAGAGAAGGAGGTCGTGCCCCTCCAGAAGCAAGTCTCTGTGGCCGAGCAAAGAATTCAGGAACTGGAAAAGGAGCTTGCAGCCGCCGAGGACCGAGCCGAGAAGGCCGAGAAAAAACTCGGCGAGGTCGAGGGCCGGGCCGAGAGGGCGGAGAAGGCCGAGAAAGAGGCCATCGGCAAGATGAAGGATGCCAGCAGCCTTGCTCGGTTCATCTGCACCGACGAGGCCATAGCCAAGGAGTTCCTTACCGCCTTCATCAACACGGAGGTCGGGGACAAACTCACTTGGGTATACGGGCAATGGGCCTTTTCTTCGGGCTGCCGAGCCATCGATGAGCAGGTTCACACAGCCCTGGCCGAGGGCCTCGAGGAGTCCGATCTTCCCGCCGTGATGGCGTTGCTCCCCGACAAAGTGGCCGACCCCGACCCCAGGCCCTACTCCAAGCTGGGCCCTTCGGACTGAACGGCTAAAGGGAGGATTTTGTAGCCTTTTTGAACGCGCGGAGCTCGGCCCGCTCTGTGTCGAGCATCTCGAACTATTTTAATAAAACTTTTTGTTATAACTTCGTGCAATGCTTACTCTCTTTAAGTTTACAAGATCGGGCACCTTGCTCCCGAGATGGGCTCCTTGCTCCCATCGGCCTCGAAGGCCATAAGGTCGGCTGACCAAGATAATCGGGCACCTTACTCCCGAGATGTGCACCTTGCTCCCATCGGCCTCAAAGGCCATTAGGTCGGCTGACCAACTAAATCGGGCACCTTGCTCCCGAGATGGGCACCTTGCTCCCATCGGCCTCGAGGGCCATAAGGTCGGCTGACCAACTAAATCGAGCACCTTGCTCCCGAGACGGGTACCTTGCTCCCGTCGACCTCGAGGGCCATAAGGTCGGCTGACTAACTAAATCGGGCACCTTGCTTCCGAGACGGGCACCTTACTCCCATCGGCCTCGAGGGCCATAAGGTCGGCTGACCAACTAAATCGGGCACCTTGCTCCCATCGGCCTCAAGTGCCATAAGGTCGGCTGACCAACTAAATCGGGCACCTTGCTCCCGAGATGGGCACCTTACTCCCATCGGCCTCAAGGGCCATAAGGTCTGCTGGCCAACATGATCGGGCACCTTGCTCCCGAGATGGGCACCTTGCTCCCATCGGCCTACCGAACCCCAATTCAGAGCAACAATGTGCAAACAAACTGAGCCGAAGCTCTTCATTCAATTAATGATAGTCTCATTACATTAAGGGGGGGCTTCTTTTGGCCCGATTACATTATCCAACATCCTAACTAATGGTGGAACAAAACCAGATGCTCCGAATTCCAAATCCGATCCACCGGCTTCCCAGTGGTTGTTTCCAGTTTGTAGGTGCCAGGTCGGATCACTGCGGAGATGACATACGGCCCTTCCCAAGTTTGTGCGAACTTTCCGCCCTCATTCAGTCGGCTAGCCTTTCGCTCTCGAAGGACATAATCTCCCACCTGGAAGTATCTTGGCTGAACTCGAAGGTCACGAGTCTGCTTTATCTTGTTCTGATATTCGACGATTCTTCGAGCCGCGACCACCCTTCTTTCTTCCACGGCGTCAAGCTCGGCGATCATCATTTGCTCGTTGCTATCCTCATCGTACGCTCGCTCTCGGGACGTCGGGATCCAAGCTTCGATTGGCAGCCGAGCTTCAGCTCCGTAGACTAGCGCAAAGGGGGTTTCCTTGGTGGCCTCCCGAGGAGTCGTCTGGTATGCCCATAGCACATAAGGCAATTCATCTACCCAGCTTCGACCGGCATCGAACAACTTCCTCTTCAGTCCATCCAAAATTGTCTGGTTCGCGTTCTCAACCTGTCTGTTCCCTTGGGGATACGCCACAGATGATCGGATAGATTTTGTGCCGACCGTAGCTAGAAAATTTTGGAAATATCGGCTCTCAAACTGCTTTCCATTATTCGTGATCAGGTGCACGGGAACTCCGAAGCGGGCGATGACGTTCCTCCATACAAAGCGTGCGCCCTGCTGGGCCGTTATGGTCGCCAATGCTTCCGCCTCGGTCCACTTCGAAAAGTAATCAATAGCGACGATCACGAACCTTTTCCGGGCTGCCAAGGTCGGGAACGGACCTATGATGTCCACCCCCCAGCGTGCGAATGGGATGGCCGTGCTGATTGGTTGGTAAAAGGTCGCCGGCCGACCGGGAGTCTTTGCAAACTTCTGACAAGGCTCCCACGCTCTGACCAGGCTTTCACAATCCAACTGAATGGACGACCAATAATATCCCATAACCATGATTCGGCGTGCGAGTGATCGGCCTCCTTGATGCGCCGAGCATAGTCCTGAGTGCAGCTCCTTCATGACGATGTCCGCCTCGAATGCGTTCAAACACCTCATCAATGGGCCCCCATAAGATCGTCGGTATAAACGGTCGTCTACGACCTGAAATCTGGGCGCTCGGAGTTTCACTTTCCGCGCTCGATCTGCTTCGTCGGGCAATTTTCCATCTTGGAGGTACTCTTTGAGGTCGGTTATCTAGAGGTCTTGTTCCGCTTCGACCGGCTCTACCTCGAGAGCGTCGATACAAGGCGCAGCTGCTTCCTCGATGTGGGTTATCTTCGATATATGCTCGGGGGCCTCGTGTACCAGTCGGGATAACATGTCGGCATCCGCGTTGTCTGACCTAGGAATGTGAGCGAGCTCATGAGCCTCAAACTGTCGCAGGATAGCCACCGCCCGATCTCTGTAGATCATCAGCTTATCCCCGTTGGTGACGAACTCGCCCCTAACCTGTCCAACGACTAGCGTGGAATCCGTTTTAGTCTGGCGATCAGGGCCTCGTACTCGGCCTCATTGTTAGTCGGCGAGAAGTGGAACACAATAGCATAGTAAGCCTTGAAGCCCTCGGGGGTCGTGACGACTATCCCCGCTCCCGCTCCTTTCTTCCCGCTGGACCCGTCTGTACTAACTTCCCACCATTCCGGGGTTTGAGGACTATTTGGGTCCGTCTCGGTGTCTCGCGCGGTACACTCTACCATGAAGTCTGCCAGGGCTTGGGCCTTGATGGACGGTCGGGGTTTATACTCCAAGGCGAACTGCGTCAACATCATGGCCCACTTCACTAGGCGTCCCGAAGAGGTTGAGGTCTTGAGGATGGCCCCAATCGGCTGGTCTGTCAACACTCGGACATTACGACCTTGAAAGTAGGGCGTTAGCCGCTTCGCCGCGATGACCAGCGCGAACACCACCTTCTCTAGCCGAGTATACCTGAATTCCGACCCTTGCAAAGCATGGCTGACGTAGTATACCGGCCGTTGTATTCCTTCGTTATCAACTCGGCACAAGACAACACTGACAGCCCGATCGGAAACAGCGAGATATACCTCCAGATCTTCCCCTGGCTCGGGCTTTGACAAAACAATCAGGGACGCCAGATAGGCTTTGAGATCTTCGAAAGCTGCCCGGCTGTCATCATCCCAAGTGAAGTCGTTGGACTTTTTTAAGATCTTGAAGAATGGATGAGCTCGGTCGGCTAACTTGGAGAGGAAACGGCTGAGCGCGGCCAGTCGGCCGGTGAGTTGTTGTACTTCCCTGATGCTGGTCGGGGGCCGCATATCCAAGATGGCTTGGATTTTGGCCGGGTTCGGCTCTATTCCTCGTCTGGTCATCATGTAGCCTAGGATTCAGTAAAGGTGCACTTCTTAGGGTTCAGCCTCAACCGATGTTCGCGCATGACTTGAAAACACGCTCGGAGATGACCCAGATGGTCGGCGCGCATAGTGCTCTTGACGAGCATATCGTCGATGTAAGCTTCCATAGACTGTCCGAGCAGTCCCCCGAACACCGAATTGATCATTCGCTGATATGTGGCCCCGGCGTTCCTCAATCCGAATGGCATCACTCGGTAACAGTATAGCCTGTCTGGTGTTACGATGGCAGTCTTCTCCTCATCGGCCTCGGCCATCATGATCTCATGGTACCCTTTGAAAGCATCCATGAAGCTCATGAGTTCTGCCCCCGCTGTCTCATCAACCATCTGGTGAATGCTTGGTAGCGGATAGGGGTCAAGGGGCACGCACGGTTGAGGTCGGTGTAGTCAATACACATTCGCCAAGCCGGCGGCTTGGGGACCAGGACTACATTCGCGACCCATTCCGGGTACGTAACCTCTCGGATATGTCCCGCCGAGAGCAGGGCCTTGACTTCCCCTTTAACAAACTCACGCCGATCAACGGATAAGTGCCTTTGTTTTTGCTTAACAGGCCTGGAGGTTGGGCTGACGGACAGCCGATGGCATATAACATCTCGGTCAATCCCGGGCATGTCCTCCGGGCCCCAGGCAAAGATATCGGCAAACTCTCGCAACACAACGAGGATCGAGCGTCTTAGGTCCGGGTCAAGGGTCGTCCCGATTCTGATGCATCGTTCAGGTCGCTCTAACTCCAACGGCACTTCTTCAACGGGCTCGGAGGGCCCGGGCTGCTCCTTCTTCTCCTCATCCTTCCTTCGAGCAATAGTGTTCACGCGGGACGTGCTCGCGGCTTGCTTTTCTACTGCTCGGACGTAACACAATCTAGCCGACCGTGGATCTCCCCGGACTGTTCCGACGCCTTCCGGGGTCGGGAACTTCATGCACAGGTGGGGCATGGAGATGATTGCCCGCATCTGAGCTATCCCCGGGCGTCCTAAGATCACATTGTGCACACATGCCAGATTGACAACGATAAACTCCATCTCTACTTTCAGAATTTTCGGGTAGACTCCGACTTCCACCGGGAGAACGACCATTCCCTCAGGGTGGACCATATCGCCTGTAAATCCCGACAGCGGTGTTCGGACCGGCGTTAGTGCTGACCTCTCAATTTTCAGCTTTTGGAATGCCTCTAAGTACAGCACGTTCACGCTGCTGCCCGTGTCCACCATCACCCGCCGGACCTCGGCCCCGCAAATGTCGACCGTGATGACCAGGGCCTCGGCGGATTGATCTCCTCCCTGGGGAAGGTCGCGGTCGGTGAAGGTTATCGGCTCCTCTTTCATTCTTTTCTCAGGTTGATTGGTGCTGATTGAACAAACGGGCAAGTCCCTCGACCAGGCTCGTCGGCGCTCTGAGTTGTCGCCCCCCTCCGGCCCGCCAAAGATAACATGAATGATCTGTTTCGACCCAGCGGAAGGTGGGCCGTGGTCGGGTTCTAGCCCCTTGTCCTTTTTCTCTTTGTCAGATCTCTTGAAATACTTCTTCCACCCCCTGCGTCGGTTCTTCTTCTTCTCGGCCGCAAACTGCGCCAATTCCCCCGAACGCAAGAGGTCCTCGACCAGCCCTTTAAGGACGTGGCATTCGTCAGTCTCGTGCCCCCGGTTCCTGTGATAGGCGCAGTATTTATCCTTATCGGGGCCATCTCTTGCTGGAGCCGGAAGTTGAATCATGTTGCAGGACTGAGCGTATTCCAAGATCTCCCCAATCGGCCTTGACAAGGGAGTGTAGATCGGGTTCCCATCCTGATCCTTACTTCTGGGATCGGGCTGTCTTCTTACATCTCTCCGACCTTGTCCACCGGTCTCCAGTAGGCGCTTGGCTGCGTTGGCTTCTTCGGCCACCGCATGGTCGGCCATCTTCTGTAAGGCTTCTTGATAAGTGTTCGGTTGATGGACAACGAGATCCTGATATAAAGGCCCCGCTCGTAACGCAGAGAGCAGTAGATTGATCGCGATGCGATCGTCTATCGGCTCTATCTCCGCCACGGTGGCCTTCCACCTTTCGCTAAAAAGGGTCAAGGACTCGCCTTCTCGTTGCTTAGCCTTCTCTAGGGATGTGAAATGCTTCTTGGCAGCCCGAGATATTGCAAAACGGTGGATGAACTTCCTCGCCAGCTCGGCGAAGTCAGCAATGGATCCTGGTTCGAGCGAGGCAAACCACTCGGCCGCCCGACCGGTCAAAGTCGAATAAAACGCTCGGCACATTACCGCATCAGACACCCCCATCATCAGCATGTTTCCGTGGTAAGAGCTAATGTGTTCCTCCGGATCCGTTCGCCCAGAGTAGTCTTTATTTCCCGGCACACGAAGGTCCATCGGGTACGGCTGGTCCATGATCTCTTGGGTGAACGGGGCCCGGAATAAGTTTCTTTCCATTGCTCCAGGGCCGACCTCAGCCTGTTCTTTCTTCCATTTGTTGAACTCTGCTCGTACTTGGTCAAGCACCCCCCCGGGCCAAGCCTCGACTTGTCCCCGCATGGCGATCCCTCTTTGGCTTCACATACGAAGAGCTCGTCTCGCTGTAATGGCTAGTCGAAGAGATACTCATCGATTGAGGACCTCGGGTTATGCGTCCTCGTGGTCGGAGATCGGGGTCGTCGATCCTATCAAACGCGCGCTGGTTCGCGTTTGCGATGCCTCCGCCTGCGGCACCCCCCTAGGCCGGTCCGATGTACTGAGCCGAGACAATGCTGGCCTCCGAGCCGGTGCCGTGGGCATAGTGTCTGACCCACGGGATCGTCGCTCGGACTGGGAACGGTGCAGCGCAGATGGGACAACAGGAATCGTCTCGGCAGTCGTCGCGTCCGGCCTAATGGGCATGGTCGGATACATTGGCTGCATGGGTGGGTAGCCGTACGGCTGCGGGTAGAACCTCGGGGAAGTTGGCCACCACTGCATGGTCGGGTCGATCGGGTACTGGTATGGCATCGGTCCACCGGGCATAGGGTACTGGTAGGGAACCGAGCCCCCAGCCATAGGGAAAGGAACGTCCTGGTGGATGGCGTTCACCGCCTCGGGAGGTGGCACCCCGGCCATGTTGTTGGGTTCCACTCGGGAACTCAAGTGAGAGCGAAGATCGTAGTTCTCTTCGGCTTCTTGGTTGTTGAAGAAATCCATGTTCGGATACATGAAGGACCGATTGTCACTAAAATATAGCTTTTCAGTTGCGATCCCCACGGACGACGCCAAAAATGATACAGTAAAATACGGGCACCAAGGAAAACCGAAAAATACGATCCTATATAGCTCAAGGATCCAAACCCGGTTACAAGTCAATAAATGCTCAAAGGGCGAGCGGGTCGGCAGTGGGCTTCCCTACTGTCCGAGCTCTCTTTAAGTCTTAGTCAAGAAAATGGCAAAAGATCCCCCCTCTCCTCATAAATGCGCTATTTATAAGGGAGAAAAGCGCGGTTGCCGGACCTCCGGCATGACGGGAATGTGGCGCACATGCGCCCACCTCACTCTACGCCCAAGCGGGAAGAGGTACGTGGCGGTCACTGGCACGTCGCGTCGGGGCCCATCGGGTCGGCCCGTGACGACCGACCATACGGCGACAAACCGACCTCCCGACCTAACGCTACCCGACCGGGTCCGAGGTGTGTCTGACCGGTCCTGGAGTATATTTACTATCAATCTGAGATTACCTATTTAGGTGAGATCGTATATTCTTGTGCTTATTCCGTATTTACCTAGCATACTTAATTTTGTGGCATGCCCTATTCCAAAAATTTAAAAAGAAAACAAGAAAAAAAGAACACACACACACACACACACACATATATATATATATATATTGATATTATATATAAAACACAAATATTAAAATTATTTCAAAAATAAATCACCTTCTCATTAATGAATCACATAATTATTATCATATGAGCACACTTCATCTTTTTATTGAGACATTGATATGATATCGTTTCCTCTTTGCACACGCTGACGCATACTAGTGATCAAATGAGTCCATCTTATTATATGAGTCCGGACAAATCTTGGCCTTTTAAATTTTGTGATCAATGGTGTATAAAGGAGGTTTTTTTTTTTTTTTTAAACAGTTTTAATTCAAGTAATTGGGGTGATTAATTTAGAGAGGGGTATCAAAGGGATTTAATTATTTAGTGTGTTCCTGATTATGTGGGATTAATTAAGATTTTGATTAGTCTATTCATAAGATAGGGTTTAGGTTGCACATCTTTATTTTGCTCTACTTCTTTCTACTTCTATCGTCGGCCCTTCCCTCCTCCTCCGTTGCAGACTTCAGCTAAACGCACTCCATTTGTCGTTGCCACTCACGTACGTCGCCTTTGTTAACCACCACCGCAATGTTCGACCAAGCTCCCGTCCAGAGGCGTTGCCGGAATAGTGGTCCCGCTGGCGTTGATCGAGATTTTGTCTTTTATTTATTTTTTGTTAGCCACCGGTGGGTGGTTGGGGTATGGAGTTCCCAGCTATTGTTTTTTTCCCTTTATTAACCGATTTGGGTTGTGGTCTTGTGGGGTTTCAATTGAGGTTTCTTGATCCCTTTTCCATTTTGCCATTGATTGTGTACGTTTGTTATTGTTCTAAGCTAGAAATGGAGTAAGTTGTGTGAGTTAATTCGTTATTGTGCAATAGGTCCCAATTCACTGTGCTAGTATATTATTCCTAATTAAATTTGGTGAGGTTGGGGGTTTTGAAGCCCTTGTGCACTGTACTACGTTCCACTTTGCAAGGGTTATTAAAGCCACGACAATTTGGACACGGGTATGCTATCCATTTTTTTTTTAAGGTATATGTCCTATGAAATGTATCGTGTTCAACTGTGCAAATGCTATACGTTTTATTCTTGATATCTATCTTTAATTACTGTTAGTGATCCCTAATTTGGTATTTGTTGGCTTTTAGCTTTTATTTGCGGTGTTTTATTCTTTATCGCCGTTCTCTTGAGGATGATGGACTTGGAAAATACCCAACTAAAAGGTTATAATTGAGAACCACTCTCGATATTTTACTTATGGTGTGTGCATAGTAGTGTGCAATAGAGAGTGGTCTATTGTGCAAGATCCTTATTAATACGAAATGGTGAATTAATGGATTAGGGGTGTGTGCTATTGTGTGCGTAGTAGTGTGTAATAGAGAGTGGTCTATTGTGTAAGATACTTATTAATACGAAATGGTGAATTAATGAATGAGGGGTGTGTGCTATTGTGTGTGTAGTAGTGTGTAATAGAGAGTGCTCTAGTTTGTTAATTGACTTTAAAAAAAAAATTATAATATGCTCTAGTTCGTTAATTTACTTGCTTTTATTCACTTGTAACTTTGGTGGGGAGTTTCTGGATACTATGATATGTGCAGTCATGTATACTCTACTGTGCAATGGCCAAGCTTGTCCTAGTTTGTTAACTCCCTTGCTCTAGTTTGTTAATTTCCTTTTTTTTTAAATGTATAATATGCTCTAGTTCGCTAATTCACTTGTAACTTGGGGGATTGGGGGGTTGGGTAATCTGAGCTGTGCAGTCATCAAGCATGCTCTTCTGTGCAATTGGCTAGTTCATTAACTGAAAACTTCTGTGGTAGTGTCATAGTTGATAAAGTAGTCGTGCATCCCTAGTGGTCGCTAGGAACAAAGGCTGAGGAAAACGTTTAAAAGGAACAAGGGAGATGCATCAGCAAGTGCATATCAAATAATTAGTTACTTATTGTTAGATCATAATTTTGCTGTTAATACGAATTTAGTCCCCAAAGCCATAGATGAAGATGAGAAAAGAAAGATTCATGATATATATACCCACATATTAGAAGATCTGAAAGATTATTTGAAGAAGGTTTTACTAGAGGATGAGTATTCAGTAATACTTAAGGGGTTCCCTCGAAAATTAGTGAAATCCATCTTCATGCCGTTGGTCTATGGTAAGACAGCATACAACATGACAGATGATCTCATGAATGTCTTTGGGGGG
>CP025647.1:19068217-19098387 GCA_003576665.1 Ipomoea trifida | reverse complement strand
GGAAGAACATCTGCATAGAAGAATCCAAGAAAAATGATGAATATTTGGGCACACACACAGATGGTGGAATCTTTGTGCACACGCATAGATGAGTAAATGCACAGGCTATGTAAGAGAAAAATGAAATATGCACACGCAGAAATGAATAAATGCACACATATAATTTAGAAGCTCGGACCTAAGATATACATATGCACACACGCAGATGAGGTTATGCACCCACCTTTATATGAATAAATCCAATATACAGCCAGCGTATGACGGGATTGATATGCACACACAGAAATGAATAAATGCACACATATAATTCAGAAGCTCGGACCTAAGATATACATATGCACACACGCAGATGAGGTTATGCACCCACCTTTATATGAATAAATCCAATATACAGCCAGCGTATGACGGGATTGATATGCACACACAGAAATAAATAAATGCACACATATAATTTTAAAGCTCGGACCTAAGATATACATATGCACACACGCAGATGAGGTTATGCACACACCTTTATATGAATAAATCCAAAATACAGCCAGTGTATGATGTGATTGATATGCGCACACAGGAATGAGTAAATGCACACATATAATTTAGAAGCTCGGACCTAAGATATGCATATGCACACACGCAGATGAGGTTTTGCACCCCCTTCTAGATGAATAAATCCAAAATACAGCCAGCGTATGACGGTATTGATATGCACAAACAGAAATGAATAAATGCACACACATAAATTAGAAGCTCGGACCTAAGATATACACATGCATACACGCAGATGAGGTTTTGCACCCAACTGTAGATGAATAAAACCAAAATACAGCCAGAGTATGACGGGATTGATATGCACAAACAGAGAAGAATAAATGCACACACACAATTTAAAAGCTCGGACCTACAAAATATGATGGTGTAAACTTATGCACACACAGAGTTGAATGGATGCACAAACTACAGAACACAAAGATGAAAATATAGATAGTCACACGTAGATATGACTAAATGCACATACCAAATCAACTTCTTTAAAGTCTCCATACGGTGACGACTCAAAGTCGAGCAATAAACGTTCCCGGAACCAACCAACTCTAAGGTCGCAGTCGTAAGAACCATCAACAACTGTATGAATCTGGAATGGAATCACAGTACTCAATGAATCAGAATACTAACCCCCCACAGCATGCAACCAAAAACCGTACTACATCAACTAAACCAGAACAATAAATAAAATTGTATGAGAAATCATTACAGTGGTAAAAGTAGATGCAAAAAATCGCGAGGGGGCATCCGGTGACTTTGTAAGTTCACGGCGATTTAATAAGGCAGACCATGCATCAATAACAGCCACCCAAACTAAAGAGCCCGGAACCAACGTCAGTATATCGTCCCACCGAGCAATCCTCTCTCTAATAGCAAAAACAATGTCTTCCCTAACAAATATAGGAATAACAAATATGAAAACACCAGAAAGAGTGATAGTAAAGCATAAAAACGTAAAAGTAAAACCAACATGTCAGCTCCGGCACCAGATAGCAACCAATTAACGACCGCTTCCTCCGGAAGATCATTCAATGCACCTAAAACTGGCTCACTCGGCCCCCCTGATCCATCATCAATACAATCCAATCCACGACCAGCAGCAGGAGGTGGCCTAAGAGCACGACCAACCTTCACGGGGGCTCGACATCCCAATCCATCAGATCGACTAGGGTCACATCCTTCGTTACGATGAACAGACTCCTGTGTGAATGAGAAATAAAAGACATCATTATAACAAACTGAACCAACTGTTAAATAAGAAGGAAAAACGAGACAAACCTCAGGGGGCGTCACAAACTCTGGAGAATCAGGCCCACCATCAACATCCAACCCAGCAACAACGACTCCAGATGGGGTCTCATCATTCTCCTTACACGGAGTGACGCTAGGCTGGTCCACCCCCACACCCTCAACAGGACAATCATTTGCTAGTTTTTGATTAGCAACCTATTTTTTTGTTGGGAAAAAAAGGAATTGAATGAAAAGTCAGAAACCAAACGCACACAGCAGCATCGATGATGGAATGAATATGCACAAACAGACGTGTGTTAATGCACACATCAGTTTATAAGGTAATGTGCACACACACAGATTGATAAAAGCACACACCGACACAAATCTGATGAAATATATGGGCACAGACGTTGATGAATAAATGCACATAACACCGGCAGCATACTATGGTAAATTAACATGACAAATAACTTGAATAAAGTAGATAGACCTCCGGTTGCGTGCCAAAATCCGACCGAACACAACCTGGTGAAGGATATTCACGCGTGACATCGTCAACAACTTCACGAACAGTCTCGTTAAAATCCTGTGTTAACCCCAGGCTAAAAGATGGAATATCCTTCAACTGGTTACGCTCTATAATTGCTCTCTCAATATCATCAACAGCACGCAAATTATCAACATTACTCCAAAATACATCATCACGCTGCGTGAATGTCTGCTGCGTGGGTTGTCCCCCACCAAAATCCGGACACGAAGGCTGTTGAGTGACACCTACTAAGATCTGAATTGCGTCACGCATCTGCCGACAAACCTCACCATCCAAATCCCCTTCACGAGCGTGCTTGAACAGCTCAGACACCTCCAGAATAGACCTCGCCAAGGCAGTGGTCTTCTCAGCAACCAAATCAGCAAACGTCTAGAAACACACAGAGGATATAGCTCATTAGGAAAACTGCCTAAGTGCACACACTACTTACCACACCTGCCCACACCAATAAAATAGGTGAAGTGTATACACACAAAAAAACAGACCCCCGCAGAACACAAAACTGACACGGCAGATTACCTTAGGACCATATTCGCATGCGCGGGTCGGGGTTGAGCAATCACCGCATCCATCATCGGCCCCCGTAGGTGTATCTCCCCCACCATCAACATGGCCACCATCAACAATCGGGGGCACAATGACACCCATCCCAAAACCACCTGTCCGAATCTCGGATAACTCACGCTCAAGAAGTAACTCTTTGGTCCAGCCACGAAATGAAGGAACCAACCTAGGGATTGGGCGCCCCAAATGCATAACTCGATCAACGTAAAACAGCTACAACAAACAAAAACCACATACATCTAAGTTGAGACCATAAGAGATTGAAAAAAACCACAATCAAACAGAGGAAAACAAATAACAAAAGAAAGCAACGGAAAAAAACTGAAAAATTACCGCAACAAACTCAGCCGGGCCCACAAAACACTTATGCCTGCCAGACTTCCAAGCAGCCTGAGTCTCAACCAGCGAATCAACAAGAAGCTTGCACCAATTCAAGTCCCGAATACGACGAACATCATCAAAGCACTAGAAATACATCTGATTGGCATATCCATTGCGCATACAACCAACTAACGTATTCAGCACAAGCATACAAAAGTGCCTCCTAAACAGAATTCCCCCATCAACACGCTTCACCATGTGAGTGGCTATCTCAGAAGGAGTCACATAATGCCTCTTTTTCTCAAACTTCCCCCTCCAATGTTGCAACAAGTTACTAATATGCAACTTGTCCCGCTTAACCATTTCAATACCCCCACGAGGAAAACCTAGCACAAGCTCAACATCTCTCTCCTCTAGTGGCAACAACCTCCCACCCCCCAAATCAAACGCCCTCGCCTGACCATCAAAATTGGACAACAACCAGTGCACTAAACAAGGAGGGGAGTCACCAACATTAAACTCCAACAAAGCCCCAAAGCCCATATCCCTTATATCATCCTTCTGCTGACATGACAAATCTTTTAGCGCATCGACCAACACAACAGCAGGAGACCTAGTCTTAACCTTAGGAAAATGTGACTCATCCTCACCCCCCTTTACACCATCCGGGGCATTCAATTCAGGTCCTTCTTGCATCGTACCCAGACCCACCAAAGGAGGCGATACAAAGTCATCATCACTGGACCCAATCTGAGATGCAACGTAATTCCGACGAGAGACCTTTGCCTTTTTACCTAGCACACAGACAAGCAAAAGGACCACTGAAACACATATGTAAAGCTATCAACCCATACATAATGCACAAGCAACACGAATATCAAACTAGGATCTTATAAATGCAAGATTCAATTAATTACAGCTTAAAAAAAAATTCCAAACCATTCCAGCATTGGAATCACATTCTGGCATGCGGATATCCGTTTCATTTGGGACCCTATTACTGCCCAAACTGTCAGATTATGAGGAATTAAGAAACCAAAACTTAACACAAGCTATGAATCAAAATACGCACCAACCCAAGACCGAACCCACCACTCGTTAATCCGACTACCATGAACCTTACGAAAACCATAATCCCTAACTTCACTACAACCAAAATCACACGCAAGCACACACCTAAAATCCGGTGCGCACTCACCAAAACGAACACCAGAACATGGTTAAAACTACTGGAAAACACATAAATTCACAGCAAAAAAAAAAAAACAGGACAAAGCCGACACCCAATGAGAAAGTCATACCAAACCCACCACTCGTTAACCCGACTAACATGAACCTTACGAAAACCATAATCACTAACTACACTACAATCCTAAATCAGACGCACGCACACACCTAAATTAAGATACGCACTCACCATATCCAACCCCAGAACATGGTTAAAAGTACTGGAAAACACATAAATTCACAGCAAAAAAAAAAAAAAAAAAAAAAAAGGAATCCGGACAAAGCCGGCAAACCCGACAACCAATGACAAATTCATACCAAACCCTACAAAGCCGACACACAACAACAACAAATTCAGAGAAAAGCAGTCGACAAACTGCCAAAAGGCAAACAAAAACAAAGAAAGAAGTAAACTATTGCACAAAAACGACAAAAAAAATACCTAAAGAGACAGCTTTTGCCGGTGGTCCCCGCCGTTTGCTGCGTGTAGTTACCCCACCGACGACCATCGTTCTCGCCCAGAACCGCAGAACGCGTGGATGAACGCAAACAACACCCGACAAACGCGATGGACGACGTGCGTAGCAGCTATTGGAGAGAAAATCGTAAAAAACCTAGCTTTGTACGGGCGAGTGACGCAAAAATCGGATCAGGCAAGCGCGTATCCCATCCCAAAATGTCTAAACTGCCCCACGGAAAAATAAAAACACTACCGTCAGAATAAAAACGCGAAAAAAAAAAAAACAAAAAAAAAAATTGAAATAGCCCATCCGGCCGTCCATCTCCAAGATCCAACATCCACAATTAATCCATATGTTTGTATTTTAAGAGGTGTTTGTACATGAATGTAATTCTATATATATATATATATATATATATATATAATCTGTGAAATCTCTATAAATTTGTAATGTTTTTATGATACAACTTTCGTATAATTTCTTCTGGATTTATTATAATATGTATTATTTTAATTAGATTTATTATTATAGGTATTATTTTTAGGATTTAGAACTTTAACTTTAATTAAAAAGTTCAATTAATGTCAAGCATCTTTTGCTCAGATGACATGTAGTGACTCTTCTATATGGGAGGTCATTAGATCGAGGCTCAATAGAGGTGTTGTTGACTCTTTGTGCTTCAATAGGTTAAGAAAGTAGTAATAATAATAATTATTATTAGGCATTCCTCAATAGTTGGAGGAAAGAGAAAATGAGATGGGAGAGAAAAAGGGAAGAACAAAAAAGAAAACAAAATATGAAAAGAAAAAAAAAAAAGGTAAATAAGCCCATTTACGCGCCCTGGGTGCGTGGAGTACATGCGCCCAACTGGGCGCTTGTTTTGCAGCGCACGCGAACAAATGGTAAGCTATTCAATTTCGTATGGGCCTGTAACACCTCCATTTTCCAGATCAAACTTATCACAAAATCACTAATAATATATTGCGGAAGCTTATACATCTAACCAAAAGAAAATGGGTGTTACCGCCACGCTTAGGTATCTTTCCTATACCCAAACGTTAAGGCTAAACTTACAACATCAAATAACAATCCAAAGTCTAACTTACTACATATGGAAATAATCAATACAACGGGGTATTCTCAAAATGCTAAAACTTCCCGGGTGTCTATTCTATGATAGACTAACGTCATCCTCAACTTCCATCCTATTCATGTTCACCTGCAAAAATCATTAAACACAAAAACAAAGGGGTGTATATCCCAAAATTAACATAAGCTAAGTAAGTTCCATTTCACCCCGTAAAATATAGGCTTGGATTTTATATTTTCAAAATCTCATCTTCTCGTCCAAAATCGTCGTATATATATAATTTATTTCATAATCTTTCATAATAATATACTTTTCCAAAATAATGTGGAGATATAATTTTCTTCCAAAAATAACATATTTGTCAAGGAGGATTAAATACATAGTGGAGAGTCTTTAAGCTCTCTACATAACCACCACTAGGCATCATAAACCAAACCAAAATCAAATTGGGGGATTCAACCCACACCAATACTCAAATTTCATAATTCATAAACCAAATTGGGGGATTCAACCCACACCAATATCAATCAATAAATTTTTTTCATCATGACTACAATTCCAAAGGTAAGTTGTGAGATTTCCGGCTCACACCGGCACCAATATCATTATCCTCCAAGACCAAATATGTACATATAATTTCCAAAAATACATCATTTCTTCATAAATCGATTTTCTCCAATATTTCTCAAATAATATATTTTTCTCCACATATAAATTCATAAAATAATTTCATAGTACGGATATATATATATATATATATATATATATATATATATATATATATATATATATATATATATATATATATATATATATATCACATCAAAATTTTCCAACCCAAGTATTTACTCAACACACGGGTTTGACCCGTAAAAATCAATTCTTGATATTTCAAGAATCATCATACACAATATGCAAATGTACTTGTGATCACATGGACATTATAATGCACATAAGTTTGCAAAACACATAATTTTCATAGCATATCATAGTCATATACGAATATACATATATATGGGGTAAATAATAATTTTAGTGAACATGAAATCTTACCCTTGTAGACCAAAATCTTCTCAAAAGAAACTGCCTAAAGCATTCAAACTTAGGCTGGGATTCGAACACCTCCCCTACTGTTCAAACCTCGAAGCCATTACCATCAAGCTACTGCCACCTTTATGTTCAAACACACATTCGGGTCTTAATAAGCTATAAATCCGAATGGAAATATTTTGCTATGAAAAACAAGAAACTTACTTAATAACCAACACTTTCATTTCATCACTTCTTCTCCCACACTAATATGATTTCTCTCCTCACCTCTCATGATTTTTCCTCACCACACAACCCATCTATTTATAGGCAAAAGGGAAAGGAAGACAAATCTTGAAGAGAAAGACATATGGGATAAGAATGAAGAAACTTGGAGATCAATCAACTTTAATACAAGCATGTGGTGTAGGGAGTTGCCAAGTGTCAAATTCCTATGGTAACTCAAGTAAAATATCTTTGGCTAGACTGTTAAAGGTTAAAACAGATATAGTTTCGGTAGGAAATAATTTAGGTAGGGGTAAATCCAAAATCAAAATTATCCCGAACTCAATTCTAACCTTAGGGTGTGTTTGGAAACCCGGAAAATGACTTCTGGAAGTCATTTTCCGGGTTTTTGGTGTTTGGCAAGTGAGGGGAAAATGAGGTCAAAGGAAAATAGAATATGGGTCAAAGGAAAATAACCCTCATTTGGGGGAAAATGACTTCCCCCAAAAAAAAGGGAAGTCATTTTCCGCCCTCTCTCCGCCTCACTCTCTCGCTTCTCAGTTCTCACTGCCCTCTTCACTGCCGCTTTGTCTTCATCGCTCTCCATCTGTCCGGACTTATTTCTTGGAAGCGAGGAATGGTTTCTCGGCGAGAAACCTGTACCAGTCAGACAGGTTTCTCGCCGAGAAGCGAGAAACCAGTCCGTGACTGGTTTCGACTGGTTTCTCGACTGGTTTCGACTGGTTTCTCGCGCGAGAAACCAGTCGGACTCCGACTGGTTTCTCGGAAGCGAGAAACCAGTCCACTAGTTTCTCGGAAGCGAGACGGAAGAAATTATTAATTATTCGGACCTATTTTCTGTTCATTTTCCGACCTATTTTCTGGAAAATGAACCAAACACACAAAGACAGTTTTCTGCTCTGCAGCCAAACACAAGAAAGGAAAATGATTTCTGGAAAATGACTCATTTTCCAGAATTCATTTTCCAGAAGTCATTTTCCTGCGTTCCAAACACATCCTTAAATTCTAAAATCGGGCAATGTTCGGTACATCGCGAAATACAGCGATGCTACGGTCGAAATAAATTTTCACTATTACGGGCTAATTTAATTAAATAGGAAATTCAAGGTTAATAGTATGGTGCATAATAACCCACTTCCTAGGACAATCGGGACAGAACACATACTCCTAAAAGTTTTACGGTAGAAAAATTAGAGAATTATAAATAGGCCAATAAAATTGGGCTAAAATAATTAATTTTGGAATTAGGCTAAAGTTAGGTTCAGAACATTACGAAATAATCACATTTGGGCTTAGGGATTTAAGTAGTAAAATAAAAATAAGTTGACCCAATGCCCATAACGACAATCATTATTGCATGGACCATGATCCACACAGCTGTGTGAACCAAAAATAAAAAGTACATTATCTTTGTATTGAAAGTACATTATTTTTATACTGTAGGTACATTATTTTTATACTGTAGCTACATTATTTTAGGGTACATTATTTTTGTACTGAAGGTACATTATTTGATATATACTGTCAAATAATGTACTTACAGTACAAAAATAATGTATCTTCAATATAAAATAATGTACTTTTTATTTTTGATCCACACAGCTGTGTGGACCATGGTCCATGCAATAATTTGCCCCATAACGAAATAGTTAGATTTATATAAAATAATAATAATAATCTCTTTTTGAAAATATTTATTAAAATAATAATGTTAGGAAAATACGGGGTATTACAGGGCCCCACTATTATGATAAAACCCCAATATTTGTAGGAGGAACTCAAAATTTCTCTTTCTTCCCCTTCTTTCTTCCAACTCAACATTGTTAGTCTTAAAATTCGTGAAAAACCAATTGATGGGGAAGGCATTACTGATTTTGGCATCTCGACTATTGAAAATGACATTTTTGCCCCTCTTTTATAACGGCGGATGGATGTCAATTGTAATGGAGGAACAAATTGGTATAATTTTACAAGTTAGAGGACTAAATTGGATACTTTTATTATCGAGGTACTAAATTACACATTACGTAATAGTCGAGGGGCCAAAATGGGTATTAACTCGGTATTAACTCTTATATATTATAGCAAAATTTGCTTTGTAAATAATTAAATATAGCAAAATTTGCATATGCTTTCGCATTGAGGATCTATGTCCTGATCATACTCCAAATGCTCATTAATTCCACGCGGTATGTCTTGACCAAGATTTTATAAATTAGGCATATTTATTGTCTCCTCCTAACCTGCTTTACATTCCAAACAATTTTATAATTTTATTAGTATTTTATATGGACAATGCATAAAAATATATGTCCAATAGTATTCAAATTTTAAATCTTATTTATATTAAAATATGTTTTAAAATAATAGTATATAATTTTTTAAATTTATAGTTGTAGAATTCATATTATATTAAAAATATTGTTGATAATTTGAGTAATCATTATGGTATGATTTTTATTATTAAAGTAAGAACTTTATATAAGATAAATTACTAAATATAATTATGATAATATTTAATTAAAATCTAAATAAAATCAAACTTATTTTTGTTGGAATAACATGTGGTGTAGCGATTCAGAGTCATGGGAACACAATGGACATACAATATCAACATTTACCCCTCGGCCATAAAGGACACTCATGGTAGGAATGACATTATGCACACAACGCTAGAGAAAATTTCAAATATTCAGCGGGATTTTGAGGCACCACAGTTTACGCCATATACCATTCGCAGCAACCCCAGACTCATACTCAATTGATAACAGCCGATAACCCTGCTTCACTGTATAGCAACCTCTCAAGTCTCCCCCGCAAATTATATCATGGACCGTGGTCCACAATGCATTGTGGACCGCGGTCCCAAAACGACGTCGTTTTGATTAATGAAACAAACGGATGAATTCGCGCGACTCACTTTCTTTTCATATATACTGCACTTTCTTTTCAACACAACTGCAGTTTCCTTTCAACACAACTGCAATTACTTTTTAATATAACTACAATTGTATATTATCGAATGAAACTATAGTTATATCAAAAAGTAACTGCAGTTGTGTTGAAAAGAAAGTGCAGTATATATGAAAAGAAAGTGTTGTATATATGAAAAGAAAGTGCAGTATATATGAAAAGAAACTGCAGTATATATGAAAAGAAACTGCAGTATATATAAAAAGAAACTGAGTGGCCAAGTGCTGTATATATGAAAAGAAAGTGCAGTATATATGAAAAGAAACTGCAGTATATATGAAAAGAAACTGCAGTATATATGAAAAGAAAGTGAGTGGCGCGAATTCATCCATATGTTTCATTAATCAAAACGACGTCGTTTTGGGGACCGCGGTCCACAATGCATTGTAGACCGCGGTCCACGATATAAGAACTGAGTCTCCCCTCCAGCACCATTTGTCTTCAAAATTAATGGAGATAGGAATCTGAGTGATAAGCTCTATATCACGTTGTACGAACAAACGAGATAACTTGTTCAAATCCCAGTCATTGATTTGAGGGAGCACTAACTCACTAACCTGAAGATTCGCATATTGGCCATGCACCGAAGAAATAATAAACGGGTTAATCACATCCGGCAGCCACGGATGATTCCACACACAAGTCGATCGACCATTGCCAATTTTCTTATTACAACTCTTTTTTAAGACATCCTACCAAGCCATAATGGATCTCCAACAAAAGCTAGGATTCGCACCTATATTAGCATCAAGAAAATCCACTCGCGGGAAATAACGAGCCTTGTAGACTCTTGCAGCCAAAGAATTACGACTAGTCAATAATCTCCATCATTGTTTTGCTAATAACGCAACATTGAAATTATGGAGATGTTTAAATCCCATTCCACTTGTATTTTTCAGGCCACACACCAGAATTTGTTCATCAACCTTTCAAAGCGCTCGCAAAAGGAGATGGGGAGAAAATATATACTCATCGTATATGTAGGCAAAGCTTGAGCGACACTCCTCAGCAATATCTCCTTACCGGCCCGAGAAAGAAACTTCTTATTCCACCCCCTAGCTAGTGTTTAAGCTTGGCTTCAATAAATGCAAAAACTTCTCGTTTATTCCGTCATATCCCCATCTAGAGTCCCAAGTACCAACCGATATTATTGGCCTATTGAACATGAAAGACAACCGCCACATTATTTCTCTGAGACTCACCCATGTTCCTGCTAAACATAATACATGATTTCCCGTAGTTAATAGTTTGGCCGTACATACACTCATAGCTCACCAAACACGACTTGACCGATTCTGCCTCATAGATCGTAGCCTTGAAGAATAACAAGCTATCATCTGTGAATAGAAGATGGGAGATCCTAGGAGCCCCCTAGCCACAATAAAAGGTGATACTCTGCCTTGTCGAATAGCTCTTGACAACAAATGGGATAGGCCCTCGACACAGATGATGAACAGGTGAGGTGACAAGGGATCTCACTATTGCAATCCACACGTTAGCTGAATAAAATCAGATAGGTCCCCATTCATACCCACCTTATAACAAACAGTGGTTACACAATACATGATGAGTTCAATAAAACCAGTAGCGAACCTCATCCGTGTCATAATTTCCCTCAGAAAGGACCACTCCATTTTGTCATTGGCCTTGGCCATATCCAGTTTAAGAGCACACCAACCCTCCCTACCATCCCTTTTGTGGTTCAAGTAGTGAATGACCTCGGACGCCACAAGTACATTGCCCGTAATTAACTCGCCAGGTATAAAGGCACTTTGCGTTGCTGCAATCACCTCATCTAGAATCCCTTTAAGACGGTTTGCAAGCATCTTCAAAAAAATCTTATACGTGACATTACACAATGCTATAGGTCGGAGGTGTATCATGGAGACCGGAACAGATTTCTTCGGTATAAGAGTGATGATAGCATCATTCATTCTTGGCGGGAATCTACCTTCATTAACACATCCAATAATAAAGTTTGCCACATCCGAACCAATCTCAGTCTAGAAGTGCTGATAAAACGCCGGACTAAAGCCATCCGGTCTTGGTGATTTATCGGGGGCCATTAGACCTGGCACTTTGTTAACGGGTTAAGGTTAATGGGTTCAAAATTGTAACACGAACACGAACACGATTTGTTAACGGGTTAAACGGGTCTACACGATAGACACGTTTTGTTAACGGGTTTCGGATCGTGTCGACACGATATGACACGAAATCCGTTTAAACCCGCTAAATCTATTGATATATTAAAAACTAAAATTTAAAGTTAAATTATATAAAAAAAGAAATAAAACATACAATCCAATCCATCAAACAAACTAAAAAAATATTCAATTTATAACATTCATAAAATTATAAAATAACATCCAAAAATCGTAATTAAAGAAGTTCATACTAGTTTTTAGAATAAAATTGAACACAATAAACATTCAAATTTCATATTGTTGAACATCAATAAATGGTGTATGATCTTGGCCTAATGTAGTAAATTCATTCTTAATCATGTTCATGATATATTTTGTAAAGACAATGGTTCTTACCTAAATGACAATGGTTCTTAGCGGGTTCTAAACGTGTCTGTGTAAACGGGTTCGTGTAAACGGGTTAACACGATAATATTAACAGGTTAAACGGATTCTTAATAGGTTTAACGGGTTGACCTGTTAAGACACGAAAACATAACGGGTTCTTAACGGGTCAACCCGTTAACGACCCGGGACAAGGCTAAACACTAATTCGTTATTTTTGTGTCCAATTTCGTGTCGTGTTAACTGGTCGTGTCGATAATTGCCAGGTCTAGGGGCCATTGAAAATAAGGCTTCTTTCACGTCATCAATTGTGAAAGGCTGCATCAACCGAGTATTATCATGATTAGATATCCTAGGCGCCAAATCATCTAATAAGCCATCCATAAAGGAACCTTTGGACGTGAATATAAACTTAAAATACTTCGTAGCAACCTCAAGGAGACTAGTACCTTCACACCACTGACCCCGATCATCCTTAAGCTTCTCAATTCGGTTTTTCCTCTTCCTACTGGAAACATAATGGTGATAAAATTTGGCATTTCAATCACCACGCAAAAGCCAATGCTGCTTTGATCTCTGACGCTAGTAAATATTAAGCTTATCATGAAGCCCCCGAAGCTGACCATCTAGCCTTCGAAACTCAGGCAATCCAGACACATCTTTTCTGTCCCGAAGAGAATTAAGATGCCTTTAGATATTGTCAATATCTCTCTGGGTATGTTTTGCAAAATCACTGCCCCACCTTCGAAGAGCAGTACTGCAAAGGTTAAGTCTATTCGTTAGACAGTCGCCTAGCGTAGAGTTCTATGATTCAAGAACCATGTCTTTGCATCCATTATCTTCATACAGGAAGCTTCGACGGTGTCGAGCATATTTAGGACCCTCTAATTCAACAAAGATCATCGTATGGTCCGAAGTCATCACATCAAAATTTTGGACCGACGCCCGTGGGGACATACTACACCAATCAACGCCTACTACAGCTCGATCTAACCGTTCCTCAACCCAATTCTTAGTTTCTCTACCACGTTCCCAAGTAAAACGTCAACCACACATCCCAAGATCGAATAGTCCACAATCGTCTAACGCAGCATTAAAACCATCCATCAACTAAGTAGGATGAGGATGAATACCACGTTTCTCCTCAAGGGATGCAAGATCATTAAAGTCACCAACCACCATCCAAGGAAGATCGGATCTATGCTTTAAAGACCACAAAAAAGTCCCAAACTTGCTGTCGCCTACTTCGTTCAGGGTAGCCATAATAAAAAGTTAGACGCCAAGGTAAACAGCCAGGCAGCGGAACTTGAACATCTATATGGTTTTTGGAGTAGCTAAGCAAATGCACCACCCCCTTATCACGCCATAGTAAGGCCAATCCACTCCCAACTCCACTGCCATTTACTTAACGTGTTTCGCTTGGGTGTGAACAATCAAAAGATTTGTGTGTTTGGGGTTGCCCCCTAGTATTATCATCTCACAAGGAGGTCAAAGTGGAGTCATTGCTAAACTTGTTGTTAAGGGAACACATTGTGCATGATTGATTCACCGAATCACGAACACACATTGAACATAAGTCGTTGAATTTTGAGAAACAAATTTAAACAATCAAATGAATAAAATCAAATAGTAGAAACTAGGGAATGAATTGTGTGCAATCATGATGCTTCCTCGTGTGACATTTGGACGGGAGAATTGGCTTGTAAGGTTGGTATTCTCGGGTGATTAGCTAATACCTTTCTCCATTTGATCTACTAAGAACTCTCTAGCTTTGGAATGCCTTTAGGCAACCAAGAGGCATAGAGGCATTTTCACAAACACATTGCCTACATCACCTACCTATTCATCCTAATCAATAGGAAATCACAATTGATTGGCGCTTACAACAAGGCTAGCAATATCTTGCCTAGCTTATTGCCTTAGATCATTCAAGAGATGGCTAATCCTCATAGGATACATACGATTCATCAATCATGGACAAGAACAATCAATTCAACTCAAACAATATCGTAGTGTCACTGTCCTTAAAACCTTATTTACCGCCTCCCGGGGTGCTGGAGCGTTGCGGTCTAGGTTTCCCATCCAGGATAAAACATACTACGATTCCGGCGTTTGAGCACACAAACTTGGAGCCCGGTGAACTAAAACGTAGGATGAAATGCAGATGGCATGAAGGAAAGGATGAGCAGTGTTTTGAGGGTAGAAAAACAGTGTATTCGTGTGTTCTCTTGTGTCTTGTGTCTTGTGTCTTGTACAAATCTACTGCTCATCAAACGAATATATAGTAGAGGATGAGGATCATAGCATTAAATCTGACATTTAATTTTGTTCGTAACCTCCTCCCACTAAGCAAAATAATAACACCCACTAACATGTCCTTTAATCACAAATAACTCTGAAATAATGATTGGAATTAATCATATTAATTCCGTAATGCTAAGAGTCATTTTTGAACGGACACAGTAGGTTAAATGTCGCTTTCAAGAGGTCACGGGTGAGAGATCAAGTCAGATCTCGTGTGGTTCTAAGATGGAAAACCATTCAAAAAACGGCGAGAGATCAAGTAAGATCTCGTGTGGTTCTAAGACAGAAAATCATTTTTTCGGGGGGTGCCGACGTACACGAGTCGGGATTTGATTTGCACCCCTTGCGCGCAAAAGAAAGCATCAATGTTATACAAGTTACTTAGTCATAAAAAGATTCTTGTATATATAGTGGTTCAAATCTTCATTCCCAGCCAATGTGGGACAAACGCCACATAGTCTTTTTTCTCACCCAAATTCCATCTCAAATGGGTCTACCTTGAGAACCAATTTCTCATTTACCCATTATCCATTTTGAGCATACAATATATGGATCTCTTCTTCTAACTACGAAGAACCCGAATCCACATTGAACCGACCCAAATCGGATGTGGACCCCACTTTTAATTGTACCACAAAATAGCTACTTAAAATGTCATTTATCCAACAGAATATTTCTCATCAGCTTTGTTGTGGTGATGAAATTTTCTTATCAAAAAGGTCTTGTATTATCAAAATTGTTGATATTGATGACAACGAAAGGAAAGCTAAGGGAGCTGAGATGCTGTTCATGTTGAAATTCACAGCAAGTGAACATCGACTTTGGATATTAGTATATTACCGCCTACATTTTAAACGAATTAAAAGCTAAGTATCCTTGTTCCCAAGAGAAAATATTTATACATGCATATGTTTACGTTATAGATGACTATCTATTATGTACAACTAATCATATTTCTTGAAAATTGCCTATATCATATGATTAACATGAGAAGAGCGATCATCTATGTGATAATCTTTTACTATAACCACTATTTAAGAGAGATACGTCTGTGTGCCTAATTTTTAAAATTGAGAGTATGATTGAACCATAAAATGTTGTGATAAATTTTATTGATATGACCACTCCCTATATTGTATGGTGAATGCACTGACAATCATGTGATGATTGTGTTTGCATAAATTGCTCTTTTATGTTTTATGGCAATGTGAACCATTATAAAAGAGCTGAGCATTCATTTATTGGCTATTGTTGATAATGTTGACCCCGGTGGATAGGGGTTTCAAGTCTAGAGGTGGGGTGAATACACACTTGAACAGATTTTTGAAAATTAACAATTTGGATGAAGAAACTCTGAAGGGTTACTTCTTTTCTACTTCAACGATTCAAGAGTTTACGCAACGGAAATTAAATATACCCATGTTAGTGCGTTTGCACATAGTTTGTTCTTTAAAGGATTAGGTTTGCGTGAATATTATATATGCTAGAATTTAAAGCAGTAAAGTAAATAGATTGAGAGAGATTTTTATAGTGGTTTGGCTAACTTAGCCTACTCCACCCTTCTCCCTAAACACTTAGGATGTTTGACTATTTCGTTAGTACAACAGGATGTTCAAACCTTGAACACAAAGCCGGCCTTGAACTCCACAGGTTTTCAACTCAATCGAGTTTACTCTGCCTCTTTGTACTTCTACCAAGTAGAGATACACAAGGGTTGAAGAAAAGGTTCTTCGATCAATCTCCAACTAGAAGTCTTGGCTTTGAATGATCTTGATCTTCTCGATTTGAGCATGGATCTCTCTCATTGGTCACGGATTATGAAACTTTCTTAGATTGACCAGTTCTTTGAACACTTAATGAATTTCTTAGATTGACCAGCACCTTCTTCAGTCTTGAAAGGGGGTATTTATATGTGTTTTGAAAAGGATCCGTTAGAGAGAAAATCCATTATTTCGAAAAGTCTATTATCCAGTGAGTAAAGACTAGCGTGTAATCTGGAGGTTAGGTAGACTTGTTAGACTTTCCAATCATTAGAGACTTATTTTGCATTGAACTTATCTTTTTGCTCTACACAAAATGTTTAGGCGTTTTAAGGAAAATCTTTCTTGGATTGTGAATCCCTCCAATCTATTATTTGTAATGTTTTCTCTTGGAACTTAAATTAATTTATGATTATTTCTCAAAAATTAAAAATTTTAACTTACGCAGAGACAAGGAAAGTAAACACAGACAATGGAAAGATATAAGAAATGTCACAAATGACGTTAGGAAACCATCGACATTAACATTGCTAACGGGTACCCTAACATTGAGAAACTAATTTGATAACTTTTTAGACAATTGGAGGACAACATTTAAAAAAAAAAAAAAAAATAGGAAAGACATAGACTACATGTACAAAATGACAACAATTGAAGTACCAAAATTCTGTTCTCGATTTATTATTTTTGGATATAAAAATAGTGATTAGATATATTTGTGGATGTCTACACATGTAGCTGAATTGGTTCTTGTGTGACAATGGACAAGGATGCAGGATCAAACTTTAACAAGGGCAGTGCGAGAGTTTCACTCTCTTGTTGGGTGACTTTTTGTGGACATCAGACACTTGTCCTTCCCCTTAATGTGTGCTAAATCATTATGATTTATTCCTTCATAATTTTGTTAGCCAGGGGTCTGGGGCCGTTAGGGCAAGGGATTTCGCCAATGTGGATAAGGTGTGTTAATGAATTAACATGGGGAGAAAGTAGTTAAAGCGGCATGTAATGAATGTGGATGCCATATGATATGCCTGTTCAAAAATAGTGTTGATGCAGAAAAAGAAAGCCAAATTTCCATTATATAACAAAACTTTGATAAACGTAGTTATCAATCTCCAGCGAGCTTTTCCGATCCTTAATTAATAAAGTGCTTCCTTCTCTCATCTTCCTCAATTCCTTATTTGTGAGTAATAGCTTTTTTCCAGTTTAATGGAGAGAGAAATGGAAACTGAGCAAAACGAGAGTCAGAAAGTGGAAGAGGCAGAAAATGCAGGATTTAGTGAGCTAGAGAGGAACAAAATTCAGCTCATGAAAGCTCATCTTCATAAACAAGATCCATCTTTTGTGGTATATATATATATGAACTTCTCAGTACTATTTTATTTATTAATTATTATTATTATTATTATTAGATGAAGTTAAGTTTTGTTTAATATTAAACCCAAAAAAAAAAAAAAAAAAAAAAAGCGTTTTGATAAACAACTTCTAGTTGGCTAAAGGGAGATGCTTTCAAGTTTCAACTTTAAAATAAAAGATTCAATCTTTATTTCATATATTTAAGAACTAGAAACGTATTTCATCCATTTTTAGAAAATCTTTAGTCCCCTTTCATGACTTATGAATTATTGTCACGATTGAATTGGTTGCAGTTGATGTAAAATGATTATAATAATATTGTTATATATATAACATTGAAATAATAATAATTTTTTGGATAACAAAAATAAAAATAATCTTTAGAATAAGTCTTATATGAGACTTGTAATACATTTTTAGTTTAAATGCAATACTTTAATTTTTATACGTACATAGAAAAGTAATTTTCTCATACTTATGTATGTTTGATAATACATATGTTGTTGTTGTTGTTGTTGTGTTTGTTGTTGTTGTTGTGTGGTAGGAAGTTGATGACTACACAATGAGAAGGTTTCTTCAGGCACGTAATCTAGACATAGAAAAAGCTTCAATTATGTTGTTAAAATACCTTAAATGGAGGCATACATTTGTGGAAAAAGGTTATATTTCTCCGTCGGAAGTTTCAAACGAGATAGCTCAAAATAAGGTATTTGTACAAGGAGTGGATAAACAAGGACGCCCTATTGTCGTCGTGTTTGGAGGTAGACATCTACAGATCAAAGATGGCTTTGAAGAATTCAAACGTAAACCCATTATATTTTTCTTTCCTCTAATTAATAATATGTTAATGAAATTAAGAGTAAGGATCCTACTACATTGGTCTAGTGGATGAAAAGTTTCACTTAAAACTTGCTTTTAGCGTCACCAACATTGAAAGTTTTAATTTGCTCATTACGTGCAGGACCTAGCTAGATTGGCTAAAAAAAAAAAAAGAAAAAAAAAAGTAGCCAGTTAAAAGTAATTTGTTAGTGGATACTCATTTTTATTCCCCACTTTAGGTAAAATTTGTACTCAGCACTAAAGAACAAATATTTTTTTTTTCTTTATAGAAAATTAGCACATTCTTAATATTTTTAGTCACCAAGTATTATCTGGTAGTTACTTTAGCCCTTAATTTTTTGTGGTTACAATATATATCCCTAACTTTTAAAGTAAGTTGAAGTTTTTGTGTTTAGAACAACGAAACTATTATATTTCATTAGGCCTAGGGTTCTTTGTTTTTTTTTTTTTTTGTTTTTTTTTAAGTATATGGGTTCTTTTAGTATATGGGTGTATTAATAATTTCTTATATTTGTTCTTTATAACCTCTTCAATTTTGATATTTTAATTTATTTTCAAAATAGATAAATTGATTTTAATAGGTCGTGTAGGCGAGAAAATGTGGACAATGTACCGTAATTGAATAGAGAAATTTAGAGAATAAGGATGCTAATTCTTTTGTTTTGCATACAAAATATTGAAACTAAAGAAGCTACAAACAAGAAAAATAAAAATAAAATATTAAAATACTCATGTACTAAATAAAACACTAACGTAATTTAATTTTTTATTACTCCAAAGATTAAAAAACTGCAACTTACTTAAAAAGTTAGAGGTATATTATAACGACAAAAAAATTAATGAGTTAATTACCGAAATGATCCTTTGACTATAACGAAATTACTAATTTGGTCCTTGTTTTTTTTTTTTTTTTTTTTTTGTTTTTGGCCTAACTAAGTCAATCAAGTTTAAAAATCTTAACCAATTTTGTCCCCTGTTTATTTAGTTTAATGTTGTCAGTTGGGTTTAACGGTGAATTATCACTACTCCAATTGTTATACGGTGGACTACGGTTCACACAATACTATGTGAATCATGCATGGTCCAATACGATTGTCAAATGAAACTGTAATAAAGCTAATATGATACTTTAGTATGTACAGTATTACTAAAATGAAATTAGTGTGTAAAATATGAAACTAAAAACTAGAGCCCATCCAATAATGTATCATGTCAAAAAATTGTAATAGAACTAAAAAAAATACTTTAGTGTTGCTATAACGAAATTAGTGTGTATAGAAATTAAATTTAAAAAAAAAGAATAATTTTGTCAAATGAAACTAAAGTGTAATTATAACGATATGATACGACCAGGGACGTATCCAAGAATTTGTTCCAGCGGGGGCGAAGTATTAAAATAAAAAAGATAGTTAAAAAAAAAGGAAGAAATACTTTAAAAAATATAATCATAAATATTGTTGGATATAGGCGATAAATAAAACACATCAAAATTTTATAAAAATATTTATAGCAAAATATAAAACATAATTAATTTGATAAATTAATCCAAATAGAAAACAAATTATAAATTACATATCTCATTAATATTATATATATATATATATATATATATATATATATATATATATATATATATATATATATATATATATATATACCATAAAAAAGTCATAAAAGAAGCTACAGGATTCGAGTAAGCGCTTGTGCCACGAACACACGACCTTTGGTAAAGCAAAACGCAGCTCTACAATCTTATCTAGCTAACTCTTTGTTTATTACATCTGTTTTTATATATTTATATCTAAAACATGTATATATACACATATATACATACAAGGCTATATATGGGGTGGGGGTGGGGTGGGGTGAGTGGGGGTGTTGGGAAAAACCATTCAACAATGAAGGCTTACCATACACTTGTCTGGTTTCCCTTCATTCGTGGGATTTGCACTTTGTTTTGTGGCTAGTGCAAGAGGGGGTTGTTATATTATTTACTATATATAGCAACCCCTTCCCCATTTGGAAAACACATCGAGCTTTCTTCCACTCTCCTTCTTTTGTAGCCTTTACAGTCTAAGCACAATATCAAAATCTGTGTAAGCCAGTCGAGAGTATCCGGGACCATCACCGGAAATTAAACGCTTTTAAGGCAGTGGGGGGGGGGGGTGAGTGGGGGTGTTGGGAAAAATCATTCAACAATGAAGGCTTACCATACACTTGTCTAGTTTCCCTTCATTCGTGGGATTTGCACTTTGTTTTGTGGCTAGTGCAAGAGGGGGTTGTTATATTATTTACTATATATAGCAACCCCTTCCCCATTTGGAAAACACACCGAGCTTTCTTCCACTCTCCTTCTTTTGTAGCCTTTACAGTCTAAGCACAATATCGAAATCTGTGTAGCCAGTCGAGAGTGTCCGGGACCATCACCGGAAATTAAACGCTTTTAAGGCAGTGGGGGGGGAGGGGTGAGTGGGGGTGTTGGGAAAAACCATTCAACAATGAAGGCTTACCATACACTTGTCTGGTTTCCCTTAATTCGTGGGATTTGCACTTTGTTTTGTGGCTAGTGCAAGAGGGGGTTGTTATATTATTTACTATATATAGCAACCCCTTCCCCATTTGGAAAACACACCGAGCTTTCTTCCACTCTCCTTCTTTTGTAGCCTTTACAGTCTGAGCACAATATCAAAATCTGTGTAGCCAGTCGAGAGTGTCCGGGACCATCACCGGAAATTAAACGCTTTTAAGGCAGTGTTTTATAACACGGCACAAACACTCTTTAGCCCTTATTTCGTCCTATTTCGAAAGTCTTGCCAGCCTCCGTTGATGTTGTGTACTTCTTTCCCAACAGTTAAAAGCGTTTAATTTTACAACAATAGTCAACTTCTCAATTCTATGGCTCCCTGATATGTCGAGAGATAGTGAGCAAAGTTCTAATGCAATTCAGCTGGTTGATTTTCCTTGTGGACTGAAGACGTTTGAGATATATGCCAAATTCTGCTATGGAATTACGGTAACTCTTAATCACCAAAAGTCATGCGACTTACGTGAAAAGCTAAGTATCACATATTATATTATTAATTTATATATATGTGTTATATGAATATGCACATGAATTATGAATGTGTTATATGTGTTTAATTGTCTTTTTAATTTACATCATCAGTGATTCAATTTATAATTAGTTTGCATCATTTTAAGAAGAGAAAATGTTGGGTTATGGATTTCATGAAGGAGAAATTCATCTTTTCGTTGCATGCTTTTGAGAATCACGGTGAATGACGAGAATGAAAATTTAGCTCAAGGATCATTAATTAAAGGGATCAACTTGGGTGAACTAGATGTTCAAGCATGAAAACATATAAACACAATCGAATATATATGGAAAACAAATCAAATATCTTGACCACTACAAGAATTGTGGGGATCATATGGCTAAAGGTGGTAATCAATAAGCTCTTGCAATTGTGACATAATCGTCAATTTTGGGAGAGTCGTCAGGTATGATGTGTCTATTAAATATATGAGCAATATATGTCAAAATATTTGAATTATGTACTGAGATTATATGTCAAATGTGATAAGCATATACCAAAAACTTTATTAACAATGTGTTGGTAGCATGGAAAAGTCATCATTCATGAATACTCTGTCTAGGAAGGTGGTTTTTAAGTAAACTTCGATTTCACCACTTGACTTGGGAGTATCTAAGAAGTAGGGGGTTGATCATGCAGGCTAGTTGAAGCGCTACTTGATCCTCACCTGAAATGAGGTTGACTTTAATATGTTATTAAACAATCAAAGCCTTACAATATACACTGCTTAAGCAGTTCAATAATAGTGTTGATTTAAATTGTCTTCTATAAATAAGTGGGAATTTATTTTAAGAATAAATGTATTAATTTGCATTACATCAAGGCTATATATGAGTTATGTAATGAATGGAAAATTGTGAAGTTGCAATTAACTTTGAATGCCAAAGTTACCGATGCAAAATTTCGACTTGTTGAAATTTATGTAAATAAATCTTTCTCTAATACATGCCAGTTTGTATCTTTGAGTATGAGATATAATTTTCTCAAGAAAGTATGTGAAACTTATGATTGTGATGTACAATCTGAAGCAATGTGCAATAAACATTATCTCTATGATGTGCCGGCAATGAGCATTTATACATATTATTTAAATTTTTAATTGAGTCGTTTTGAAGATCTACAGAGGTTCCTATATAAAGAAAAACTTTAGTGGTTTGAGGCAACCTATTTGGTTGAAATATATTCCACTATTAAGTATGTATTAACCAAGTGCATAGTTCTTATAAAGTCTGCATAGTATAGTATGCTCTGGGTAAGAAAACAAATATTTTGAAAAAATTATTTGTTAGTGTTGCACTGTGGGGGTAATTAAATCCGTACATTTTTTTAGAAGTCTGTCTGTGGTACCTAGAATGATGAAAAGAATGTTTCATGTTAAGCATGAAAATCTCAAAGGAATTACTTGTGAGTAAATAAAGTACATGTCAAGGTGTACGTAAGTTTGATCGAGAGTATCAACTTACTTTAAAAGAAAAGACTAATTATGAGGTTAGTCGCTGAATTATTAATGTGATGAATTAAAAACCCAAGAGGTGATGAATTCGTGGTGGATCCCACTTTTGTGGTCAAACGAAGCCATGAAAAGAATCACAAAGCAGTACACTAATTGGTTATTCCTATGATATATGTACTGGTAAGGTTGAGCTACAGCTCTTAATGAATTTATAACCCTATGAGATGGGTGGTCCTATTGAGATGGGATTAATAAATTCACCGCTTAATAATTGAGAATGTGCGCTTAAAATGCTCTTAACAATTTCATACCTAATTCGGGTATAGTCTATATTGAGATAGACCTAACGAAATCACCTACTTGAGAGAAAAGGGTTAACAACCTTGTATGAAAGATGATGGGCTATCTTTCTAGAGCACTCATGAGCATCCGAGGTTCAGTGATCAGTGGAAATGTGTTCACAATGTGTGGTGTAGCCAATTCATGAAAATCCACTAAACCAATCTTGCATAGTTTAATCAACTATGAAAGCAAAATTCATAGCACTTGGTCTACCAAGCCAAGAAGCTGAGTGGTTAAGAAATATGTTGGTAGATGTGCAATTGTGGGGGTGTTCCACAACTTTAGTACCTATGCATTTGTAATTCACAAACTATTATTTGTGTTGGAGAAAAAAAGTGTCTGAAATGGGAAGAATAGACACATAAGGATTAGACATGAGTCTGTACGACAGTTAATTGTTAATTATTAACAGAGTTAAAGTCTATACTGAGATAGACTTGACAGGTTTGGAAAATCTACATTGAGGTAGATATGACGGAAATTAGTGAAAGTTGATGTGTGCATTTGAGTTCAAAATTTCTCTCACCAGTGAGTTCAAGATTTATATCACTCTTGGGAAGAAATTAAAGTTACTCAATGTCACTACGTGTTAGTTCAAGATTTCATTCACTAACATTAAGGTCAACTTTGTGAGTTGCTCAGACATGCCTTTATCGAGCCTTCCTTTTGAATGGGTGAGGGATTGTTGGGAAAAACCATTCAACAATGAAGGCTTACCATACACTTGTCTGGTTTCCCTTCATTCGTGGGATTTGCACTTTGTTTTGTGGCTAGTGCAAGAGGGGGTTGTTATATTATTTACTATATATAGCAACCCATTCCCCATTTGGAAAACACACCGAGCTTTCTTCCACTCTCCTTCTTTTGTAGCCTTTACTATCTGAGCACAATATCAAAATCTGTGTAGCCAGTCGAGAGTGTCCGGGACCGTCACCGGAAATTAAACGCTTTTAAGGCACTGTTTTATAACACGGCACAGACACTCTTTAGCCCTTATTCGTCCTATTTCGAAAGTCTTGCCAGCCTCCGTTGACGTTGTGTACTTCTTTCCCAACAGTAGTTGCCCCCATAGTGGCTCCGTCACTGGATACGACATCGTTTTACTTTATGGTTCATACTGCTACATAAATCATAGTTCACACTAAAATTTGCCACTCAAATTAATCTTGTTTAATTTGGTTTCAGGTTTTGTAGTTTTTGCTTTGGACAAAGTTTGTGCAAGGTAAGTTAATTATATAGGAGCATCTATTGATCTCTGTTTGAATAAAAGATTATTGTTTTTATGCACAAATTTTGGATTTGATTTGTAGGTTATTAGCAGGCAACGAGGAGTTTATGACGATTTTAGATCTTCAAGGATATGGGTATTCCAACAGTGATGCCCGTGGATATATTGGAGTTCTATCCATTCTTCAGGTTTATCTCTCACCTACAATAATCATTTGTTTCTATGCGTTATATTATTTATTGGGAATATGATGATGAAATAAAACTTTCAAATTATATGTCAAATAGTAATTGAGTGATGCTACACAGTACCCCTCCTAAATTTTCCTTCTTTATTTTTGTTTCTGATATGAGGCTATCTAATTAGTTACTTTAATATCTAATTAAAAGTAGGTGGATTAACCAATTCATAACATCTAATTATTATATACCACACCATGAGAAAAAGTATTAAGAAAAAATTAAAAGAAAAAAAAATTATTTTCCATAATAATTAGGCCTCTAAACCATTAAACATTTTAATTAGATATCTCAATTTATTAAATTGGTGCCTTTGAGTCAATTGATAAGTTACTAAAAGGTATTTGGTGCCAAGACCTTTTGGTCTAGTGGCACCTGGTTGGACTCCTTTATGGAAGGGGGTGTGTTCGAGTCTCAGTGGAGGCAATATTAGAGTTCTTCAGTAGGTGTGTAATAAAGTCGATAGTACTCAAAAAAAAAGTATTTGGTTAATTAAAAAATATTTTTCTGGACGAAAAAATCTGTCGACTTCTTTGTCCATGACTGGCTTTTTCGTCAAGATGACGGAGAGGGATCACCCATTCACCCGCTTATTCAAACGCAAATTATATCGTGGACCACGGTCCACAATGGATTGTGGACCGCACATCAAAACGACGTCGTTTTGATTAATGAAAACAGACAGATGAAATCACATCTGATCTGTTCCGCGCCATTCACTTTCAGTTCATATACACTGCAGTTACATTTCAACACAACTGCAGTTACATTTCGATATAACTACAGTTTCATTCGATAATATAAAAACACAAATGTGAAACTGTTATTCAGTATCAGTTCATATACACTGCAGTTACATTTCAACACAACTACAGTTACATTTCGACACAACTATAGTTTCATTCGATAATATAAAACACAAATGTGAAACTGTTATTCAGTATCAGTTCATATACACTACAGTTACATTTCAACACAATTACAGTTACATTTCAATATAACTACAGTTTCATTCGATAATATAAAAACAAATGTTATCTTTTGAGATGACTTGTAGTATCAGTGACCACGGTCCACAATGAATTGTGGACCGTGGTCCACGGTATAACGACTGTTATTCAAACGAGTGCAAAATCTTGAGATAGAATTAGATTTTTCAATTATTACAGATAAAATATATAAAATAATAAATATATAATACTACTATATCAACGTAAATATATCTTCTAAATTAGTATTTCAGGATATTTTGGATCTAAAATCCACTACATAGATGAGTAATTGGAGAGCAATGAATGAAATAGTAGACAGAATAAATAATAATAATAATAATAATAATAATAATAATAATAATAATAATAATAATAATAATTATTATTATTATAATAATAATAATAATAATAATAATATAGTTGAGTTTTGGTCTAAATTAAAGTATATTAAAACTCATAATTAAAAATGAAATAAAGTAAATTAAAAATTGTATTTATATAACGAGTAAAATGTTTTTTTTTTGTTTTTTTTTTTATCTCTCAAGTATATAGCTCTAGTTTCTCTTTCAAACATTACAAAATACATATCTAACTTTATAAAACAAATAAAATAAAAAATACACACACATACACACAGACTTTTAATTTCATCCTCATGCAACGAAACCGTGAACCTCGATTACAATTTGACTCATATTGTATATTTATTTAGCAAGTTTTTTTGACAAAAATTACATATACATTTATATATATTTTTCCTAATAAAAGTTCACAATTTTGTTGATTGAGACATGAAAATTCTAACCTTTTTCGTAAAGTTAAGAGTGTATTCTACAGCAGTTAAAAGATATATATGAACTAAAATGACTAAAAATGCACAATTGAAGAAATAAAAATGCGTTTTCCCTTTTAAAAAGCTAGCTCATTACCGAATATTCAAGTGAATTACTTAAATAGGGTTTTTTACTATTGTTGACTCTGTTACAATGTAGTATCTGTTCGTAACTACATTTTCAATCAAATGAAACGCAAAGAGCCAATATTGCCTCTACTAAGGCTTGAACCCACCCCTCCCATGTGAGGGTGCAACCGAGTGTCACTAGACCACAAGGTCTTTGGTGGATCATGCTTATTTAGTTTAAAATAATGTGAGGAAAGCTTATGCATGCATATTTATCCCAAAATATCACCATATTTTTATTTAAACATCAGCGAATTGAAAAAAATGATGTTATTTTTCTCCAAACCTGTGCTCTCTTTTTTTTTTTCTTCGAAAATGATGTTGTCAAATTGGTGTAATTTTTCTTAAATAATGAAATGAAGTTCTACATATCTACAAAAAATGACATAGTGATTTTTAAAATTTTCAAGTATACATCTAATCCGTTTACTGTTTTTAGATAGATTATATTCTACATGGTATTATTGGAAACAATTCCAATCAACCATGTATGAATCTGGAAGTATATTGTAATGGTTTCTGATAATTATATATGATTGTACTTGGTTTTATTAAATACATGATTGTCGAAGGTATTATTAAAATCATTTTCAATGGAACAATCCAATATCATCATTTACTATTAGAATAATCTCAATATTACATAAATGACAATATATATATATATATATATATATATATATATATATATATATATATATATATATATATATACATATATATATATATATATATATGAGAGAGAGAGAGAGGGGGAGGGGGGATGAGATCTGGTGTGAAGAATTCCACAAGTGTAAACATGCGGTGAGATCTGAGTCGTTGATCAAATCTAGATCAACAGCTCAAATCAATAAAAATTTTAAAAATATATATATACGTGTCGTAGAAGGAAGAACAAAGTGTAAAAATGACGCACCTTAAGTATTACAAAGATGCACCTTAAGTGTTAGAATGATGCGCCTTAAGAGTTAAAATGGCGCATCTTAAGTCTTAACATCGTGCATCTTCAGTTTTTAAAAGGGCGCACCTTAAGTAGTAAAATCACACACCTTAAGTGTAGAACTTATGCACCTTTAAGTGTATTACTGACACACCTTAAATGTTAAAATGACACACCTTAAGCTTTAGAATGACGCACCTTAAGTTTTTCAAGTGTATAACTGATGCATCTTAAATATTAAAACGGGATTTCTTAAGTATTAACATGACGCATCTTAAATACAGAAAACATTCACCTTCAATTCAGTTTGAACAATACACAAAATGACCAAATTGTCACCGCATTTTTTTTAATTAGGGTTCATCCTAGATGTTGATTTTTGCGAGATCAATGTATATACGCATATTTCACCTAGACACAACCTCCGCATTTGATCTGTATTTTATATATAGACACACACACATATATCGGTACAAAAAAAAAATTCTTATATGTATATAATTTGAGTTAATATCACAAATGGTCCTCTGACTATTGGGCTAGTACTCATTTTAGTCTTCGACTTTCAAATCGACCACAAATGGTCCTCTATCTTTCATTTTTTACTACAAATAGTCATCCGTTAAAATTTTTGTTAAATAAGTATTAAATCTAGGGGTAATATTGTCAAATTGATTAATATTAGTATGATTACTTCTTTTTTAGAATTATATGACAACATAATTAATTTCAAATATTAATAAACATTAAGTTAATAAATATAAAAACAAAATAGACGTGACAAATCACATAAATGAACAAATTAAATAAAAATCCATGATTAATGTTCGTAATTTGTACTTGATTAATTATATTAATTCAACGGTGGCGGCCTTCAATTATGTCCCAAACAAAAAGTTTGATCGATTAATGAAGAGTGAAAACTATTAATCGGCCATGTATGAATAACCATGAAAATGATAGAAGCAAGGTTTTTGAAAAAAAATTCCTCCATTTTAATATGTTGGTTAAATTAAAACCAGATAGCTTTAATATTAAATATTCATTTTGTACGCATAATTACGAGAATAAAGTGTATTGTCTTTTTATTTACGAGTATTTATAATTGTTAATTGTTCCAATTATGCTTGTTGGTGAAAATTTATGAACATTTTATTTTATGGCCATATTTTATATATATATATATATATATATATATATATATATATATATATATATATATATATATATATATATATATATATATATATATATATATATATATATATTAATTTGACAATAATACCCCTAGATTTAACACTTATTTAACAAAATTTTTAATGGAGGACTATTTGGTGTGAAAAATGAAAGTCAAAAGATTTGTGGTCGAATTAAAAGTCAAGAACTAAAAGGAGTACTAGTCCAATAGTCATATGACCATTTGTGGTATTAACTCTATATAATTTTTATTTTTATGGTTCACAATTATAACCATCTAGTTTCAAATTGAAACCAACGAATATAATTCTTATATTGAGACTACCGTATTGTAGAATTTAAATTCTAAGACTTGTCTTTTCAAATATTTAATATTGTTCGAACCATGACTCCATGAGCATGCCTAACTAACCAGGGCCGGTCCTGAGCACGGGCGGGCTGGGCGATCGCCCAGGGCCCCATGCTAGAAGGGGCCATCCATATATATGTATATGTATACATATATATTATAGTGTTAAAATTATATTAAAAAGCAACTCAATGTGATAGCTTAAGTGGTAAGTGAGCTTCTTTTATAAGGAAGAATTTTGGGAGAATGTGGGTTCGATTCCCACAAATGACAATTTGTTAGGCTGGCTCCCACAAAATTGTGGAGAACTTTTTAAAAATATTCAGGTGTTTTCTTTTTTTTTTTT
>CP025647.1:19021176-19068192 GCA_003576665.1 Ipomoea trifida | reverse complement strand
ATGTGAGGGTGCAACCGAGTGTCACTAGACCACAAGTCTTTGGTGGATCATGCTTATTTAGTTAAAATAATGTGAGGAAAGCTTATGCATGCATATTTATCCCAAAAATATCACCATTATTCCCGCGCATCAGCGAATTGAAAAAATGATGTTATTTTTCTCCAAACCTGTGCTCTCTTTTTTTTTTTTCTTCGAAAAATGATGTTGTCAAATTGGTGTAATTTTTTCTTAAATAATGAAATGAAGTTCTACATATCTACAAAAAATGACATAGTGATTTTAAAATTTTCAAGTATACATCTAATCCGTTTACTGTTTTAGATAGATTATATTCTACATGGTATTATTGGAAACAATTCCAATCAACCATGTATGAATCTGGAAGTATATTGTAATGGTTTCTGATAATTATATATGATTGTACTTGTTTTATTAAATACATGATTGTCGAAGGTATTATTAAAATCATTTTCAATGGAACAATCCAATATCATCATTTACTATTAGAATAATCTCAATATTACATAAATGACAATATATATATATATATATATATATATATATATATATATATATATATATATTATATATATATCATATATATATTATATATACATATATATATATATATATATGAGAGAGAGAGAGAGGGGGAGGGGGATGAGATCTGGTGTGAAGAATTCCACAAGTGTAAACATGCGGTGAGATCTGAGTCGTTGATCAAATCTAGATCAACAGCTCAAATCAAAAATTTAAAATATATATATACGTGTCGTAGAAGGAAGAACAAAGTGTAAAAATGACGCACCTTAAGTATTACAAAGATGCACCTTAAGTGTTAGAATGATGCGCTTAAGAGTTAAAATGGCGCATATTAAGTCTTAACATCGTGCATCTTCAGTTTTTAAAAGGGCGCACCTTAAGTAGTAAAATCACACACCTTAAGTGTAGAACTTATGCACCTTTAAGTGTATTACTGACACACCTTAAATGTTAAAATGACACACCTTAAGCTTTAGAATGACGCACCTTAAGTTTTTCAAGTGTATAACTGATGCATCTTAAATATTAAAACGGGATTTTTAAGTATTAACATGACGCATCTTAAATACAGAAAACATTCACCTCAATTCAGTTTGAACAATACACAAAATGACCAAATTGTCACCGCATTTTTTAATTAGGGTTCATCCTAGATGTTGATTTTTGCGAGATCAATGTATATACGCATATTTCACCTAGACACAACCTCCGCATTTGATCTGTATTTTATATATAGACACACACACATATTCGGTACAAAAAAAAATTCTTATATGTAATAATTTGAGTTAATATCACAAATGGTCCTCTGACTATTGGCTAGTACTCATTTTTAGTCTTCGACTTTCAAATCGACCACAAATGGTCCTCTATCTTTCATTTTTTACTACAAATAGTCATCCGTTAAAAATTTTGTTAAATAAGTATTAAATCTAGGGGTAATATTGTCAATTGATTAATATTAGTATGATTACTTCTTTTTTAGAATTATATGACAACATAATTAATTTCAAATATTAATAAACATTAAGTTAATAATATAAAAACAAAATAGACGTGACAAATCACATAAATGAACAAATTAAATAAAAATCCATGATTAATGTTCGTAATTTGTACTTGATTAATTATATTAATTCAACGGTGGCGCCTTCAATTATGTCCCAAACAAAAAGTTTGATCGATTAATGAAGAGTGAAAACTATTAATCGGCCATGTATGAATAACCATGAAAATGATAGAAGCAAGGTTTTTGAAAAAAAATTCCTCCATTTTAATATGTTGGTTAAATTAAAACCAGATAGCTTTAATATTAAATATTCATTTTGTACGCATAATTACGAGAATAAAGTGTATTGTCTTTTTATTTACGAGTATTTATAATTGTTAATTGTTCCAATTATGCTTGTTGGTGAAAATTTATGAACATTTTATTTTATGGCCATATTTATATATATATATATATATATATATATATATATATATATATATATATATATATATATATATATATATATATATATATATATATATATATATATTTTGACAATAATACCCCTAGATTTAACACTTATTTAACAAAATTTTTAATGGAGGACTATTTGGTGTGAAAAATGAAAGTCAAAAGATTTGTGGTCGAATTAAAAGTCAAGAACTAAAAGGAGTACTAGTCCAATAGTCATATGACCATTTGTGGTATTAACTCTATATAATTTTTATTTTTATGGTTCACAATTATAACCATCTAGTTTCAAATTGAAACCAACGAATATAATTCTTATATTGAGACTACCGTATTGTAGAATTTAAATTCTAAGACTTGTCTTTTCAAATACTTAATATTGTTCGAACCATGACTCCATGAGCATGCCTAACTAACTAACTATCTACTTCCAATTGACTCGCAACATCTACCAAGAACTACAAGTGGCTTCTACCAGTTGCATTAAACAAGGCCAATCTTCTCATCATATACTAAAAACTTAGCTTGTAATTTAATGGCAGGATTACTATCCAGAAAGGCTGGGAAAATGTTTGATTATTCACGTGCCTTATGTGTTCTGGGCGTTGTACAAGATTATGTATCCTTTCATCAACAACAATACCAGGAACAAGGTAAACCCTATTCATCTGCTTCTATAATAGGCATTAAAATTCCTGAACGCACGCATTTGCTTGTAACAAGCCGTTTGGTTGGAAGCCATGGATGGAATTAGGGGAAAAAACATTGTAATTTTGTAAAAAAAAAAAAAAAAAAAAGGAAATAAAGTAAGAATTATAGAGGAATTTGTTGTAGAATAAGACATTTTTTTTTTCTGTAGATCTTCAGTGAACTTCAATTAGGATCTTTTGTTATACAGTAAATAATAGAATAGAGAGAAAGGTAACCACTGAAATTCAGAATAGAGAGTAATAAAAGCTATGAGAGATTCTCATTCATCATCCAACTGAACAACATAATACAAATATATATTTTCCTACAAACTAGGAAAATAACAAACCACTCAACATAATGGCAACACATTTAAATCTTCATAACAGAATTCAAATTTTATTGTTTAGTAGGCACGAATATATATGAGTGTTTCGTAGATAAGGGAATTGCAATGGAATAAGTGATATAAAGATTAAAATGCCCCTAGTAATAGTAATAGTAATAGTAATAGTAATAGCAATAATAATAATAATAATCTATACTATTAATAAAAACAATATCCTCAGTTTTAACTTCCCGCCCAAAACAGACCTATAATATTATGGTTTGCGTAATATTGTAAAATATGGTAATACAATTCCTATCCCTAATACAATTGTAAATTCAAATAGAATTCCTAATAAAATATATATTCTTCCCTACGTTCCTATTCGTAATACAATTCTAGACTAGAATTACTAATGATAATAATTCAGTATATATATATATTTCTCTGCAATGCAATCTATACTATTAATAAAAACAATATCCTCAGTTTTAACTTCTCGCCCAAAACAGACCTGTAATATTTTGGTGTGCGTAATCTATACTATATATAAAAACAAAATTCTCACTTTAACCTTCCCGCCCAAAACAGTCATACAATATTTAGGATGCTATTATTTTCTATTTTCCTATTCGTTGTAGAATTCTACATTACAATTTCTATCGTACTATAATTCTACATTACAATTCCTATCGTACTACAATTCTACATTACAATTCCTATCATACTACAATTCTATCGTAATAAGATACAACCTTATATAAATCCCTAATCATATACTGCGAACTTTAAAAGAGAAACGCAGTGCAATTATTCCAGACATCCCCATTGTCAAATCTGAAAATTCTGTTGTTGTGCCTGTTTTTTCTTTCAATTCTCATTGGGTTTAGGGAAACAGATTCGATTTTTCTCAATCTGGCATTAGGGTTTATATAATGTATATGTTCAATATTATATTTTTTTTTTATAATTTTATCTTTATTTTTATTATCTAAATATATAATAAAAAATTTATCCGTGCATCGCATTGTGTAATTGGACAATTATTTGCTATATTTCAAGCAAGAAAAACATCAAAAAAACATAGTTGATCCAATCAATTTCATCAATTGCGCTATATAATATTCGATGTTATAATTTATATAATTGTATATCGATCCAAATATTCTTAAAATATTATAGCAAATCCAATCCGTGCAACGCACGGGCGAAAATACTAGTAATAATAATAATAATAATAATAATAATAATAATAATAATAATAATAATAATAATAATAATAATAATAAACGACTCCTTTTTTTAAAAGGGGGAGGGGTAGAATAGTCCATACAAGACCTTTTTTCTTCTCATCTAGTTTGGAATTGCATTTCTTGGGGGATGGGTAGGATTTTGAGTTCTCAATTCCATGGAATGAGAGAATTGTAATTTTGTGGAATTGCAATTCCTTCCAAGCAAACAACATTATTTTAATGTTAAAGAATTAGGTAAGAAAGCAATTTCAATTCCTTCCAATTACCAAACATCTAGCAGTGAAGGATTAGGGAGAAAAGAATTGAAAATTTTATGGGAGACAAATAATGTGATAATAATGTATAAATTCAAATTCTATTGTTTAATTGGTTGGTATGAGTCTACAGTCTACTTATATTACTACGAGTATTTTATTCAAATATTTAGTTTACATGAGAAATGAAAGGGAATAAAAGTAGTATAAAGACCAAAATGTCCATGAACTTGATATTCCTAGAAGAGGATATAGGATTATTAAAGAGAGATAATTTGGTCCTTACAACCCAACTTTTCTTCCCATGTATTATGAAATTGTAATTCCTAAGAGAGGTAGGATTTGTAATTTCTCATAATTGTGGAATTACAATTCCGCTTAACTACTATTTCTTCCCGTCAAACTGTGAAAATTTTACTTTTTGAAATAAGTGAAAAAAATAATTGTAATTCTCATATACCAAACATGCTATAAATAGTGTGCTTTCATGCTAAATCGATAAATCTTAATGCTAAATGATAAGAATAGTAAGAGTACATTTTATAATTTGACAATATTAAAGCTATCTATTAATTTTTTTTTTTTCAAATTACAAAATGTATCACATCTTTTACTCTTTTTAGTATTTGACAACTTATCATCGACATGTATAATTTCTCATAAATAATGTACCATAAAACTTTTAATTCTAAAAATAGATATTATGTTACTCTAAAAACAAATAATGTACAAATATAGAATAAATAATTTTTTTTAAGGAATCATATATACAAATTAAATTTAAAATGAATTATATTTATTCTTAAATAGCTAGTTAAAATCATTTAGAGATTATTAGTACTTTTACCGAAATTTTTTAAAAAAATCCGTTAATATTGAGTTTTACTTTAAAGAATGTGCATGATGAATGGTGCAGATTATGTTTGTGGATAATAGAGTATTGACATCAACACTACTGGAATTTATCGATGAGAGGCAGCTCCCAGACCTGTATGGAGGGAAACAGCCCTTAGTCCCTATCCATAATTGTGAACACCCACGCCAACAACAACCTCAAAACTCATCATAGCTTTTTACTTTAATACTACTCATGGATTTGTTTTTTCTTATATGTAATAAACTACTTATAATAAATATTGTATGTTAAAATTCTTTTAAAATAATAAACACCTTCTGAATAATATTCTATGAACCAAAAGTTTGTCTCGTGAAGAAATGCAACAAATTTTTAGCCTAAATTCATTATGATATGATCCTTTTGTTGAATTTAACTCTAGATTCTTCTTTTCTCTTTTTTCTTTTTTCTTTTCCATAGCTTAAATTCAACAAATTCATACGTCAATCATTACGATTCATGCATGATTTTAAAATTTGAAAATATCTCAACTTTGATTAATCTAACATAAAAATTCAATAGTTTACTTTTTTTATTTTCAATTTAAGTGTTGCATGCATTAGAAGGTGAGTTGAAATTCACAATATAATTTGTCAATAATTTTGTGAAAATAAAACCTAGGTACTCCCTATAAATACTTAGCTTCTTGATCATAAGAAATTCTTTCAGCATGGTACATAACTATATAGGCAACATGGTTGGCGTGGTGGTTCAAGACAAATTATGCTATGGACCCGGGTCCACCTTGAAAGGTGGACCCGAGTCTATGTTCACAATTTCATAACTCCATATTCAGAATTTCATAGCTCTATGTTCACAATTTATACATGTAAGTTTGAACTTTATGTTCACAATTTTATAACTCTATGTTCACAATATAGAGTTATGAAATTGTGAACATAGAATTATAAAATTGTGAACATAGAGCTATGGAATTGTGAACATGGAGTTATGAAATTGTGAACATAGGGTTATAAAACTGTGAACATGGAGTTATGAAAATGTGAACATAGAGTTATAAAATTATGAACATGGTGTTATGAAATTGCGAACATAGACTCGGGTCCATGGCATAACAACTTGTGGTTCAACACCTCGTCCCTTAAGCATGACGTTGGGAGTTCAATCCCCACCCATATGAATGTAGCAAACCATTTGGCCAGTTCCCTACCACTTAGTGTGCTGACCTTTGGGACGAATGTTAGTCTTCTAGCTGTCAGCGAGAGGGATACCCGGGACAAATGTTAGTCTTCTGGCTGTCGGCGAGAGGGATACATTTGAGAAAAAACCCAAAAAATGGTACATAACTACGTTATATTATTAGTCAAATTGTATTATATGTCATATTTAAGGATGGAAATAAGTCAGGCATGTTTGTAGGGGTTATGGACTGACCTAAGTAGGCCTGACTTGTTTGGCTCGGCCTACTGGTAGGGGAGGAAATGGGCCGAGCCGAACTTTAGTATATATTAGGTATAAAATTGAATACATACATACATATATACATATATATACATATATATATATATATATATATATATATATATATATATGTATAGGCTAGGCATGTAGGCCTGAAGGTCGAGCCTGGTATATCTATGCCTGACATGTTTAGTTTAATAGGCTTTTGAAATTGGTTCTAGCCTAGCCTTTTTACTAAACAAGCTAGGCCTAACTAGGCTTTAATTAGGCTCCTACAAGGGGCCTGGCCTATTCCCACCCTGTAATACCCCGAAATATTTTCTTCAAAAAAAAAAGGGGGGAGGTTTAAATTTTATTTTATTGGCATGCTTGAGATATGATTCATAGATATTCAGAATAATTTTTGCTAGTTAGAATAGTTGTTAATAAGCTGCGATCGTACGTACCGGTCAAGAACCGTAAGAATTTTAGGAGTTGGTGTTCGGACCCGATAGTCCTAGGAAATGGATTATTAGACACCATACTATTATTCTTGAATTTTCTATTTAATTAAATTAGCCCATAGCAGCGAAAATTTATTTGATCGTAGCATCGCTAAATTTCGCGGTGTACCGAACCTGGCCCAATTTTAAGTTCAGTCTGGGATAAATTTTTCGTTTCGAAAATTATTTGATTTTGATTAGTTTCTACCGAGAATTCATCTGTTTTAATCCCGATCAGTCTAGCTAAGATATTTTTCAAGATCAAACCATAGGAAAGTGACACTTGCCACAATTATTTACCACATGTTGGTGTGGACTAGTCAACCAAGTGAGATCCAAATATAAAGCCATTTTTTTCCCCTTTCCCCTTTATTCGGACGAAAAAACACAAGGAGAAGAGAGAGGGAGATCATCTTTTTCCTCCATTGGAGCTTCACCTTCCATAGCCAAAAATTCCTTCTCAAGTCTCAAGCTTTTTGGTAAAACTTTAATTTTATTCGGTAGAAAGCTTTATTTTCCTTCCTAGACCTTGAATCTAAGCTTAGTTTCTTAATATTTGTTGTTATGATGTTAATTTTTGTCCTAGGGTTTTGAGTAAAAATTGGGGAAAAAGTCCAAGATTTGCTTCTACGGTGTTAGTAAACTTTCTCGAGGTAAGGAATCCCTTAAGTAGGTTAAGTTCACTTGAAATTGGATAATTGATTGTTTGGTTGAAATATGATGAGATCTAGGTGGAAATCTTGTGTACATGATTGTATGTATAATATATATGAAATTGTATTTTGCATAATATATAGGAATAAATTGTTGTGTTGAGGAGATGTGGTAGTTAATATGCATAAATATCTAAATTAGCGATGCTAGGTGGATTATATGATATATGTATGTACGTATAAGTATGGTATATATTGATATATATGTATATACGTGTGATGTATGTATATATGTAAAACCGTGTATAGGTGCATATATGTGTATAAATATGGGTATGTATGTACAATTAAAATAAAATTGTTGTATTATGTATATATACATATATGTGATATATATGTTAACCTTGCATACCTATACGTATGAGCATTGTGGAAATTATACTATGTATATGGGTAGTTTGTGAACTTTTATGTGAGTATGCCTAAATTGGGTGAGGCGTTATGTTGATTGCCTAAATACATATATGAAGTATTATGCACTTATGTGAGGTGATAATGGAATAATGTGGGATAGTTACACTTTATTACCCCGGTGTATGGTAATTAGTGTATTATCAAAATGTTTTGAGAAATAAACCTTTTGGACAAAGTTAAGAGTGTTGAATGTTTTCAAGTTGGGACTTGGTTTTGTGGAATATGTTCAAAAAGTAATTTTTGACTCAAGGGAAATGAGGAAGAAGGAAAATTGTTTTCAAACCCTTAGTTTCTAGTAGAGTTGAGGAGGACCTTGATTAGCCTTCGGGTGGCTTAAAGTGCCCTTTGCCCAAGGTTGTTATATTTAGTATGATCATTCATACTGAAGGAGCGAAGTCTATTCGTCGGGTACTATATAACTCGTTTGGATGAGGTATTCCTACGGAGGTGTGCACACTTAAAGTATAGTTACTCTAGAAAGTCCGGGTAGGTGTCGTTTCTATGGACCTAGTAGGGCCAGCTAGGGATCATTTTAACGAACATTACGTCCAGGGGATCAGTGTTAGACCGGGTGACGACCACTGAACCCGAGTTTGATGATCCAAGTGGTCAAGAGAGGGAGTCAAGAGAATACTCCAAAGGCCTCACGCTTTCTACAAAGAAACTAAGTGGAGAATTTCGTATGAAAATGTAGTTACTCTGTAGCTATGTTAAAGAGAGATGTGATGATTGTTTAAGCAAGAAAGAGTGTTGATTAATCCTCTTTGAGAACAAGTTAGCGGAATTTCCCTATGAGGAAGCTTTTCAAGTACAGAGTGGTGATTTAAATGCGAAGTTCATAAAATCTTTCCACTACTTGCTTACATGCTTAAATGTTTAGTGATGCGTTGAGTAATGTGTTTCTTGTTAAGCAATCCCTTATCCAAAGATTTTCTATTGTTGTTCCATTCTTGATTATTACTTGCGAGAGCTATACTTGATTACCTATTTGCAGGTTAAGTGTCAATGAGGAGAATGGTAATAAAGGTTTTGTTTAAATATACCTGTTTTGCAAACCTTTATTTAATTTTGGGTGACCCATGGATCCCTTACTTAGTCGTCGTGCTAACTACACTTCAATGTGTTTTTATTTAACAGATGTCATCTAGTGTGGGCTCCTGGAGCCCGATGAGCTCAGGGAGCTCATCTGAGTTTACCTTCCCGACTATCGACTATGATGACTACTCCCAGTTTTTGATAGGCGAAGACCCCTATGTTCCTGGCTACGCTCCTAATCCTCCTGCTCCTCCTTTTCCGCAGTATAGCCCTCCCCCAGCTTATCCATCTACACCCTCTCGCATTCCGGTTCGCAACTAGCAGCCGATTTTTCTGGATAATGCCAAAGTTAGGCATGGGTTTTATCCCATAGAGGTGTTAGAGGGGAGTGATCCCCTAGAGTTCGTTGTCTTTTATCCCTATCCGTGGGACCCCAGTCCTCCGGAGTATGCCTAACTTTTTGGTGAACACTCCTTGCTACTTTTTGGATCATCTCACCTGGTTCGCGGGTGAGTGGCACCTAGTATGGGGCACGTACACCGGACTGGTGTACTGCCTCTTGGAGTAGATGGTTGGTTGGGAAGGTTTTGGAAGGACTGGTTTTGTGTAAATATTTTTTTTAGCCATAGTAAACTTAGTTGGCTAGTAAGTTTGTAAGTAACTTTAATCTTGGTGTTTTGGGGCCCTAGTGGTCAACTCTGGTATATATATATATATTCGTAGCTAATCTAGCTACTTTTGTTTCTTTCTGCTGAAGTGAATATATGGTTATGTCAAGTAGAAAGTGTGTGTGTGTGAAGCAGTTTTCTTCTTTAGCCTGTGCATCTAGAGTGGACTCTACCGAGGTCGAACATGGTTCAGTCTAGGTGTGGCGGTACCTACTCCGGATGTACGGTATAGCCGGGCCGGGGTGTTACAAGTTGGTATCAGAGCAGTTGAATCTTTAGAGGTTAGATTGGAGTCTAAGCTGTGAAACCCTTGAACCCTAGTTTCAAGTTAATTAAGTTTCGAGTCAGCTTAGGTTCGTTAAGACCAACCTAAGTCGTTATTACAGCCTAATGAGTATAAGTTTCGGAGCAGAGCTGGAACGGAGACCAGGCAGCGTAAAAAGGGGGTATTTCACTTCTACTTTACAAAATCTCTTGATTCTGGTTGCTAAATGCTCTGACTGATACTTGTGCATTCTTATATGTGTTAATCATTTCGTATGATTGCTGTGAGTGAACTTGAGAAGCTGCTATACTAACTGTTTAGTTAACTAACTTCTTAGTAACTTTTATGCATCGGAAGCTAACTCGAAACGATGGTTTAGTGAAAATGCCGCCAAGACGAAATGTACCTGCGGGACGTGACGACGCCACCACGGAAATGGATCGTATGGCTTTGGCAATGGAACAGATTGTTGAGTTTATGATGGCTCAGCAGGCCCAGAATCAAAACCAGGGACACCCTCGGGTCGATTTTGCTAAAGCTATAGCAAGTAGACACCCACCGAATTATGCGGGGGAAGATGACCAAGTGGTTTTGGAAGAATGGATACGGACATTTGATAAACTGCTTGACGTAGTAAATTGCGCGGCCAATCAACGAGTATCTTCTGCGGTTTATTACTTGACGAAAGCCGCAGATAACTGGTGGGCAACGGCTGGACCCGAACTCCTGCAAAACCCAGACTTTGGCTGGGAAGAATTCAAGGAGGAATTGAGGGGACAATTTTACACGGAACGAATTAAGGGAATCAAGTGCGAAGAATTCTTGCGACTGAAGCAGAAAAGAAAAACTGTTCAGGTCTACTATGACCAGTATGTGGAGCTGATGAGATTTGCTCAAGATATTGTGCCGGACGAGGCAAGCAAAGCAAGAAGATTTGTGCGAGGACTGGATTGGGACGTGAGAAGGGCAATCGCACCATTCATGTGCTCCACTCTCAAGGAGGCATATAATCGGGCATCGGATCAGTACCAAGTGTACCTGGATCAACAGGAAGTTTACGGCAGGAACAAGAGAAAAGCTGATGATAAACATAAAAGATTCAAGGTGGATGATCGGAAGTCTAACCAAGGGAAATTTCAACCAAAGCAAGGAGAGATGAGGGGAGGAACAGACCAAGGGAAGCAGTCTGCTTGCGGTAGATGTGGAAAGAGCCATCCTGGAGAAAATTACCAAGGGGTGAGAATAAGATGCTACAAGTGTGGCCTCTTAGGACACAAATTCTATGAATGCTAAACCAGGCTAGAAAACCTCCGGTACTCCTCGCAGAATACCAGGCAAGGAGGAGGATTCAATGGGAACAACGACCGGAAACCTGCGGAGTCAGGTAACAGGGGAGTTAATTGTCCACAAGTGAACCGGAGAAGACCAGCGAACGCTGCCACAGGTCCGAACGACAAAGGGAAGTCACCAATGGGAGAAAACAGCACAGGGAATGAAGGACGAATCTACGTCATCAACAGCGCTCAGGCTCAGGCTGGCGACGTCGTAACCGGTACATTTCTTATAAACTCAGTGCTTGGTTCAGTATTATTTGATACGGGAGCTACCAATTCCTTTATATCATCTACGTTTGCGGATAGATTGAAGTTATGGCCTACTAGTAAGTTAGACTTAAATGTGAGAACTGCCTCGGGGATGGTGGTAGCCTGTAAGGATAGATATGACAACATTTCGATAGAGATTGCGGGATTCAATTGTCCCGGAAATCTTATTCGTTTTGAGCTAGAGGGTATCGATGTGGTACTCGGGATGGACTGGTTGGATATGTATAAGGCTCAAATTGTTTGTAATGAGCGAAAGGTTGTCCTACGAGGACCGAATGGGAAGAGAATATCCTACCGAGGGATTGAGAAGCAACCCGAGCCCAAGTTGATGACAATGCAGAAGTTGAGGAAGTACGCTCACCAGGGGTGTGAAGTGTACCTCTGCTTGGTGCAGGATGTTGAGATGGAAGAACTTGAGATCAATCAAATCCCAGTAGTGCGTGAATTTCCCGACGTGTTTCCAGAAGATCTCACGGAAATGCCGCCGGAAAGGGAAGTGGAATTCACTATTGATCTCGTACCAGGAACCGCGCCAATCTCAAAAGCGCCTTATCGTATGGCACCGAAAGAGATGGAATAATTGAAGACTCAATTGGCAGAGTTATTGGAGAAGGGATTCATCAGACCAAGTGTGTCACCTTGGGGCGCACCGGTACTGTTTGTAAAGAAGAAGGATGGGGAGCCTAAGACTGTGTATCGATTATAGAGAACTCAATCGGGTCATAGTGAAGAACAAGTACCCATTGCCCAGGATCGACGATCTGTTCGATCAATTGAAGGGAGCTGGAGTATTTTCAAAGATTGATTTACGGTCAGGGTATCACCAAGTGCGAGTCGTGGAGCAGGATATTCCCAAAACAGCATTCCGGACTAGATATGGGCACTACGAATTTGTCGTCATGCCGTTCGGAGTGACAAATGCACCAGGGACTTTCATGGACTTGATGAATAGGATTTTCCTTCCATATCTAGATAAGTTCATCGTTGTCTTTATAGACGATATCTTGGTGTGCTCAAAGACAGCGGAGGAACACGAAGAACATCTTAGGACAATATTGCAAATGCTGAGGGAAAATTAAATAAACTTTTTGCGAAACTGTCTAAGTGCGAATTTTGGAGGGAGGAAGTAGCATTTCTTGGTCACATAATCACCAAGGAAGGAATAACAGTGGACCCAACTAAGATAAAAGCTGTAATGGAATGGGAAGCACCCAAATCGATCACGGAGGTCCGAAGCTTCTTAGGATTGGCAGGTTATTACCGAAGATTTGTCCAGGATTTCTCGAAGATAGCAAGACCATTGACAAATCTGCTCAAAAAGACTACTAGGTACCGTTGGAGTGAAGATTGTGAGCATGCGTTCCAGGAACTCAAGAAGAGGTTAACAATTGCCCCAGTATTAACCTTACCTGTTGGAACGGAAGGCTATGAACTATACACAGATGCGTCTCACAAAGGACTGGAATGTGTCTTGATGCAACATGGAAGGGTAATAGCTTATGCATCTCGTCAACTGAAACCACATGAAGCTAACTACCCAACCCATGATCTGGAACTAGCAGCTGTGGTGTTTGCTCTCAAAATCTGGTGACACTACCTCTATGGAGTTACTTGTAAGATCTTTACGGATCATAAGAGTTTAAAGTACATCTTCACTCAGAGAGATCTCAATTTGAGGCAAAGAAGATGGCTGGAGTTGATCAAGGATTATGATTTGGAAATCCAATACCAGGAAGGCAAAGCAAACAAGGTAGCAGATGCATTGAGTCAGAAGTCAAATCACACTCTTTGGGTATTGCCCGAGCAATTATGCAAGGAATTTCAAAGGCTCAATTTGGAAATAAGAATGGGTAGTCAAGTGGAACAAGAGATGAAACTATATCACCTGTCGGTCACCCCAAACCTATTTGAAGAAATCAAACAAGCACAAGGAGAAGACGATGGGGTGAATAAACTCAAGGAGAAAATGGTTGATGGAAAATGTGGTTCATTTGAATTACACCCAGATGGGAGTATTAGATTTCAAGGCAGATGGGTTATACCTACAGGTTGTAAGAAGATAATGGACCAGCTAATGAAGGAAGGTCACTATACACCATATTCAATTCACCCTAGAGGAGACAAACTTTACAAAGATCTGAAACAAAACTTTTGGTGGTCACGCATGAAGAAGGACGTAGCTGAATTTGTGGCCAAGTGCTTAAACTGCCAGAAGGTTAAAGTAGAGAGGAGTAAACCAAAGGGTTTACTACAACCGTTGGAGATTCCTCAGTGGAAGTGAGACTCTATTTCTATGGATTTTGTGGGGGGATTGCCATTAACAAGGTCAGGGAAAGATAAGATATGGGTAATAGTGGACAGGCTTACCAAGACAGCAAGGTTCATTGCCATGAAGGAAACTTGGACTATGACTCAATTGGCAAAGGCTTATGTGAACAAGGTGGTTAAGTATCATGGAATACCCAAGGATATCGTTTCTGATAGGGATTCTCGATTCTTGTCACAATTTTGGCAAGCTTTGTAAGCAGCTATGGGAACGAAGTTGAAACTTAGTACTACTTTTCATCCTATGACTGATGGGCAGACTGAGAGGACCATACAAACCTTGGAAGATATGTTAAGGGCTTGTGTGACTTTCAAGGATCGTGGGATGAACATTTGGACCTAATCGAGTTTTCTTACAATAATATTTATCATGCAAGTATACAAATGGCACCATATGAAGCTTTATATGGACAGAAGTGTAGAAGCCCTCTGTGTTGGGAAGATTCGATTAATTTTGTGACGTTAGGACCCGAATGTCTGCAAGAAATGACAGAAAAAGTCAAGTTGATTCAAGGAAGGATGAAAGCTGCTCAGGACCAACAAAAGTCTTATGCTGATCAAAGAAGGCAATGATTGGAATTTCAAGAAGGTGATAAGGTATTGCTAAAAATATCTCCTACGAAGGGAGTAATGCGGTTCGGTAAGAAAGGAAAATTGAGTCCAAGATATATAGGACCGTATGAAATCCTTGAGAGGATCGGAAAGGTAGCATACCAATTAGCACTACCTGCGGTGATGGATCGAGTACACAATGTATTTCATGTGTCGCAATTAAGGAAGTACGTGTATGATACATCGCATATACTCCAACCTGAGGAGCTGACGTTGGATGAGAACTTATCATATGAAGAAAAACCGGTGAAAATATTGGATACTAAGACGCGGGATACCCGCAGGAAGTCCATAAAGTTGGTGAAAGTATTATGGTCAAACCATTTGGGGGAAGAAGCCACATGGGAGTTGGAAGATGAAATGAGAACGTGATACCCTATGTTGTTTGAGCAAGGTAAAAGAGAACCTTTACCCTTTCCAAATTGAAGCTTCTATTTCAATAAGTATGGTTAACCTTAGTTTCGAGGGCGAAACTCTTTTAAGGGGGGTAGAATGTAATACCCCGAAATATTTTCTTCAAAAAAAAAAAAAGGGAGGTTTAAATTTTATTTTATTGGCATGCTTGAGATATGATTCATAGATATTCAGAATAATTTTTGCTAGTTAGAATAGTTGTTAATAAGTTGCAATCGTACGTACCGGTCAAGAACCGTAAGAATTTTAGGAGCTGGCGTTCGGACCCGATAGTCCTAGGAAATGGATTATTAGACACCATACTATTATTCTTGAGGTGAGGCGCAGGGTGAGGCATTATGTTGATTGCCTAAATACATATATGAAGTATTATGCACTTATGTGAGGTGATAATGGAATAATGTGGGATAGTTACACTTTATTACCCCGGTGTATGGTAATTAGTGTATTATCAAAATGTTTTGAGAAATAAACCTTTTGGACAAAGTTAAGAGTGTTGAATGTTTTCAAGTTGGGACTTGGTTTTGTGGAATATGTTCAAAAAGTAATTTTTGACTCAAGGGAAATGAGGAAGAAGGAAAATTGTTTTCAAACCCTTAGTTTCTAGTAAAGTTGAGGAGGACCTTGATTAGCCTTCGGGTGGCTTAAAGTGCCCTTTGCCCAAGGTTGTTATATTTAGTATGATCATTCATACGGAAGGAGCGAAATCTATTCGCCAGGTACTATATAACTCGTTTGGATGAGGTATTCCTGCGGGGGTGTGCACACTTAAAGTATAGTTACTCTAGAAAGTCCGGGTAGGTGTCGTTTCTTTGGACCTAGTAGGGCCAGCTAGGGATCATTTTAACGAACCTTACGTCCAGGGGATCAGTGTTAGACCGGGTGACGACCACTGAACCCGAGTTCGATGATCCAAGTGGTCAAGAGAGGGAGTCAAGAGAATACTCCAAAGGCCTCACGCTTTCTACAAAGAAACTAAGTGGAGAATTTCGTATGAAAATGTAGTTACTCTGTAGCTACGTTAAAGATAGATGTGACGATTGTTTAAGCAAGAAAGGGTGTTGATTAATCCTCTTTGAGAACAAGTTAGTGGAATTTCCCTATGAGGAAGCTTTTCAAGTATAGAGTGGTGATTTAAATGCGAAGTTAATAGAATCTTTCCACTACTTGCTTACATGTTTAAATGTTTAGTGATGCGTTGAGTAATGTGTTTCTTGTTAAGCAATCCCTTATCCAAAGATTTTAACTGTTCGAATAAGTATCTTAAGTACATGAACGGTTAGAATACTTGACTTAATCTGGGCGCCATACAGATTAGTTAGATAATAGTTAGAATGAACCCTTAATTTGGTTGGCATGTTAAACTAAATTGCATAACTAGTAATGATAGTTGATTCATGTTCCTAGGCTTTTCCAATGTGATTGTTTATTTGATTTTCGATTCTTAGTAATTTCTCTATTCATTTTCCTGAGTTTTGATTCAATTGTTTTGCATTTAAAGTGATCTTTATTGTTGATATTTATTTCTAGTACTTTAAATTGTTAATTCACTTAGTTTACTTTTGAGTTTATTAAATTGCATCGTTACAATTCCCTGATCGACCCTTGCTAAAAGTACACTATCATTACAATTGACTCGTGCACTTGCGAGGACTTATTAAAATTGTCCATCACTAGTGATTCATGTAACTCTTGCCTCTTAACCTCCTAAATGCCAACACGTAATTCAACTCCAATTTGTCATCCTTGAGAACACGACACTCGGGGATGGCAAACGGTTTTTGAATTGTGCTTGACATTTTGGAAGTTGATTCTTAAGAGTTCTTGAATAGCCTTCCTTTTGTTTATTGTTTTTCTTACTTTTGATTGATTGATTGGAAACGTGAGCTTATTCATCTTGCATATCTTGTGCTCACTTGCAACTACTTCTAGTTGCAAAGACTTGTTGTTGGTTAAGCTTCGTGCATGAATTTGTATGGAAAATCTATTAAGGAGCTTACCAATGAGTGCCTACATGGATCCACATGGTTACCCATACCATGGAGGACAACATCTTAGAACTATGCCCCCAAACCTTTGAACATCACCCATATTATCAACCATATCCTTATTTTTATCCACCACCACCTTATCATTATACCCCACCTACATATCCATACTCAAATCCTTATCCTATCTATAACCCTCCACCATATACTATCTCCTATGTGCTTGAAAAGGAGGAATCGTTGAGCTTTATAGCCAAAAATATCAATAACCAATTGTACCATGTGATGAGGGAGATTGACCCGAAATGTGAATTGCCAACAAAAATCATCAATCCCCCTAAAAATGATCCTCTACCTCATAATAAGCCTCTAGCGAAGCACTTAGTTGAGCCACATTTCCACCCTACCTCTCATCCGAACATTTGTTACCCACCCCCACTACAATTTCAACAAGGATATCATGCTATACACTTTCAAAAAACACCATCTCCTACTTCATATTTCAACCATGATCATCCCTTCACTAGATTACCTTGTGATGAATTTTCACCGGACAAAGATGATATCAAGGTTCTCAAAGAAAAGGTGAAAATGTCCATACAAGTAGCCAAGGAAGATACGACTAAGTTAAGGGCCGAGCTCTAGAGTGAAATGAAAGATTATCTTACCATCCATAGGGAGGAAGGACTCCCATTAGACAACATTGAAACAAAAATGCTAGTCATGACAGAGGAATTCATGAATAGGATTTCACCCTGGCATGATTGCAACACCATGGATGATTACCTGATGTTGGGAGTTGAACCGGAAAGGGCCAGTGAAGCGGAAGAAAGCATCGAGTGGAGAGAGGTGAATGTACAAGAAAGAGACATGGGGAGTGAAACTTTAAGGCTTAATGAAATTTTGACTCCCGTGTCGAATGATAAAAAAGAATATGAAATTGAGACTGAGGATGAAGACAACATTAAGGTCGTGTGGGATGATGATGAGCTGGAACAAGGAATGATTCTTAATCCCTTTTGCAGTACTAAATTCAGAAATCATAGTCCTCATATTTTCGTGGATTCTACTTGCGATTCTTGTGAGGATGATTCCTTCTTGGAAAATGATTCCATCAACTTTTGTAGTAAGAATTCGATGAGTGAGGAGGATAATGAGTCATTTTACTCTTCTGATAATGGGTTTGAGGAAAGTGAGAATGTTGACGGAGAGGATGAGGAAATAGTCGAGATTAAAAAGAAAGATGTTGTGCTTACAAAGGAGATTGATTCTATTGACACTTGTACGGGGGGAAATTTGGAAATTTTGGGTGGAGAAGATGAGCATGTGACTTCATGATTGTTCTAACATTTACTCTTGACAAGGAAACCTTTAGGGGAGGACTAGGAGTAGAAGAGAAAGGGAAAATGCATGCTAGCTTTGAGAAATTAGGGCGAGTTTGGATTGACGATGTTTACCAATCTACACTAATGGCTATTCCCTTCCTCGTTTTTGAATTCAAGGACGACCTACACCTCCAGGCAGTCTTTGAAGCGAATGTTCATGGAATGCTTGGTAAAGTCCCCAAATCGGTGTGCTTCGAAGGATAGAACACACCGCGTCTAGCTAAAGACGTTAAACATGACGCGCTTGGCAGGCATTCTCAACGTTATCTTTTAGTTTTAGAACTTTCATCCTTGTTATCATCTTATTTTCTTTTAATTATTAGTAATTTCTGTTTTTCGTATCGTTCATTTGAACTAACAAAACAAATTATGCATTCGGGAGGCACGTTTTGTCCACAAATCACCAGCAAGTCATCAACAATAGCAAAGGAGGCAAAAATTACTAAAGTGGGACTTATTAGACAAGTCCACGCCGCCCTCACGCGTGGAGGAGGTGTGGACAATTTCCAGTGTGTTCCCACACCGTCATCCATGCGTGGAGCCGGCGTGGACCAAAACCAGCGCTCATCTCGCCACCATCTACGCGTGGAGGTTGCGTGGACAGGCACCAGATGGGTTGCATAAAAATGGTGAAAAAAGTGTTTAAATATTTCCCCTTCTTCATTTTCTCTAATTCCATGAGCAAAACACTTCCTAAAGGCAAAAACACTCCATCTTAAGGCATTTTTCTTGCTAGATTTCAAGGCCATTTCATATTCCAAGTCATCTAAAGAGGTAACCTCCATATTTCCTTGCTTTATTTGGTTCAAATGCTAGAGTTTTGCTTTGTTGGGCATCTCTCTATAGACCTACATTGTGTTGTATTCTCCCATGCCTACATTGTTTTAAAAAGGATATCTATGTTGAGATTGAACTTGTATTGTTGCTACATTGTGGGAATTTCATGATTATGTATGACCATTTGTGCTAGAATGATGAACCCTAGGTGTAAATTTGGGTATCTCTTGCTTGGTTAGATTAGATGTGAAATTGGAAGCATTTGTAAAGAAGAATGATGTTTTATTGCTTCATGAATGCTACATTGTCGTTTCCACATACACATTTGTGGAATTTTGAGCTTACTTGTTCATTTCATTTTCAACCTCAACTTGGTCTTGAGGAAGAAGATGAAGTTGACTTTTGTGTTGACTTTTGAATTGAAAATTGCTTCTAGTATGTGGGAAGGATTGTATGACCATTGTTGTTTGTGAATTTGGAAAATTATTGAGGAGATTGTTGAAAAGAGTTAAAAAATTATACAAACGAAGTGTGAGGATCTTGAGTTTTTATAATGCAATCCATGATGATAGATCTTGAATTGAAATGATAAAATATTTCCTTGTATTATGTTGTAATTGTTGATTTTTTTTAGGAAATGTCTTCCCCTGAATCTTTCGCACACCAAAGTGAAGAACGTGCTAGGAAAGGGAAAGCTCCAGTGGAGGAGCCCAGTGTTCAATTCCCCGAAATGAGGTATGTGGAAGTCTCGGCGGCAAACCAGGTGCTGCTAATGAGTTCAAGTATGAGAGCCAGATGCCATTACTTCCTACAGCACCCGATTGTCCAATGGAATTACATCGATCTATCTACTTTGGACTCCTTCGAATGCAGACGAGGAGTTGAGCGCCTTATCTATGAACCTTATTGGAACACCATTTTTGGATGGCGCCACAACACTTATACCCCTCTGGTCCATGAATTTGTTGCAAGCCTTGAAGTGACCGGGGTAGTGGGAGACCTGAGAAGCCCAACAATCCGATTCTATCTCTTTAACGATGACCACCACATCTCTGTCAACACATTGGGCGTTCTTCTCAGATTCTACAGCAGGGAGGATCAAACGCGAAATTGGTACCGAAGACTAAAATGGGATTTTTGGGACCGTGACACTCCGAGAAAATATTGGGCAACAATAGCCAAACCGGGAAGTGGCTGGAGCGGATCAAGAGTTAATGTTTCTCAAATCACTCGGGAGGACCTCAAGGTTGTTAGAAGGATAATTGCTCACTCTTGGGGTGGACGAAAGGGAAACCATGCTAAAATCTACAAGTCTGATCTGTTTGCAATGTGGAGTATGGACACTAGAAGGCCCGTGAATATGGGAATGGTGTGCAAGGGTTGGTTGCAGGCGCAGCAGCACAACAAGGTGCAGTCACTATTTGTAGGGCCCTTGGTAACCTGCTTGTGTCTCGCTCTAGGATACCAGGTGAAATTGGACTGGTTTGATTACAGGATCCCGGAGGCACGGATAGTTCCCATGTCCCTTATGAGGTGACGAAACTGAAGCTTACCCACGCACTAAGGGTCAGAGAGGATGCAAGGGTGGCCAGAAGGACTACCGTCACACCACCTACACCATCTACGCGACCCTCAACTCCATCCTCATCATCTCCATCTCCATCTGCCTCACCATTATACTCACCACTCTATTCACCGTTATACTCACCACCACGACATCCGACAACATCTTCATCATCCGTACCACCTGCTGCATACCCAATCTTATCTCCAAATACTTCAACTTTCTCTACATCGAAGTCTACACCACCCACCACTGCTGCACCAGTCTCCTCATCTCAATATCTTGAAGTACCGGGACGTTTTATCACCGTGACGGACTGGAAGTCGATGTAAGTCTTTCAGTACCAACTACGCTTGGAACAATTGCAGAGGATGAACGACCTGGCAAAGGAACAGATCAAATCCATCGATACCCTGAACGTGAAGTCGGATCAATCCAGGAATGAGAATGCGAGCAGAGGGCTCAACCCACCAAATGAAGGAAATTGAATTCCATGGAAATGTTTGTTTGAATGATTGAAGGTGATGATCTGTTGGTCAATTGTGGACAATGTTTTATTTTGTTTTGTTTACTTTCTTTTCATTTAGTTCTACTTGGCAAACATTTGGTAGCTTAATTGTTGTTACTAGTTTTGACGTTTTGTCTAGCCAAGGACGTTAAACGTGGCGCTCTTGGGAGGCACCCCAAGCCAAAAAACAAGAGAAAGAGATGGAAGAGCAAGAGAAATCAAGAAACAAGTGGAGAAGAAAGGTAGAGCTCATATTCTTTATTCTTTCATACTAACCTTTAATGTAGGAGATTTTTTAAGGGCGTCAACATGCACATATGCTTAAATGGAGGGATACACAGTGTTGGTATATTTTTCTATCCCTCTTTCATTGTGGATGCCCTGTTTGCTTTTAAATTTGAATATTATTTTCTATGAGTGTGCTTACTTTGATATGCATATGATGAGTAGTGTGATCTTGTTTATAAATGGTGCTTTAGTTGATTGTCCAGGCCCGAAAACACTTCTAAGTGTGGAAAGGCATTATTATTACTTGTTTAAATGACCCTTGCTCCTTGTCCACCGTTCCTCATGGCAACATCGAGGACAATGTTATTTTCTAAATGTGGAAAGGATGTGTTGCATGTATATACTTAAATTGATTGATTGATTCAGTTTATTGGGTGTATGATTTTGGAGAGTGTGTCATTGTCAATACTATCTAGGAGGAATTATAATCTTTTGCCAAGAACATTTTTGAAATATGCTTTGGAAGTTGCCTTTTGCACCGAAAATTGGAATCTATAGAACCAAAATGGTTCAAATCTTTGTGTGCTTTCATGTTATTCACCTTTTATTTTGTTGGGACCTTAGTCAAGTATCTCTCGAAGTGGGAGTGTGTACCCTCTAATTTAAGAAAGATAATGTAAGTGAAGCCCGGGAATTGAACTTAACTGGTTGGGCATGGGGCAAAAAGAGAGCCTAAAGGTGAGAATGTGATATCATACCCCGATTCCCTAGAAAAAGGCACGAGGGGTTGAAATGGCGAATTGAGAAAAAGGCTAAAAATGGCCAAAAATGGCCATTCCTAGAGATAAGATCCGAGGTTAGCCGTCTCGCTAGGATAAGGGGCAACCATTACACCATTCTGCAAACAAACGTAGAAATCTACGTGAAGTTGGTTGTCCCAAAGAGATCCTAGGTGATGAGAAAATTGAGAGGAGGTCAGCCGCCCCGTTGAGATTCAGACACCCATTGCACGGACCTTCGAAAAGGCATGGATCTCCATGTGAAGTCGGGTCGCCCGAGAACGAGATCCGAGGGGGTTGAGAAGGTGAACCCCTACACTCACTTATTTTTGCGTATAGGGGCTTTGGCGTAAGGTCGGATGTTTGGTTAGAGTGTACACATCGTTCCCACTAGTGGGATCGGCTTAAGGCCCCTACAAAATAGAAGGTGAATCCCCTATTGTTTGCATGTTAAAAAGGTGTGAAAATGGTTTTCATACTGTGAAATCTATCTTATAAGATTTTTGCTCCCTTAGCATATTCTTCAAATTTAATTGGCATGGGCTTAGCATTCTTGGTAGATAGTATAAGAGGATTTCACTCTCTCTGTTCTGTAACACCCGCAAGTCGCTTGGTCAATCAATTAATGTGAGTACTTAACTATTCTTAGTGCCTAAATGATTAGAGTTTAGACAGAAGACTTGCTTGAGGACAAGCAAGGTTTAAGTGTGGAAACTTTTATAAGAGCTAAGAATAGTCGAGTTTAGGGTCAATTATAGGACGTTAATGCGCGGTTTTGTCACCCATTTGTAATCATTTCATGCGTAAAAGACTCTGATGTTGTCAAATTTGCAAACTCGACTTTTTATTATGTTTCAAAGTAATTCTCGCAGGACATAACAGGATCCAAGGCCGAAAAGAAGGAACAAACGGAGAAGCAACCGAGTAGGGATCAATCCATGCTGCCTCCACGCGTGGAGGAGGCGTGGAACATTTCCAGTAGGGTTCCATGCCATCTAGCTAGGTTGATGCCATGAAAATGAAGATATAATAGGATTTCTTGGATTAAAGTGGTATCTCTTCTCTACTCTTATCTTAGTTAATTGCATTTCTATTTCCTTTTCATTTCTCTTGTGTTATCTTTTGTTTGTTACTTTTGCTTTGGATGATGATTGCTTAGCTTAGATTAGCGGATTGGTGGCCCCAAACTAGTTGATGTGGTTGATGTGTTAAAATATTTCCATTTGATTGTAGATATGATGAATGAGGATTCTATAGCTTTGTGTGGTTGATGATTGATTTGATTTGTGCCTAAGTGTGGCCACCTTAGGTAGCAAAGTTGAGGGAAGTGTGGATTGCGCAATAGCGGATCCACACGAGTCCTAATTAACCACATCCCCGCCCTCACTCCGAAAGGACTATCTGAGAGGAGTGGTAGACCAAGTGCTCGATAAAATGCCCCAACCGAATGAGGACTTGGGAGTCCGAGTGTGACACCACTCGGTGATGGTGCCTTAAGCTCCCTAGTTTGGGTCCGAACCGCATTATCTACAATCCCCTTAGTAATGTCAACCGCATGAGCTAGCTAAGACTCCCAATCCCCGTTCCTCTTAATTGCTTAATCTAGTTTACGGTTGTTTCCCCTTGCTTTTATGATTCTTTCGTTTTCTAGCCATTCATGTAACTCTTGCGTCTTAACCTCCTAAATGCCAACACGTAATTCAACTCCAATTTGTCATCCTTGAGAACACAACACTCGGGGAGCTTTTCCTCGTTTTACCACCTTCATTACACCTCACCGTAAACTACAAACATCAGCGTGGTATTGATATCACCCGGAGGGGTCAAGATGTACCGGGCATTCCGCTTCAACTTCCAGTTGTATAATAACGAAGCGGAGTACGAGACCCTAATCGGAAGGCTAAAACTCGCGAAGGCATTGTCAGCTTGCCGCCTTAAGATCAGGTCCGACTCTCGATTGATAGTGGGGCAAGTCAATACCCTATTCGAAACCAGGGAAAATAGGATGAGGCAATACAAAGAGATAGTGGCCCAACTACTTGCAAAATTAGAACAATGGGAATTAGAACAAATCCCAAGGACAGAAAATGGGGAAGCTGATCTCCTCTCTCGCTTGACACAAGGGGTCAAGGAGTACCTTGAGTACATCTCGAGAATTGCTCAGGTTATCGAGGTTGAGACGCCTAGTACAGAGAAAGACGAGGTATTAGCCTTCTTCCCCGCCCAGTAGTCATGACCACGGTTCGGTTCCGGTTCCGAACCGGCGGTTCCCGGTTCCGAAATCGGCCGAACCGGAACCGAACCTTCCAAGTACGGTTTGGAACCGGCGTTTCCGGTTCGAACCGCCGGTTCGAACCAGATTTTTTAAATTTTTATTTGTAATTTTTTTTTAATTTTTAAAATTGTCCAAATTCAACAATTAATATTTTTTGTTGAAAAGTTTTCATTCTAAAATGTGTTTAAAATAGTTATATTAAATATGTAAACTTCAAAGTTAAACTATATTTTAAAAAAATTATTATAGTTGAATTTTAAAATGTTTTTTAAAGTTTAAACTTTAATCAAATAATGATTAAACTTTAACTAAATAATAAATAATAATTAAAAAAAAAGTCTTTTTAAAAAAAAAAAAATTCCGGTTTGGAACCGGAACCGTCCAGTTCTGGTCCGGTTCCAACAGTGCACGGTTCGGTTCGAACCGAACCGTGGTTATCCCTACCACCCAGGATGAATGGATACATGAAATGCTCCTATACAATTCAAGCGAGTCACCCCTAATGATCTGACTCGTGTAAAGAAGGTGATGACAATGACTCCCTCCTATCGGGTGATAGAAAGTAAACTATTCAAATTATATTTCGGGAGGCCACTGCTGAGGTGCCTCACCAAGGCAAAAGCCGAGCGTGCAATATTTGAAATGCATGAGGGTACTTGCGCCGCCCACCAGGGGGCGAGAGCACTCGCAAGGAGGGCTATCTTGCAGGGATACTATTGGCCCCGCGACAGGGTCGATTGTCTAGAGTGTGTGAGAAAGTGCCATGTTTGTTAGTAGTTTGCATTTTTGCCTAGCAATTTGGCATCCCACTACACCCCGATCACCTTGGCAATCATGTTCGCTATGTGGGGCATCGATATACTCGGATCGTTCCCAAAAGGAATAGGTGGGTTGAAGTTTATAATAGTAGCAATTGACTACTTCACTAAATGGGTAGAAGTAGAGTCGCTGGCTTCTATCACAGGACATCAATGTCGCAAGTTCGTATGGAAGAACATATTCACAAGATTCAGGCTACGTTACAAATCGTGTCTGATAACGGTAAACAGTTCGACAATCCTGATTTCGGAAGGTTCTATGCATATTTTGGGGTAGAGCACACCAAGGTGGCCGTAGCGTATCCAAAGGCGAACCGCAAGGTTGAGAACACCAATAGGATAATACTTGATGGTATAGCAAGGAAGGTCAAGGCGACCAGATCTACATGGTACAAAGAATTGACATCGATCCTATGGGCATACCGAACCACACAAAGGAGAGCAACCGATGAAACACCCTTTGCCCTCACCTACAGCTGCGAGGCCAAGGTCCTGATAGAGGCACTAGTGCCATTGGGCAGGGCGATGCAGTATAACCCGGGGCAGAACAACGAAAATCTCAAGGTTGAACTAAACTTGTTAGAGGAAAGGTGCATGTTGCTAGCATGAGGCAACAGGCAGCCCACAACCTTAAAAGGTGGTGTTTCTAAGTCAACAGGACGTGATCCCTAAAACTCGGCGAATACCCCAACTCACCTAGGTATATATGGAAAGGTATGCAGCCTAGCGTGCACTTAAAAAAAAAAGGTCTCTCAGCCCTAGAAGAGGTACGTGGTGCTAGCATGAGGCAACAGGCGATCACAAATCTCAGAAATTTCATGCAGGGTATAGGAAGGAAGAAGCAGTTAGAACACAATCAAGACAAAATAGAAGGTTTTATTCAAATCAAGGAAGAAAGGCGAAGGTACATGAAGACTAAGTAATAAAGACAAAATAGAAGGTTTTATTCAAATCAAGGAAGAAAGGCGAGGACTAACTAAAAAGAGCATATAGTAAAGCGACCGGGATAAACTACCGGCTCACTCAGGAATGTGGAGTAGCAGAACCATCCGTAGAGCTTGAGAATCCAGAACTAGAATGAATGGTAGTGCCTCCAATACTAGAAGGATTGATATTCCCACCAATGCATGTGCCTCCAATATCTTGCTGAGATGCTATGGCAACTGAGGACGTGACTCCTTCCTAAAGCCTCTCTGGTGTGACAAGGAATGCGCTCTCTAGGGCAGATGAGGTAGAAGGTATCACTGGGGGGGACGGATGCTTGAGGGGTAGGATATTTGGTAACATCCATCCCTTGATGCTGAAGGTGGAGAAACACCGACTCAGCTTACCATATAGGTCCTACTGCATATCCCTCCAGCCCATATAAAAAGCAGTCTCTCCCTCACGCACTATGCGAGCCCTACCCTCATCCGTATCTCGTAGTCATACCTCTATAATGGGGCCCATAGCCGACCTACCCCCTAGTGTCCTCACCCAATCCATCAGTAGTATAAAAGGGGGGGTTTGGTCCATACCAGACATCCCCGAAGACACGATCTACTTCTTAGCTAAGTGGTTTAAGTCTTCTTCTCCCTGCTGGTGTGCATGGGTTCAAGTCCTGGTGGTAACTTAATTGGGTTACTTTATTGTATTTATTTATTTATTAGTAGTCCTTCTATTATTTGGGTCACCATTTCTTGGGGCGGTGCTCTTTGGGCTTTGTACGCATTCTATTGAGCCTCACGCCCCTGTTAATAATATTGTTATTTCCTATTTCGTTCTATATTGCTATACCCGGTTTATGATGGACCCAGTCCCGATAAAACCATCAAATTGTTTGTTAATTGTTTTTACTGTTATAATATTTAATGAAGTGTCGCGACTTAATTATATGAGTTGATTGTTAAGTATTTATGAGATTATATAGGATGACAAGCAATAATGCAATTTAATTTATTCCTAAAAAGTTAACGAGCATGCTAAAGTCATGACTTGTTTTGTTTTATTTTATTTTATTTTATATTATATTTTAATGCTATTATGTTCACATCGTGGTGATATACTTATGTAGTTATATATTAGTTTTGTATTATGTATATTTCTTAAATTATTTAGAAATACTTATTAAAGTTTTTAAAAAGACTTAGCATGTAGGTTTTTAAGAGGCTTAAAGTATGACTTACTTTGAAGCCTTTTTAATAGCCTACATATTAAACAGACTTTTAAAAAAGACTTCAGGCCAGGTCAGGCCAATTGTAGGGTTAGGCTTGAGCCTGACAAAAAGCCTACATACAGGCTCAGGCCAAGTCCAGGCTTTAGATTTTCATAACAGGCCCAAGCCTAATTTTCTAAAACTCGGCTCGACTCGGCCTATTTCCATCCATAGTCTTATTTAGTGATATATAAAAAAGAGTACAATTTTATCAAATTAATTATAAAGAATTTGAGCATTGGGTTTGAGGGTTTAATGACGGAAAATTATACTATGAAGTAGGTTCTATCTTGCATTGTAGACTCGCTTAAAAAATAACCTTCAGATTCTATACTTGCAGTATGTATCTGCAGTTACCATATTTTGTATATGCAATTAACAATTTATGTGTCTATAGTTATCATGTTATGTGTCTCTAATTTCCATGTATGCTTTAAATTTTTTTTATAGATACAGAAACGGTTAACTGCAAGTACATAATGTGTTAATTGCAGACACATAATTTTTGGACTAGGGTTCATAATGCAATATGAACCCTAGTCTATGATATAACAATGACTAGTTGGGCATATGCTAAGGAACCAAAGTTTGAATATTTAATCAAATAAACAGTTGGATTAAAAAGCTAAGGGTGTACCAATGCACAATCCTTATATCATGGACCAAGGTTCACAGTGCACTATAGACCCTGGTGCATGTGTATGTGTCTTATGTTGTGAGTTTTTGTGTCTTGTGTTATAATATTCTGTACCTTAAGAATATAAAATCTATACCTGAAAGAAATAAGTAATTGTGTCTTATGTTATGAATTTATGTGTCTTGTGTTGTGAAATTCTATGCCTATAAACACAAATTATGTACCTAAATCATATTTGAAAAATAAGTAAATCATATTGGCTATTTTGGATAAGAGTGAGTATAGTTGGATGTACATGGAAGTTGACGTTTTCCATCGGTGGTACATAGATCGAGTTGTGCATGTTGAAGTCCGAACTCATATAATCGGTGCTTGATCTCTGCGATTGTTGAGGTATTCCATAGTATTCTTCTTCTCGAATGTGTTCTTGTGGGTGTGCTCTGTTGACTTGTGGTTCTTCTAGGATTGGTTCTTCATGGTTAATCTGTCCTAGTGGATTAACTGGTATTGGGGGCGAGTTTAGTATAGCTGCTCCTCTTCCTTGTGGATTTCTTGTTGCGCTTGACGAAGCCATTTGTGACCTTTGGGTATTTTTCTTCCTAGTTGCTCTGTTGATTTCTGGAATGTAAGGTAATAAGCCTCGATTTCCTTTTGCTCGTGTATGCATTCACCTATTTAGATTATCAATGAAGCAAAGATTCCACAATTGACTAAAAGTAGTCAAATGGGTAAGTAGCAAAAACAAATAAAATAGAAAATGAAACAAAATAAAGTGGTGTGGATTAACAATGCTCAAATCTAGCAATCATTCAATCAAAGTAAACAAAAACATTTGACAACCTATTGCCTTCCCCGGCAACGGCGCCATTTTGACGTGCTTGTTTTGCGTAGGGTGGAATGTCAAAAGATGTGTGTGTGTTAAAATGGAAAGTCAATGACTCCCCGAGTGTTAGTCTTGAAGGAAGGACGTGGAGGTGTGTCAAGTGTTCGAGCGTTCACGTGATTGAGTCATGTAATAGATGTGAGCGTGGTGAATGACGATTTGAGAGTGAAAAGGTTCATAAGGTTTGTGTGAGAAAAAGGGGTAAAAACAAGTATGAATAAATGTATGTAAAGAGGTAGGGATTGGATAGTGCTCATCTTTGTTGCATCCTAATGTGTCTAAGGTGATGGATAAACGAAGCAAAGATGTTAGCTATTCAGGAGTGTGTCTTCTTAGTCCTCTTCCACCTTTGTGTACTAAGGCTTCTTGGACTTAGGAATGCCTTCAAGCATCCAAAGTTCTAAGAGACATTTTATCAAACACTTTAGCTACACACTTTCCTACTATTCTTAAGAAGTCCATAGGATCTATGATTGTTACAAAGCTTCAATCCTAACTCTAATCAAAGACATGAAAGAGTCAAGAGCTCAATCTCTCATCTAGATTGGCCAAATCCAAACAAGATATCATCAAAACAACAATCAATAGACAAGAATTGGTATTCCAACAATCCAAGCATTTAGATCCAAAATAAGATATAAAATCATCACACTAGCAACATATCTTCACACAATCCAAATCCCTAGATTAAACTAGCCACACATGATAAGAAATTCAAGACAATAGTTAATTCAATCCAAGAACAAAATAGTAAAATAGATTAAGATGTAATAGAAATCACCTAGAATTGAAGTGATCCTTCAATCCAAGCTTGTTGTCTTGCTACAAGGAGAATTCTCTAAACTAGCTAAACTAATCTAGGAAATGAAAAATATGGAAAAACTCTCTAAATGATCCTAGAAATTATCCAAAGTGAACCCCCCTCTGAAATTCTATCAATGGGGTTTAAATAGTCTCCTAAATGTAGCCCTAGGAGAAATTTCGCGCAGTGTCAACTCCACGCCCCTCCACACGCGTGTGGCCGTGCGTGGATGTCTACTGGAAATTGGCCACGCGTGTGGAGGTCCTTTTGGGTCCTTCGGGGCTCCGGATTTGCTTGGTTCGTTCCTTAAGCTCAGTTTTCGTTCCTATTGGCTCCCGGGACTCCTGTATCATCTCAATTTATGCTAAAGGTAGCTTTGCGTGCGATTAGTGAATTTAAAACATATTTGATCACAAATTTATCATGTAAGGATACTAAAAACGTTGCAAAGCACCCTAATATGTACTCAAATAATGGGTATCTTGTGAGCTTATCACATTTTCAACCTGATCATTGCCTTGGGAGTAAGCCATAGACGCTCGAACAGACTTCGTCCCGATCGTGGCCAAGAAATTTTGAAAGAAACGGCTTTCAAACTACTGACAATTTTCTATGACAATTTGCACGAGAACCCCGAACCGGGACACCACGTTTCTCTATAGGAATCTCTCACACTGTTGGGAAGTGATAGTGGTCAACGGCTCAGCTTTAATCCACTTTGAGAAATAGTCCACCGCCACAATAATGAACTTTCTCTTACCGGAGAGCTCGGGGAATGGCCCAATTATATCCACCCCCCACCGAGCAAAGGGTATGGTTATACTGACCGGTTGTTACAATGTCAATGGTCGGTCAGGCATCTTAGTAAATATGTTGAAGTATTCGTTTAAGCGTACAAGGTATTTAGTAAGTGAGCTCGGGAATGAAAGGTAATAGATCGGAGGTTCCAGAGCTAATGTGAATTAGGTGAAAATGCCAAAAGTCTCCCTCTTCAGGTAATAAATGCGCTATTTATAGGCTTATAGAGGGAACACATGTTGCGCCCCTGGCATGCTTGCCACGTGCTTCGCATGCACTTTGTGGGGTCGGTGGCTATATTGATTGATTCACGTGTCTTCATAAGCCTGACAAATCGTAGAGGATGTGATCAGTCATAATGTCATTTCGCCACTTCTATTCTCTGATGTAAAACGGTTATCAGCTTGGGATACCAGGCTAAGGCCCCGGTCGGGGCCGAGCCCAAGACAGTTTACTTTGAGCGTATACAATCGATTGCAAACATGCCCTCCACTCCGGGGTCGGGTCTCACCACAGATCAGGTCGAATGTGGTCAGGAATCAATTCCCGTGCTACAAGGACTACAAACCGAATGCATATACGACCATACGCCTAGGGTATATTGCCCATCAATACTCAAGAACAATAGAATGTGCATCATAGGTGGAAGTGTGCAAGAAGTTGACAGTACCTATAACTTTAAGCAAAAGCAATTAAATGGCTTTCTTTGTGCACTAGTTGGCAATGACTCTGGTTACTTCATGTCTCTTAGCATCACAGCACACCCCATCGTCAAATCTTCAGCATTAAAAGGATAGCACCCGAGAGCCAAAAATCGCTAGTTAAATGCCTAGCTGTAAACAAAGAAAGCCCAAGTTCAAAGTCTACCATCATTATTGTGTGGAGTGTGGACTATACTCTCAAATAATGTACATTTAGTATAAAAATAATGTATTTTTAGTATATTAAAAATGTATATTATATCCAGGAGATGTACATTATTTTTGTAATGAATATACATTATATTGTATAATGTACATTCAATACACAAATAATGTACATTTTGTTATGGTCCACACAGCATTATGTGGACCATGCTCCACACAATAATTTGCCCGAAGGCCTAATGTATGTGACCTTGTTATTAAATTATCAAATTACCCAAGTCCAAAGTCTTCTTAATCCATTCATGTTTCTAATTTTCTATGTGAATTTGAGTTACATACCATTTTAAATAAAAGATTCGTTAGATATAACTTTTTGTATATATAAATTAAATAAAGAGTAAATATCCAAAATGGTCTCTCGATTATGCCATAATTCACAAATTAATCCTCAACTATCAATTTTATCAATTAGGTGCTCAACTATTCAATTATTACTCAATAATGCACAAATCAATCCTTCGTTGAGGACCTTATTGAGTAAAAATTGAATAATTGAGGACTTTATTGAGTAAGAATTGAATAGTTGAAAACCTTATTCAATAAGAATTGAATAGTTGAGGACTTAATTTACTAAACTTAATAGTCAATGATTAATTTGTGAATTTCATTATAGTCGTGGACCACTTTGAGTATTAACTCTAAAATAAAATTAAATTTGAAGTCAATACAAATTTTTTGTATAGACAATGTGAGAAGAAACACAGTTACATATTTACATAAACCTAGTCTAAGGATACAACTCTATCAATGCCTGTGAATGAAGAACCTGGTCAAAATGGATCGAAGGAGTGCATCAATTATGCAATGTCCAAAAGTGAGAAATCATAATCTGTCAACAATCAACATCTAATGTGCATACAAATTTACTTAATTTTGTTTTTTTGAAAATACAAATTTACTTAATTATTTATAGATGTACTTGAATATTTAAAAAAGAAAACACACACACCTTCAAAAAAAAAAGAAAAAGAAAACACACACACGCAGCAACAACAACAAAAGCTCATTCATTAGTATAATTGATGAATTGATAACGAAGTGTGTATATACAGGAACATTGAATACCTGGAGATTTGCTTACAAGCTATACACCGTTTGGTGTTTACCCCCAAAAAATTTAAAAATAAAAAAAAATCTGAGTTCCCATATGCTATGGCCCCAATTGCCCGATATGGAAACTAAACAAAAACTCATAACCACTGAAACAAAACATTTCTCTACCTGACAAACTATCAATTAGCAACCTTTTCATCACACCAACCCATTGGTCCTATGAACAGACAAACAAAATCAGAGTGAGAATTAGTGGTGTCATTGTTGTTCATCCTGTTCGGGTGGGGAGGCGGGAACAATGGGCATGAAACCCCTCCCCCCAAACACCGGACGCATGAATGCATTGTCAAATTTTCTCCAGTAATGGTGGACTGTGTGAGAGGGAACTCTTAGCAGCATTCGTAAGCTGTTTGGATGGGATGCAAGACGGCTCTCCAGATCAGTCTCTGAATCCTGTTCTAGAAGTGGCACAGTGAATGACTTTGGGGTAAGTGGCTCAGGGCTGACCTTTACATTCATGTGTTTAGGCGAGTGCAGCAAGGTTCTGATCAAAGGTTTGGTCATTAACCCAAATACCTGTACAAATGCCCGAGAAAGCATTAGAATCATCAACAGATCAAATGCAACAATATCAAATTCAAGTGAGTAGCCTGCCTATGCTCCCTCCCTCCTGGGTAGCATTTTTACACAACACAGCTAAAAACGTCATTTCTAGAACTAATTAATTGCAGTGTAACCAAACAAACTTAAAAGACCATTATATTGCTTGGTTATCACTACTTTAGAACTTGCTTCTCAAAGCTAATGCAGGTTACATCCACAAGATCAATGTTCAATTCATGCATTAGTATTCCTCTCTCTATCCAAAGTACAATGAGAAAATGAGGTTGTCTTACCACCGTGCTGAAAAGAACAACGGTAATAGTGCTTGTGATCATTATTGCACTTTCTCGGCATTGGCTATAGCCTACCCTTGTAAACTGCATTATATGCAAATTATAAGAAAGTCAGTAATAGAACCTGCCTAACTGATTATGAATTTTCTATTGCACTTTGCATGCCCATGATATAATAGTAAGGCAGGCATTACTTATCATGATTAATGAAGTTGCGGACTATCATAGAATTATAGTTGCTACTTTATGGTGGAGCTTGCATATCCACCGTTTAATTTGCATGAAACACAATTAGTTATCTTACCCGGTTGTAAGCAAGGGCCATGGAAACAGCACCTCTCATAAGCCCTGCCCACCATATTGTAACCTGCAAATCACAGCATTGCATGAAAACAATGGACCCATATAATATAACCAGAAGAGGTAAACTCAAGATATAGTTTAGAGTCATACTTGTCGGTTAATGTCAATCTTTTCGTCTGGGGACGTTTTGGTCAAGTTGGATAAGAATGACAAGGGAAAGACAAAAGCAGCTCTTCCAATCATAAGCAGACCCAAAAATATTGAGCTAACCTGAATTGATGTTCCAGGACTGACAAATGAAAACCAATTGTTAAAATGCATGTTAAATACCAATATAAATGTATAGCAGAATGACTGAAAATATACCTTTCTCTTACAAGCCTCCACTTTTCAATGTCTAAAGCATCCATGCCGACATAAAGGAATATAAATATCTCAGAGATAAACGACAATGTAGCAAAAGCATGCCTGCATATCAAAAGAAAAAGTGCTAGTAAGATTACTACTTTCTCTTGAGTAATAGTAAGCAGCTTTATGGTTGAGAAGTATACTCACTTGGTGGTAACTCTAGAACTTTCAGTGACATTATGCCAGGTATAATGTGACATCACAATCCCGCAGAAGAAGACAGTAAGGATGGCACTTAAATCGTAAAACTGCAAGAACATTAATTGTCAATTAAAGAATTAATAAGCTCCTCCATTGACAAAACCAGTAAAATTCTAAGTTGTTGGAAACACTTACTTCAGCAAGCATATATGATAGGTAAGCCATAAGAATCATAATGGCTACCTCACGATCAGTGGAGTGCCTGTAACAAAGGAGATAATTAGGTGACAGGTATCTTGAAAAGAAAATATATTGAAAGCTATTTGTTCCAAGCTGTATTGTTGAGCCTTGCTTTAACAAATGAACCTCAAGTGTGAGGATAATAGAGCTAACAATTACAGGACTCTGTACTCTATGGGTAAGTGCTAAGAGGCAATTATCAGTCATTATTTTTACAAACCTTCCAAAGCAGAGCTTTTTAATAATATATGCACTCAGCAAGCCAGCCTGTGAGGAAAGAAAATTAAAGGTTATAATCACATCAATCAACAAAATCTATTACTTGAGTACAACTTTTCGGTGCATTATTATGGGAGAAAGAAGGGGACTCACAACTACTCCAAGAACAGTGCTTGAGATAAATAAATACAGAAAGTTTCCAAATAATTGCAGAACAACAGCTGAGTTTATATCTGATAATTTAAGCTTCCGAAATGCATTAAACAGCACTATTGATGTAGCATCATTTACAATGCCTTCTCCAAAGACTACACTGTAGAGAAAAGGTGTTTCATCCTGATTAAGCACCTATATTACACAACAGAACGCATAAGGTCAGACAAACGTATAGGGTATTGTAAGTTTGCAGCAGCATAACAGCCATACTTACTTGCAAAGTGCAAACAGAATCTGTTGCAGAAAAGATTGCTCCAATTGCTGGAAATAATCCAAGAGAGATTAAGAGGCCAGAGGAGATCAAATGAACAAAATTAAAGAAGAAAATGGAGGGAAGTTGGAAGTACCAAGATAATCTCCTATTTCAAGAGTGCGAATATTCATTGTCTTGAAGATGCCAATGGCGCCTAGTTGAATAAAAAAAAAAAGGAATAGATTTCATTAGCACAAACAGTTCATCTTAGCTAATGATATGAATCAGCTAACCTTTCACAGACTTTCATCTACAATTAAAATGACAAAGCTAGAGATCAATTGAGAAGGTAAAGCAATCACGTCAAACTTTTCACACATTTCTTTCAAGAAAAGTAGAATATGGCTCCTAGTTTTGTTGAAACAGCACAGTGGTAGAGATTGATGCAATGATAGGATTAAGTGCAATAAGTCATTTCATATGTAATACTGTTTCTGCAATAAATAGCAATTTAGAAGGAATGGTGAAGCTACAAGGTTATGTTCAAAGTAATAAAGATGGAATTGAAATTCTAGCTATTTTAATGAGCTTCCCTAGTGTGCATTAGTCTTGCCAACTATGACATGAGAAACCAGCAAATTGGGATTGAAGTAATTGGAAAAAGAGAGGGAAAGAATATGTTTTAAAATTGGGAATCTGGTTATCTGGATGGTTCAGAAGTCCCATTACCATTCTTAAAAAAAAGATATTTACATACAACAGGTCACAAGACTACAGGATAGAATAACATACCCAATGATATGGTAATGAATGATATCAAAGTACCAAGTGCTCCAAAAAGCATTATAGTTGTGAAATTGCGAAAGAATTGCTTCTTTTTCACTTTGAACCTGACAAACATTACAATGCCAACGGGAGAAAATGAAAAGTTGTAATTTAATATGACTAGGAAGTATTAGCCGTCAATAATAACAACAGAGGAGTCTCAATAACACAGTTACTTTGGTACAACAGTGCGTGATGAAAGAATAGAAGAATATCCACCATTATTGTTAAAAAGAAGCAAATAAATATAAATAAATAAAGGGTTGACTCAAAATTTCAAAGGCTTAAGCTTCTAAAGGAACACAGGTCAAGAAACTCTAGAAAATATGTGAGAGTAATAGGAAGTGTACAGAAAGGAGTACTTGCTGACTAAAATGCAACATATCATTTCAGAAACAAACATAAATGCAACTATTATCAAATGCAATGTAATTGAATAATCAACTAATATCTTGCCAAATGCAGGATTCTTAAAATGATCTAAAGTTAACATTTGTAAACAAGTATGCAAAAAGATTCAGGTTTTAGATACTAGGCATCCATCAACTGCATTTTTTTCTTCAGTTTTCCAATTGTTATGGAAGTCACTAAAGACAACCTAATGACTGGAAAACATAGAGAAAGAATTAGATATCCCAAGGGTACCACATTAATGAAGAAAGAGGATGGAAAAGAGATAATATGAAATAACTCATGATGTGGTTGGCCAATTCAAGAGTAGCTAATAAGTAGAGGATAAAGTTGAAGTTTCAAATTATGAATGGGATGGGAGGTGTATAGTCTAACACTTTAACACTAAGGTATCTAATCCTTTTTTTGGGAAAACAACATATTTTTATTTAATAAACTAGTGGCCTATTTTTAATTAGGTGATACTTGTGGGGAACACTTTTGGAAGGAAGAAGCAGCTTGTGACCATATGTGACAGACTAAATGGGAACAAAAGGTGGACAATTTAATCTGTTGAAACCCTACCAACCAGGCTGGAAGAACATAGATTCAGAGGAAGCAAATCATTTTGGCACCATCTGAACAAAATCAAATAAACACATATTCGCAGACATTAAACCTTTAATAAAATGGTGCAACTGAGCATACCCAGCATTAAAGATGATTGGCGGAAGAAGATAAATGAAGAAAAGATCTTCACTGAACACTAAAATATGGGAGTTTTTTCCTCCACTAGTCAGTAGAATCACTACGCCGGTGCATATACCCTGTCATCCAAAACACATAATTAACTAACTATATGGTGAATAAGCATGAGGCAAACAAAGTTTAGATAGAGTATACTATACAGCCAAACTCACCATCAAAAGAGCAGTGATGGACTCGTTCATCCAGCGACTTTCCTCCAAGAGATGACCAATCACAATACACGCACAGATAACAGCTACAAATATGTTTATTGACACTACAGGCCCATGATTCAAGGTTGTTAGCAACTTCGTCTTCGACAACAATGCCCCAACACCAAAATCAATTCCCATATTTCCCAACGCTCTCTGCAAAATTTTCACGACTAAACTTCAAATCTTCTCGCTACTTCAATTCCCATCCACTACCTGCTTATCAGTTCTGCAACAATAATTATTACAATTTCCAAGTCAATAGATCAACAACTTCAAACATCCAATGTGCATACGTATATATGATACCGAGCAACACTTAAAAAATGTATATGTATACGGACTACGGAGAACAACACCCCACAACTCACACCAAGATATATGGAAACAACTGCATACATACCTTTATAAATACACTCTCCAGAAAATCACTCCAGCTTTTCTTTGAAAAATAAAGCGCCACTGTTGTTGTAGTCTTGTAGAGAGACCTGAGCAGCGAGGGAATAAGGGCAGAGAAAAGAAGAATATATATAGTTTGGCTGTGATGCAGAAAGCGAGGGTCGTTTGAAAGTAAGAAGCGGTGATCTGGACCGTTAGATTTATTACACTCGGCGAGATGGCAGTGATCAGAAGCCTTTATCTTGAGCTCAACTGTTTTCTTTTGAAACTAGGATTTTACTCTTCTACTCATACAAGACTTCTGATGTATTAACGTTTCCCAATATGTTAAGAAGTATACTTTGAATTATTATTAGAAAATACTGAAAAACATTTAGAATTGAAAGGATAATTAATTTATTGTTAATACTAATCTTATCAAACTTTATCCAGTTTCATTTTGTTATTAGTAATGCTATATCAGATATTACAAAATTTAATATAGATATTTAATTTATTTCTACTTTTTATATGAGATGAAACAAGTGATTGAATTTAATGTCATGCACGTAAAAATTCAAATATTATACGGCAATAAATATTATGTATTTGATGTATTCAATCAAATTTTTTATGAACTTTTAAAAAGTTTTAAAGTGATGGATTTTAGACTTTTCTATAGGACAAATATTTATAAACTTTTAAAAACTTTTTCAAATTAAAAAATCTACAAAAATTATTAAAACTCTAAATTGAATATACCGTTTCAAACATTTTATTACTTTTATTAATACATTACTAGTAAACTACCCATGCAATGCACGGATTAATTTTTATATTATATATTTAAATAATACAAATTAAAGGTGAAGATATAAATAATTATAATATTTGAGAGTGTATGTTTATTTTATTATAGAGATTAAAGCCATTGCTTTTATACACCCTGTTACTCTGCATTTTGGTAGAAGTGCAACCTCTTAGTCCTGATGGTAAGATATCTATTCTATGTTAAATATGTTCTTCCCTACTTGCTTTATGTACTTCAGAAGTTAAGCTCCATTGAACTATAACATTTAGAATTTGGAGCATGTTAGTAAATACTCAATGAATTCAATGAAAATCCAAGTCTAGTGTCATTATTAGACCCTTAAACATGGGATTTTACATGTGTATTATACAACATAAATTTTCAGTAGTTTATAGATGAAGATCTCAGGAGTATATAGATATGTTTTTCTCCCTAATCATCTCTTATACAACATCTCTTACTGTGTATGGTACTTTACAATTCCTAGTAAATTCTTTAAATTTGATTCCTTCACTGATATTCCAGTATGCAGGTTGTTTGGTTTTAATGCGGGAAAGTTGAGGATAGATGAGCGCATTGGCTTGTGCATGAACGATCCTGATCTTGTACCTCTCATTATTTGTATAGTCTGACCTTTCAAAATAGCCAGCAGATACATTACTATGGCTATTTGTTAGCTATAATTAGGTTTACAAAGTTGTGAAACATTTCATTTTGGTAGTTAGGATGAAGTATTAATGCATTGATGAGTTTACTTTGATTGTTGTTAAAATTATGAATTGTACTAATACAATATTTATAGTTATAGTATTAATGTCAATGATCAAAAAATGTATTACAAAAATTAATATTTAATGAGCAACAACAATATATATGAATTAAAATTAGAAAAAAATAATATTTGATAGTAAAATATATTTCGTGACAGGTAAAATCTATATAATGAGAGATAATAGTAATATTAATGACGGGACTTTCTATCACTAAAAGAATATATGAGAGAAAATTATGTTAGTAAATAGTAATATTAATGACGGGACTTTCCATCACTAAAAGAATATATGAGAGAAAATTATGTTAGTGAATACTTGTATTAATGACGGGATTTGTTGTCACAAAAAGGACATTTTAGTGACGGTAAATATACTATCACTATATGCTCACTAATGACGGTATCACATCCCGTCATTAATTGTTTTTATCCTCGGAAGCTATAACGACGGGTCACGACGGTAAATTTCCCGTCATTAAAAGTCTTTTATGATGGTTTTTGAACTTTTAGTGACGGTTTTGCTTCTCGCGAATGGACAATTTTCTTGTAGTGTTAATCTCTATAATAAATAAACATACACTCTCAAATATTATAATTATTTATATCTTCACCTTTAATTTGTATTATTTAAATATATAATATAAAAATTAATCCGTGCATTGCATGGGTAGTTTACTAGTAATGTATTAATAAAAGTAATAAAATGTTTGAAACGGTATATTCAATTTAGAGTTTTAATAATTTTGTAGATTTTTAATTTGAAAAAGTTTTTAAAAGTTTATAAATATTTGTCCTATAGAAAAGTCTAAAATCCATCACTTTAAAACTTTTTAAAAGTTCATAAAAATTTGATTGAATACATCAAATACATAATATTTATTGCCGTATAATATTTGAATTTTTACGTGCATGACATTAAATTCAATCACTTGTTTCATCTCATATAAAAAGTAGAAATAAATTAAATATCTATATTAAATTTTGTAATATCTGATATAGCATTACTAATAACAAAATGAAACTGGATAAAGTTTGATAAGATTAGTATTAACAATAAATTAATTATCCTTTCAATTCTAAATGTTTTTCAGTATTTTCTAATAATAATTCAAAGTATACTTCTTAACATATTGGGAAACGTTAATACATCAGAAGTCTTGTATGAGTAGAAGAGTAAAATCCTAGTTTCAAAAGAAAACAGTTGAGCTCAAGATAAAGGCTTCTGATCACTGCCATCTCGCCGAGTGTAATAAATCTAACGGTCCAGATCACCGCTTCTTACTTTCAAACGACCCTCGCTTTCTGCATCACAGCCAAACTATATATATTCTTCTTTCTCTGCCCTTATTCCCTCGCTGCTCAGGTCTCTCTACAAGACTACAACAACAGTGGCGCTTTATTTTTCAAAGAAAAGCTGGAGTGATTTTCTGGAGAGTGTATTTATAAAGGTATGTATGCAGTTGTTTCCATATATCTTGGTGTGAGTTGTGGGGTGTTGTTCTCCGTAGTCCGTATACATATACATTTTTTAAGTGTTGCTCGGTATCATATATACGTATGCACATTGGATGTTTGAAGTTGTTGATCTATTGACTTGGAAATTGTAATAATTATTGTTGCAGAACTGATAAGCAGGTAGTGGATGGGAATTGAAGTAGCGAGAAGATTTGAAGTTTAGTCGTGAAAATTTTGCAGAGAGCGTTGGGAAATATGGGAATTGATTTTGGTGTTGGGGCATTGTTGTCGAAGACGAAGTTGCTAACAACCTTGAATCATGGGCCTGTAGTGTCAATAAACATATTTGTAGCTGTTATCTGTGCGTGTATTGTGATTGGTCATCTCTTGGAGGAAAGTCGCTGGATGAACGAGTCCATCACTGCTCTTTTGATGGTGAGTTTGGCTGTATAGTATACTCTATCTAAACTTTGTTTGCCTCATGCTTATTCACCATATAGTTAGTTAATTATGTGTTTTGGATGACAGGGTATATGCACCGGCGTAGTGATTCTACTGACTAGTGGAGGAAAAAACTCCATATTTAGTGTTCAGTGAAGATCTTTTCTTCATTTATCTTCTTCCGCCAATCATCTTTAATGCTGGGTATGCTCAGTTGCACCATTTTATTAAAGGTTTAATGTCTGCGAATATGTGTTTATTTGATTTTGTTCAGATGGTGCCAAAATGATTTGCTTCCTCTGAATCTATGTTCTTCCAGCCTGGTTGGTAGGGTTTCAACAGATTAAATTGTCCACCTTTTGTTCCCATTTAGTCTGTCACATATGGTCACAAGCTGCTTCTTCCTTCAAAAGTGTTCCCACAAGTATCACCTAATTAAAAATAGGCCACTAGTTTATTAAATAAAAATATGTTGTTTTCCCAAAAAAGGATTAGATACCTTAGTGTTAAAGTGTTAGACTATACACCTCCCATCCCATTCATAATTTGAAACTTCAACTTTATCCTCTACTTATTAGCTACTCTTGAATGGCCAACCACATCATGAGTTATTTCATATTATCTCTTTTCCATCCTCTTTCTTCATTAATGTGGTACCCTTGGGATATCTAATTCTTTCTCTATGTTTTCCAGTCATTAGGTTGTCTTTAGTGACTTCCATAACAATTGGAAAACTGAAGAAAAAAATGCAGTTGATGGATGCCTAGTATCTAAAACCTGAATCTTTTTGCATACTTGTTTACAAATGTTAACTTTAGATCATTTTAAGAATCCTGCATTTGGCAAGATATTAGTTGATTATTCAATTACATTGCATTTGATAATAGTTGCATTTATGTTTGTTTCTGAAATGATATGTTGCATTTTAGTCAGCAAGTACTCCTTTCTGTACACTTCCTATTACTCTCACATATTTTCTAGAGTTTCTTGACCTGTGTTCCTTTAGAAGCTTAAGCCTTTGAAATTTTGAGTCAACCCTTTATTTATTTATATTTATTTGCTTCTTTTAACAATAATGGTGGATATTCTTCTATTCTTTCATCACGCACTGTTGTACCAAAGTAACTGTGTTATTGAGACTCCTCTGTTGTTATTATTGACGGCTAATACTTCCTAGTCATATTAAATTACAACTTTTCATTTCTCCCGTTGGCATTGTAATGTTTGTCAGGTTCAAAGTGAAAAAGAAGCAATTCTTTCGCAATTTCACAACTATAATGCTTTTTGGAGCACTTGTACTTTGATATCATTCATTACCATATCATTGGGTATGTTATTCTATCCTGTAGTCTTGTGACCTGTTGTATGTAAATATCTTTTTTTAAGAATGGTAATGGGACTTCTGAACCATCCAGATAACCAGATTCCCAATTTTAAAACATATTCTTTCCCTCTCTTTTTCCAATTACTTCAATCCCAATTTGCTGGTTTCTCATGTCATAGTTGGCAAGACTAATGCACACTAGGGAAGCTCATTAAAATAGCTAGAATTTCAATTCCATCTTTATTACTTTGAACATAACCTTGTAGCTTCACCATTCCTTCTAAATTGCTATTTATTGCAGAAACAGTATTACATATGAAATGACTTATTGCACTTAATCCTATCATTGCATCAATCTCTACACTGTGCTGTTTCAACAAAACTAGGAGCCATATTCTACTTTTCTTGAAAGAAATGTGTGAAAAGTTTGACGTGATTGCTTTACCTTCTCAATTGATCTCTAGCTTTGTCATTTTAATTGTAGATGAAAGTCTGTGAAAGGTTAGCTGATTCATATCATTAGCTAAGATGAACTGTTTGTGCTAATGAAATCTATTCCTTTTTTTTTTTATTCAACTAGGCGCCATTGGCATCTTCAAGACAATGAATATTCGCACTCTTGAAATAGGAGATTATCTTGGTACTTCCAACTTCCCTCCATTTTCTTCTTTAATTTTGTTCATTTGATCTCCTCTGGCCTCTTAATCTCTCTTGATTATTTCCAGCAATTGGAGCAATCTTTTCTGCAACAGATTCTGTTTGCACTTTGCAAGTAAGTATGGCTGTTATGCTGCTGCAAACTTACAATACCCTATACGTTTGTCTGACCTTATGCGTTCTGTTGTGTAATATAGGTGCTTAATCAGGATGAAACACCTTTTCTCTACAGTGTAGTCTTTGGAGAAGGCATTGTAAATGATGCTACATCAATAGTGCTGTTTAATGCATTTCGGAAGCTTAAATTATCAGATATAAACTCAGCTGTTGTTCTGCAATTATTTGGAAACTTTCTGTATTTATTTATCTCAAGCACTGTTCTTGAGTAGTTGTGAGTCCCCTTCTTTCTCCCATAATAATGCACCGAAAAGTTGTACTCAAGTAATAGATTTTGTTGATTGATGTGATTATAACCTTTAATTTTCTTTCCTCACAGGCTGGCTTGCTGAGTGCATATATTATTAAAAAGCTCTGCTTTGGAAGGTTTGTAAAATAATGACTGATAATTGCCTCTTAGCACTTACCCATAGAGTACAGAGTCCTGTAATTGTTAGCTCTATTATCCTCACACTTGAGGTTCATTTGTTAAAGCAAGGCTCAACAATACAGCTTGGAACAAATAGCTTTCAATATATTTTCTTTTCAAGATACCTGTCACCTAATTATCTCCTTTGTTACAGGCACTCCACTGATCGTGAGGTAGCCATTATGATTCTTATGGCTTACCTATCATATATGCTTGCTGAAGTAAGTGTTTCCAACAACTTAGAATTTTACTGGTTTTGTCAATGGAGGAGCTTATTAATTCTTTAATTGACAATTAATGTTCTTGCAGTTTTACGATTTAAGTGCCATCCTTACTGTCTTCTTCTGCGGGATTGTGATGTCACATTATACCTGGCATAATGTCACTGAAAGTTCTAGAGTTACCACCAAGTGAGTATACTTCTCAACCATAAAGCTGCTTACTATTACTCAAGAGAAAGTAGTAATCTTACTAGCACTTTTTCTTTTGATATGCAGGCATGCTTTTGCTACATTGTCGTTTATCTCTGAGATATTTATATTCCTTTATGTCGGCATGGATGCTTTAGACATTGAAAAGTGGAGGCTTGTAAGAGAAAGGTATATTTTCAGTCATTCTGCTATACATTTATATTGGTATTTAACATGCATTTTAACAATTGTTTTCATTTGTCAGTCCTGGAACATCAATTCAGGTTAGCTCAATATTTTTGGGTCTGCTTATGATTGGAAGAGCTGCTTTTGTCTTTCCCTTGTCATTCTTATCCAACTTGACCAAAACGTCCCCAGACGAAAGATTGACATTAACCGACAAGTATGACTCTAAACTATATCTTGAGTTTACCTCTTCTGGTTATATTATATGGGTCCATTGTTTTCATGCAATGCTGTGATTTGCAGGTTACAATATGGTGGGCAGGGCTTATGAGAGGTGCTGTTTCCATGGCCCTTGCTTACAACCGGGTAAGATAACTAATTGTGTTTCATGCAAATTAAACGGTGGATATGCAAGCTCCACCATAAAGTAGCAACTATAATTCTATGATAGTCCGCAACTTCATTAATCATGATAAGTAATGCCTGCCTTACTATTATATCATGGGCATGCAAAGTGCAATAGAAAATTCATAATCAGTTAGGCAGGTTCTATTACTGACTTTCTTATAATTTGCATATAATGCAGTTTACAAGGGTAGGCTATAGCCAATGCGAAAAGTGCAATAATGATCACAAGCACTATTACCGTTGTTCTTTTCAGCACGGTGGTAAGACAACCTCATTTTCTCATTGTACTTTGGATAGAGAGAGGAATACTAATGCATGAATTGAACATTGATCTTGTGGATGTAACCTGCATTAGCTTTGAGAAGCAAGTTCTAAAGTAGTGATAACCAAGCAATATAATGGTCTTTTAAGTTTGTTTGGTTACACTGCAATTAATTAGTTCTAGAAATGACGTTTTTAGCTGTGTTGTGTAAAATGCTACCGGAGGGAGGGAGCATAGGCAGGCTACTCACTTGAATTTGATATTGTTGCATTTGATCTGTTGATGATTCTAATGCTTTCTCGGCATTTGTACAGGTATTTGGGTTAATGACCAAACCTTTGATCAGAACCTTGCTGCACTCGCCTAAACACATGAATGTAAAGGTCAGCCCTGAGCCACTTACCCAAAGTCATTCCTGTGCCACTTCTAGAACAGGATTCAGAGACTGATCTGGAGAGCCGTCTTGCATCCCATCCAAACAGCTTACGAATGCTGCTAAGAGTTCCCTCTCACACAGTCCACCATTACTGGAGAAAATTTGACAATGCATTCATGCGTCCGGTGTTTGGGGGGAGGGGTTTCATGCCCATTGTTCCGCCCCCACCCGAACAGGATGAACAACAATGACACCACTAATTCTCACTCTGATTTTGTTTGTCTGTTCATAGGACCAATGGGTTGGTGTGATGAAAAGGTTGCTAATTGATAGTTTGTCAGGTAGAGAAATGTTTTGTTTCAGTGGTTATGAGTTTTTGTTTAGTTTCCATATCGGGCAATTGGGGCCATAGCATATGGGAACTCAGATTTTTTTTTATTTTTAAATTTTTTGGGGGTAAACACCAAACGGTGTATAGCTTGTAAGCAAATCTCCAGGTATTCAATGTTCCTGTATATACACACTTCGTTATCAATTCATCAATTATACTAATGAATGAGCTTTTGTTGTTGTTGCTGCGTGTGTGTGTTTTCTTTTCTTTTTTTTTTGAAGGTGTGTGTGTTTTCTTTTTTAAATATTCAAGTACATCTATAAATAATTAAGTAAATTTGTATTTTCAAAAAACAAAATTAAGTAAATTTGTATGCACATTAGATGTTGATTGTTGACAGATTATGATTTCTCACTTTTGGACATTGCATAATTGATGCACTCTTCGATCCATTTTGACCAGGTTCTTCATTCACAGGCATTGATAGAGTTGTATCCTTAGACTAGGTTTATGTAAATATGTAACTGTGTTTCTTCTCACATTGTCTATACAAAAAATTTGTATTGACTTCAAATTTAATTTTATTTTAGAGTTAATACTCAAAGTGGTCCACGACTATAATGAAATTCACAAATTAATCATTGACTATTAAGTTTAGTAAATTAAGTCCTCAACTATTCAATTCTTATTGAATAAGGTTTTCAACTATTCAATTCTTACTCAATAAAGTCCTCAATTATTCAATTTTTACTCAATAAGGTCCTCAACGAAGGATTGATTTGTGCATTATTGAGTGAGTGATGTTAGTTAATTGAATAGTTGAGGCACCTAATTG
>CP025647.1:18985864-19021151 GCA_003576665.1 Ipomoea trifida | reverse complement strand
CGCCTAGGCCGCAAAGCACCGCCTAGGCCGCTTAGGCTGTAACCCTCGTTTTTCCGCAAAGCTAAGATTCAAAATAGCGATATAAATTTTTTTTAAGTTATGACATTTAAGGGAAGACTGTTTGGTGCTCGAAATAATTTTTCTCGTAAGGATTAATTATCGATAAGCTGCGAACTACGTATCGGTTACGAACCGAGGAAATTTTAAGGACGTAGATTCAATTCGAATTTTCCAGAATTGGGATTATTAAGTATCATACGATTAAGCCTGAATTTTTAATTAGTTCAAGAGAAATTCTAAATGGACCGTAAGGGATAAATTGTTACGGACTCTGAACATAAATTTGGCGGATTACCGGAAAATTCCCAAAATTGGTGATTTGCGACGGGAATATTTTTACGGTAATTATGGTATTAGAATTTTCCCGAATTAAGTTATAATCCTCCGAACATTCATCTGATTTAAGCATAAACTGGCCAATTAGATTAATATCTTCCAAGGGATCCATGGGGTGATGACAAGTGGCAAAAAAAACCCAATCTTGGTCTAGATTGAGCCATTTAATGTTGTGACATAAGGGGTAAGGTGCATTTGTACTTGTGACTTCCATTCCAAGCCAAAAATTTAATGATCATCTCTCTCATCTCATCACTCTAATTTCGAAAATCATAAGGGAGAAGGAGAAGAAGGAAGAAAGCTTAGTCTAGCATGTGATCATCTCTCTCCTCTCTTCATCTCATTTTCGAAAACACTAAGGAGAAGAAGAAGAAAATTAGCTAAGTCTTTCACTTGTGATTCTAGAGCTCCCACTTATTTTTCCCAACTCAAGTGACCAAGTCTAGGTAAGACTTTAAGCTTTGATGGTTCAATCATCTCTAGCATTTAAGTGTTGGTGTTTAATACAAGAAAATATTGTTGTTATGGTGACATTTCTTTAGGATTTTGGAGAAGAATTCAAAAGGGAACACCCTCAACTTTACGGTTTAAAAATCTTCTACAAAAGGTAATGCAAAAGTATTAATAATATATGACTCATTTAATTACATTTATTTTAAAAAATTTGCTATATAATATGATTTATGTAATTTATATGACCATTTTATGGATTAAAAATTCTCTTTCAATGTGAGAACCATTTTGTGGCTCTTATTTTTATTATTCACCCCTATATATATACACTATCTACCTTATTAGCAAACATATCGGATTTATTTAATACAATATAAAGGATTTGACTTTGTAAAATATTTAATAGTATTTATAATGGTTTATAATATTTTCTATATGGAAAAGCATCCTAAAATCATTGATAAAACATAAAATACACATGTGGTATATATACTTATAGAAAATTACCCGTGCGATGCACGAATAAACTTTATATATATATATATATAATATATAATATATTATATATTATATATATATATATAGGCCGCCCATTAACATGCGGTCAGTGCGGCCTCACCACTATATAGAAATCTGTTCAAATGTGGCACGCCTTCCCGTGCGATCGGTGCGGTTCACACCACTCAATGTTAGAAAACACACCACAATGAAAATACATAAAAACAACAAAAAACACACCACACCTGATTATGACACTAATATATATATATATATTATATATATATATATATATAGGTCATGTTCAGGTGGGCCGTGCTCTCCCGTGCGGCCTGCGGTCACACCACTCAATGTTACGAAATACACCACTCAATGTTAGGAAACACACCACACAAATATGCATTGTGGTGTTTTCTTAACATTGTGTGTGTTTCATTGTGTTTCATTGTGGTGTGTTTCTTAACATTGAGTGGTGTATTTCGTAACATTGAGTGGTGTGTGACCGCATGGCCGCACGGAGAGCACGGCCGCATTTGAACAAATCTATATATATATATATATATATATATATATATATATATATATATATATATATATATATATATAATATAATTGATGATGAAATTATAAACAATTCTAATATTTGAAAGTGTACATTTATTTAAAATTATAAGATTTTTTATTAGTGTTGAAATTGATTACTTAAAATTTATATTAGGAAAAGTCTAAACAAAAATTAGAAGGAAGAGCATGGCTAATTGATACTATTTTAAATACAAAAATAAATTATAATCAAATGAAAGGAATCTCTATATTGGCTAAGCTCTATCATAATAATAATAATAATTATTACAATCAATAATTAATATTATTCTATCATAATAATAATAATTACCATATTACCAAAATACCCCTACGTTTGGGCGGGAAAACTTTAGAGGATGATATTGTTTTTATATATAGTATAGATAGATATAGATATAGATTTATAATTTTCTTACAAAACTGTTATATTTTTATGTATGTATGTACGTATAACACTCAAAATTGTTAATAACTGTATATACACACACAATGAAACATATAGCAAATAGAAGAAAATTCTTGTAAATTCCTTCGATAGGGCCGTTATTCTTCATAATGGGAGGGGAAATTTTATTTCTATCTACTATACTAATAAGAGCCAAAGAGAGTTAGGCCTAAAATGGTAGAAAAAATGGCGGTCAAATTATTTAATCAAATGGATGGTTAGATGAATTATTTAATCAAATAGATGGTTAAGATAATTCAGATTAATATTATTAATAGAGATTACCTAATTTAACCTTACTTTTATGATTATCCGTTAAGTTTTCCGTTAAATATTCTCTTCTCCGTTAATATTCCGTTAACTTTTAACTTACCATTAATTTCTATAAGAAAGGTCTTAGGTTCGAACCTCATCTCAATCAAATTTGACATAATTAAGTTTCTCACTCTATTTTACTCTTATTAAATTAAATAAATTAGTAGCTACAACAAAAAATGATACATATGTATTTCTTTAATTTAGAATTATGTGTCTACAATACCTTTATTTAAAAAATTATTCATTATCAAAAAATTAAATTAAATAAGAGAAATAATTTCATTAGTTATATTGTCTTTATTTTCTCTCATGCAAAGATTCTTTACATTCAAATTTATCAATTGATATTCATTACATTGTCCATTATCTTATTTTTACAATATCTTGTAATTAAATATCAAATAGTACAAAATAATGTTATATATTTTTACCAAGTATTTTATTAATACTATGAAAAAAATTAAAATAATTTGAAGCTAATTATATTAACTACTTGGGATTGGTTGACAAAGAGAGTACTCAAATAATAACCCAACAAATTGAAGCACTCTATTTTACTCCTTAGTAGTTACACCAAAAAATGATACATATGTATTTCTTTAATACCATGAAAAAAATAAAAAGAATAGTTTGAAACCAATCATATTAACTTGGATTTGTTGACAATGAAAGTGCAAATTCCAGCAAATTGGCGGGGATTGACAAAGAGAATACTCAAATAATAACCCAACAAATTGAAGTGGAATCACTCTATTTTACTCTTATTGAATTAAATAATAGTAGTTACACCAAAAAATGATACATATGTATTTCTTTAATACCATGAAAAAAATAAAAAGAATAGTTTGAAACCAATCATATTAACTACTTGGGGATTTGTTGACAATGAAAGTACTCAAATAACCATTACCCAGCAAATTGAAGCGAGAAACTCTTTTAATATCTTTGGAATACATAATATTTTAAATTTTCAAATTTTTAAATTTATTTAATCTTTTTTCTTAAACGGAATTTCTTTATCCACAATAACTCATTCAACAATAATGTTGAACCAAATGAACCCCAAGCAGAACACCTAAAGGAAAGTCCATAGCTCTATATCATAATCTCATTGCATGACGTTGTCATCTATGCTACCAACAATAACCGAATTGCAAATAACACACTACCAACAAAAAGGAAGAGAACAAATAGTAAAGATGAAGACAATGACAATGTTACTCAAAAGAGAATTAAGAACACTTAGAAAAATTCAAATTAAAAGTATATTTATTTAGACTATCATTTTTAGACCAAATATTTAGACTATCGATTTTACAAGGTTGCAAACATTTATTTTAGTAAAAAAATTCGAAATTTAATTACCCATGTATAAACTTCTCCTATATAATCTTGCATTGATATACTTTCAAATATTTATTTAAATATAAACATTGGGCATTAACCATTCGCGCAATGCGCGTATAAAACTAGTATATTTATTTATAAGAGAGGCATATAACTTACAAGGTGTTTGGTTGGGAGAGGGAATTAGGGGGGGGGGGGGAAGAATTGTAATTCGGTGGAATTGCAATTCAATGAATAAAGTAGGAATTGAAATTACAGTGCTTGGTATGCAGGAATAGGAGTACAAGGAATTGAAAGATAAGAATGACAAAATGACTAAAGTGCCCTTATGTTGTAGTAGTAGTAATAATAATAATAATAATTCTTTCAATAATAATAATAATAATAAGTATAATAATAATACTAATCCTTCAAAAATAGTAATAATAATTTATATAATAATAATAATTCTAAAAAAGAATAATAATAATAATAATTTTTTTAAAAAAAAAAAAAAAGACAAAGGTATTGGGAGAGGGCAAATTGTCTTACACCAACACAATTGCCCTCCTCTCCACCGAATTGCAATTCATGGGGTAGAGGGCAACCAAATAGTGTAGTTTGGGAATTCACTGAATGAATTGCAATTCATTCCAAACTACACTCAACCAAACAAGCCATTAGTTCCAAAAAGGATAAATACATAAATGAATTTTATACATTCCCAATTACTTGGAAAAAATAATAGCTAGATTTACTCTTAAATTTTCAAAAAAACAAAAATTGATCTAGGCTTATTAAGTTAAGTGATCAAAGCACGTATACATATTCTAACTAAAAATATGAATTCAATAAACATTAGATGAGCCTAAGTAAGGTAAATTAACTAGTATAAGATTAAAAAAAAAATGTGCCTACAAGAAATAGTACCAAACCACATTGTTGTTTGCAACAAAATAAAATTTTTGCTATGATTTTTTAAAAAATCAAAATCCTGAGTATAAAATATTTATGAAAGTTTTGAAACATACCGTAAATTTGTCTAGTTTAAACATAGAAAAAAAAAATCTATAGAGATAAGTTTGGAGTTGGTGAGTTAGATTTCAACTATTTATATTTATGAAGGAAAAGTCTACAAAAATTCTATTATGATAAAGTATAAAAAGTTAATAAGTTTTTGAATACAAATAGACTTTTAAAGACTCTATAAAAGTTAAATTGAATACGTATACTTTTAAAAACCATTTAAAAGTATGAATTAAATACCAAAAAATTTTTAGAGAATTTTTAAAGTCTAAATCGAATACATCCAAACTTTTACAGTCTCTACAAATCTTTTAAAATTTATAAAGATTTAGAAGGTATTTCCAAAAAAAAAATTATAAAATTAAAAAAATCCCTTGAGTGGGCAGGGGATAATTTGCCAGGGGTCCCACAATTGAAACTAATGATTATGTCCGAAATGCTCGAGGAATCCCGGAGAATGTGTCAATGGAAGCTTTTTGCCTTTCGTGTTCTAATAATTAATTAATGCAACTTTGTAACATTGGTCATCATTAATTGTTTCCTCAAATGCGAACCTTTATTCTATTTTGAATAAATTTCACTTTTGATGTCATGACTATTATACATGAATCACATTTGATCTTTATTATTAAAATTTTTAATTAAATACGTATTTAAGCAATTGTATTATAAGTACTAAAAAAAATTGTATTATATGTCAAAGACCTTATGATTTAGTGGCACTCGATTTACACTCCTATATAGAGGGGAGTGGGTTCGAGCTCCAGTGGAAGAGACTGTTGACCCTTTGTGCTTTTAATAGGTTGAAGTAGTTATGAACAGATACTACATTCTTATAGAGTCAGAAGTACTATTACCGGAAGTGCTCTTTCTGAAGCAAAATGCAACCGGAATAAGCACTTTCAGTAATAGTTGACCAGACAATTAAAAGGCATGACCAAAATAATACAAATTACATAATCATGCCACCAAATTAGAAAATTATAATGGTTAAGGACAAAATGTGATTCATGTATAAAGTGAAATTTTTTCTTCTATTTATATATGCTTTTATTCAAATATTCTTTGCGTTAACTATATACAATATTTATTAGTTATAGTAAATTTGTTAACCTATTACAAGTTAATCAAATAAATCTATGTCATGGAGTATATATAATTTTTTTCAAGAACGTGCAAAATATTAGTATTTTTTAAAATCTTAAATAGATCATAATTTATCACTTTTTATAATTGAATCACTAAATTTCAAAATATCCAATTAAACCATTGGACGTGCAAAATATGTACAATTGAATCATATAAAAAAAACAATTTTCAATGCAAATTGAGTTGAAAATATCTAAATTTTTCATTTCAACTAGCATAGCATATTAGCAAAGGGAAGGAAAATGTGTAGTACATACCATGTAAGCAATGTGTCTACTAAAAGAAACTAGAAAATATTTCATTACACATATTTTTCTTGTTTCATGATTTTTTTTTTGAGTTCTACTGACTCGGTTACAATGTTTCATGATTTAATTGCACATATTTTAAGTTAGGGGTGTGCTTGGTTGACAGATTTAGCTATTAGGAATGCGTATCAAAGTCATTGTTATTGTTTGATTGACAGATTTTTAGAATACTATTATGGGTTTTGATAGACCTGGCAATTCGTGTATACAGGTTCGTTAACGGGGTCGACACGATAACGACACGAACACGATAAGGCTAAGCACGTTAAGATTAACGGGTTCAAATTTTTAACACGAACACGATTTGTTAACGAGTTAACCGGGTTGACACGTTTTGTTAACAAGTTTCGGTTCGTGTCGACACGATATGACAAAACCCGTTTAAACTCGCTCAACCTATTAATATATTTAAAAAACTAAAATTTAAAGTTAAGTTATATAAATAAAAAAAAAACTACAATTCAATCCATCAAACAAACTAAAAAAATATTTAATTTATAACATTCATACAATGATAAATAACATCCAAAACTCATAATTAAAGAAGTTCATACTAGTTTTTAGAATAAAATTGAAAATAATAAAAATTTAAATTTCAGATTGTTGAACATCAATACTTGGTGTAGGATCTTGGCCTAATTTAGTAAATTCATCCTTAGTTCTTAGCGTGTTGTAAACGAGTTAACATGATAATGTTAATAAGTTAAACGAGTTCTTAATAGGTTTAACGGGTTGACTCGTTAAGACACGAAACACAACGGGTGCTTAACCGGTCAACCCGTAAACGACCTGGGACACGTTAAGGCTAAACACTAACCCGTTATTTTCGTGTCGTGTTAACGGGTCGTGTCAATAATTGCCAGGTCTAGGTTTTGATTACCCCATTAATTGCAAAACCCATTCCCTAATAAAATAAGGGTTCCATTCCCATTCCTCCTCCGCTTCCCCAACTATTTAATAATCATTCTCATTCCACTCTACTACCAACATGCAAAATACTTTCACCAAACCCATTACCATTACCAAATATTTGATACCTAATCTGATTCTGATTCCCGTGTGCGAACCAAACACACCCTAAGTAATCCAATTGCATAATAATAAAAGTTATAAGTTCAATAACTTATTTGACACTTTTTGTTTTTTGCTTATACATCACCCATAAACAAGCTAAATATGTGCAATTGAGATACTTTTTGACGATTTTCAGTGCAATTTTTACTATATGAATAATAGCTAATAAAGTTAGACCTATAACTTGAACTAAAAAATGTCCGTCCAATTATTTGATTAAATGAATAGGTCAAATTATTTTGATTTTAGTATTTTTTTATTTTCCTACTTTACCTTCTATCACTGGTGGAGGCAGCATGGGGACAGCTGCCCCCACTACCCAAAATTATAAACCCCCAAAACAACGTCGTTTTGGGGTTGTTATATAATATTTTTTTTTGTTTCATTCGTTCAGCTCTCCTCCAGGCTCAGCTCCGCGTTTATTCTCTCTGCATTGCCACTGCCCCACTGCCTCGCCTCCACGTTTCTTCTCTCTGCATCGCCACTGCCCACTGCCTCGCCTCCCACTGTGTCGCTAGTCCACCACGTCACCATCGCCCACCGCCTCGCCGATGCCACCGCCTGTCTGTCTCTGCCTCGGCCTCGCCAATCGCCTCGAGCCCTCGACAGTCGACACAGCCACAGCTTGCTAGGTTTGGTCTTCTACTCTTCTTCGATTCTCCCTTACTATTTACTAATTAAGTAATTAACATTAACTTCTCACAATTTCACCCCTTGAAATCTTGAACTATAAAGGTTAATTTCAATAATTTATTCGCCTAATTTTCCTAATTTTTGTTTGCCCTAATTTCTTTACTGTAATAATTTCTTAATTTTGAAGTTGCCCTAATTCAATTGATACTAGTTTGTTGATAGTTTTTTGCCCTAATTGTCTCAACTCCCACTTTTGTATTTTTTTTTTTATTAGTTGTGATTTTGAGAAAAAGTGAGCAGAGTAGGGTTCATACAATATAGAAGCCACTTTATTTCGAATGAAATTTGAATTTCCTATGTTAGCTTCTCACAATGCAACAGCAGAATGGACCAAAATTATCCAAAAAAGATTGCTAGTTTCTTCTTCTGCCTACAAAATTAGTGCTTCTCATTGGAGAGAGCAGTAGAATATTGCTTGTTTATGGAACTCATCTAGATTTCTATTGAGTATATACTAGAATGCTATGGTACCTATAAAGTAATATTTTGTAATATATATTAGGTGTTCAATTTGGATTCACTTTTCTGGGCATAATGTAGGATTCCTTCTATAATTTGTTAATTTACTTAATTGTTAATGTGGATTATTTACTTAATCTGTTACTTTTAATGCTTATGTTTATGTTGATTTGCTAATTAGTGATTTACTGATTTGTTGATTAGTTATGGAAAAACCTTACCTTTAGAGAAGATTTTTAAACCGTAAAGTTGAGGGTGTTCCCTTTGGAATTCTTCTCCAAAAATCCTAAAGAAAATGTCACCATAACAACAATATTTTCTTGTATTAAACATCAACACTTAAATGCTAGAGATGATTGAACCATCAAAGCTTAAAGTCTTACCTAGACTTGGTTACTTGAGTTGGGAAAATGAGTGGGAGTTCTAGAATCACAAGTGAAAGACTTAACTAATTTTTCTTCTTCTTCTCCTTAGTGTTTTCGAAAATGAGATGAAGAGAGGAGAGAGATGATCACATGCTAGACTAAGCTTTCTTCCTTCTTCTCCTTCTCCCTTATGATTTTCGAAATTAGAGTGATGAGATGAGAGAGATGATCATTAAATTTTTGGCTTGGAATGGAAGTCACAAGTACTAGCCCACCATACTTCTTATGTCACAACATTAAATGCTAAATCTAGACTAAGATTTGGGGGTCTTGCCACTTGTCATCACCCTATGAATCCCTTAGAAGATATTAATCTTAATTGGCCAGTTTATGCTTAAATCAGATGAATGTTCGGAGGATTATAACTTAATTCGGGAAAATTCTAATACCAAAATTATCGTAAAAATATTCCCGTCGCAAAACACCAATTTTGGAAATTTTCCGATAATCCGTCAAATTTACGTTCAGAGTCCGTAACAATTTATCCCTTACGGTCCATTTAGAAATTCCCTTGAATCAATTAAAATTCAGGCCTAATCGTATGATACTTAATAATCCCAATTCTGGAAAATCCGAATTGAATCTACGTCCTTAAAATTTTCTCGGTTCGTAACCGATACGTAGTTCGCAGCTTATCGATAATTGATCCTTAAACGAAAAATTATTTCAAGCACCGAATAGTTTTCTCTTAAATGTCATAGCTTAAAAAAATTATATCGCTATTTTCGAATCTTAGCTTTGCCGGAAAAACCGAGGGGTTACAGCACCCCCCCTGCACGCGAGAGAGCCTTTATGCTATACAATTTAATAAGCCTTAGAAAAACTCTTGTATAAGTAGTGGTGCAAACCACTTTTCAAACCAATGTGGGACAAAAATTACTTGAAAGGTTTTTCTCTATATTTTTCTAACTCAAATGGGTCAACTTTGAGAACCAATTTCTCATTCACCCATTATCAGTTTTGAGCGTACAATATATCAATCTTTTCGTCTAACTATGAAGAACACGAATCCACTTTGACCCGACCCAAATCGAAAGTGGACCCACATATCTTTGTACCACAATATTGCCAGTAAAATGCCATTTTATGCTAATTTTTTTCAAACAGTTATTTGTCCAGAGAATATCAACATGTTGAAGGAAGAAGATGATATATCTTCACTATATATCATCTTCTTCCTCCAACACAACGCTCTACGGTCAACCAACAATTACTCAACTGATTATCCAATTACTCCCATGTAAATTTTTCTTTGATATAGTTATACTTACTGAATATCAAAATATAAGTGTACCTCAAGATCTTGCAATAACTAAACGACAAGTAATTAAATTAATGAATATGATGCAATAATGTAAATTATCTACCTATTGCATTTATACAGTTATTTTATAACACTGAATTTTTGTGATATTTGTTGCATGCAAGGAAGACTCATACTATAATTGCATTTATACACTTATTCATGCTCATATTCGATGTTATAATTTATATAATTGTATATCGATTCAAATATTTCTTAAAATATTATAACAAATTCATTCCGTGCAACGCACGGGTGAAAATACTAGTTTTAAATAACAAAAATAAATTATAATCAAATGAAAGGAATCTCTATATTGGCTAAGCTCTATCATAATAATAATAATAATTATTACAATCAATAATTAATATTATTCTATCATAATAATAATAATTACCATATTACCAAAATACCCCTACGTTTGGGCGGGAAAACTTTAGAGGATGATATTGTTTTTATATATAGTATAGATAGATATAGATATAGATTTATAATTTTCTTACAAAACTGTTATATTTTTATGTATGTATGTACGTATAACACTCAAAATTGTTAATAACTGTATATACACACACAATGAAACATATAGCAAATAGAAGAAAATTCTTGTAAATTCCTTCGATAGGGCCGTTATTCTTCATAATGGGAGGGGAGAATTTTATTTCTATCTACTATACTAATAAGAGCCAAAGACAGTTAGGCCTAAAATAGGTAGAAAAAATGGCGGTCAAATTATTTAATCAAATGGATGGTTTAGATGAATTATTTAATCAAATAGATGGTTAAGATAATTCAGAATAATATTATTAATAGAGATTACCTAATTTAACCTTACTTTTATGATTATCCGTTAAGTTTTCCGTTAAATATTCTCTTCTCCGTTAATATTCCGTTAACTTTTAACTTACCATTAATTTCTATAAGAAAGGTCTTAGGTTCGAACCTCATCTCAATCAAATTTGACATAATTAAGTTTCTCACTCTATTTTACTCTTATTAAATTAAATAAATTAGTAGCTACAACAAAAAATGATACATATGTATTTCTTTAATTTAGAATTATGTGTCTACAATACCTTTATTTGAAAAAATTATTCATTATCAAAAAATTAAATTAAATAAAGAAATAATTTCATTAGTTATATTGTCTTATTTTCTCTCATGCAAAGATTCTTTACATTCAAATTTATCAATTGATATTCATTACATTGTCCATTATCTTATTTTTACAATATCTTGTATTAATATCAAATAGTCAAGTATATATTAAGTTTATACTATAAAAAATAAATAATTTAGCTATTAACTACTTGATGTTGACGAGAGTACTCATAACCATTAAGACCTATTACTATGTTAAAATTAATATATCCTTGTAATTGCAAAATAAGAATGTTGAACCAATCACAAATAAGGAATTAGGGATTGACAGAGATACTCTATAGACCAACAAATTGAACGGAATCACTCTATTTTACTCTTATTGAATTAAATAAATTAGTAGTTACACCAAAAAATGATACATATGTATTTCTTTAATACCATGAAAAAAATAAAAAGAATAGTTTGAAACCAATCATATTAACTACTTGGGATTTGTTGACAATGAAAGTACTCAAATAACCCATTACCCACAAATTGAAGCGAGAAACTACCTTTTAATATCTTTGGAATACATAATATTTTAAATTTTCAAATTTTTATAATTTATTTAATCTTTTTTCTTAAACGGATTTCTTTATCCACAATAACTCATTCAACAATAATGGTTGAACCAAATGAACCCCAAGCAGAACACCTAAAGGAAAGTCCATAGCTCCTATATCATAATCTCATTGCATGACGTTGTCATCTATGCTACCAACAATAACCGAATTGCAAATAACACACTACCAACAAAAGGAAGAGAACAAATAGTAAAGATGAAGACAATGACAATGTTACTCAAAAGAGAATTAAGAACACTTAGAAAAATTCAAATTAAAAGTAGTATTTATTTAGACTATCATTTTAGACCAAATATTTAGACTATCGATTTTACAAGGTTGCAAACATTTATTTTAGTAAAAAAATTCGAAATTCAATTACCCATGTATAAACTTCTCTATATAATCTTGCATTGATATACTTTCAAAATATTTATTTAAATATAAACATTGGGCATTAACCCATTCGCGCAATGCGCGTATAAAACTAGTATATTTATTTATAAGAGAGGCATATAACTTACAGGTGTTGGTTGGGAGAGGGAATTAGGGGGGGGGGGGGAAGAATTGTAATTCGGTGGAATTGCAATTCAATGAATAAAGTAGGAATTGAAATTACAGTGCTTGGTATGCAGGAATAGGAGTACAAGGAATTGAAAGATAAGAAATGACAAAATGACTAAAGTGCCCTTATGTTGTAGTAGTAGTAATAATAATAATAATAATTCTTTCAATAATAATAATAATAATAAGTATAATAATAATACTAATTCCTTCAAAAATAGTAATAATAATATTTATATAATAATAATAATTCTTTAAAAAAAGAATAATAATAATAATAATTTTTTTAAATTTAAAAAAAAAAAAAGACAAAGGGTATGGGAGGAGGGGCAAAATTGTCTTTACACCAACACAATTGCCCCTCCTCTCCACCGAATTGCAATTCATGGGGTAGAGGGCAACCAAATAGTGTAGTTTGGGAATTCACTGAATGAATTGCAATTCATTCCAAACTACACTCAACCAAACAAGCCATTAGTTCCAAAAAGGATAAATACATAAATGAATAAATTTTATACATTCCCAATTACTTGGAAAAAATAATAGCTAGATTTACTCTTAAATTTTCAAAAAAACAAAAATTGATCTAGGCTTATTAAGTTAAGTGATCAAAGCACGTATACATATTCTAACTAAAAATATGAATTCAATAAACATTAGATGAGCCTAAGTAAGGTAAATTAACTAGTATAAGATTAAAAAAAAAAATGTGCCTACAAGAAATAGTACCAAAACCACATTGTTGTTTGCAACAATAATAAAATTTTTGCTATGATTTTTTAAAAAATCAAAATCCTGAGTATAAAAATATTTATGAAAGTTTTGAAACATACCGTAAATTTGTCTAGTTTAAACATAGAAAAAAAAAATCTATAGAGATAAGTTTGGAGTTGGTGAGTTAGATTTCAACTATTTATATTTATGAAGGAAAAGTCTACAAAAATTCTATTATGATAAAGTATAAAAAGTTAATAAGTTTTTGAATACAAATAGACTTTTAAAGACTCTATAAAAGTTAAATTGAATACGTATACTTTTAAAAACCATTTAAAAGTATGAATTAAATACCAAAAAATTTTTAGAGAATTTTTAAAGTCTAAATCGAATACATCCAAACTTTTACAGTCTCTACAAATCTTTTAAAAATTTATAAAAGATTTAGAAGGTATTTCCAAAAAAAAAAATTATAAAATTAAAAAAATCCCTTGAGTGGGCAGGGGATAATTTGCCAGGGGTCCCACAATTGAAACTAATGATTATGTCCGAAATGCTCGAGGAATCCCGGAGAATGTGTCAATGGAAGCTTTTTGCCTTTCGTGTTCTAATAATTAATTAATGCAACTTTGTAACATTGGTCATCATTAATTGTTTCCTCAAATGCGAACCTTTATTCTATTTTGAATAAATTTCACTTTTGATGTCATGACTATTATACATGAATCACATTTGATCTTTAATTATTAAAATTTTTAATTAAATACGTATTTAAGCAATTGTATTATAAGTACTAAAAAAAATTGTATTATATGTCAAAGACCTTATGATTTAGTGGCACTCGATTTACACTCCTATATAGAGGGGAGTGGGTTCGAGCTCCAGTGGAAGAGACTGTTGACCCTTTGTGCTTTAATAGGTTGAAGTAGTTATGAACAGATACTACATTCTTATAGAGTCAGAAGTACTATTACCGGAAGTGCTCTTTCTGAAGCAAATGCAACCGGAATAAGCACTTTCAGTAATAGTTGACCAGACAATTAAAAGGCATGACCAAATGTAATACAAATTACATAATCATGCACCAAATTAGAAAATTATAATGGTTAAGGACAAAATGTGATTCATGTATAAAGTGAAATTTTTTCTTCTATTTATATATGCTTTTATTCAAATATTCTTTGCGTTAACTATATACAATATTTATTAGTTATAGTAAATTTGTTAACCTATTACAAGTTAATCAAATAAATCTATGTCATGGAGTATATATAATTTTTTTCAAGAACGTGCAAAATATTAGTATTTTTTAAAATCTTAAATAGATCATAAATTTATCACTTTTTATAATTGAATCACTAAATTTCAAAATATCCAATTAAACCATTGGACGTGCAAAATATGTACAATTGAATCATATAAAAAAAACAATTTTCAATGCAAATTGAGTTGAAAATATCTAAATTTTTCATTTCAACTAGCATAGCATATTAGCAAAGGGAAGGAAAATGTGTAGTACATACCATGTAAGCAATGTGTCTACTAAAAGAAACTAGAAAAATATTTCATTACACATATTTTTCTTGTTTCATGATTTTTTTTTTGAGTTCTACTGACTCGGTTACAATGTTTCATGATTTAATTGCACATATTTTAAGTTAGGGGTGTGCTTGGTTGACAGATTTAGCTATTAGGAATGCGTATCAAAGTCATTGTTATTGTTTGATTGACAGATTTTTAGAATACTATTATGGGTTTTGATAGACCTGGCAATTCGTGTATACAGGTTCGTTAACGGGTCGACACGATAACGACACGAACACGATAAGGCTAAGCACGTTAAGATTAACGGGTTCAAATTTTTAACACGAACACGATTTGTTAACGAGTTAACCGGGTTGACACGTTTTGTTAACAAGTTTCGGTTCGTGTCGACACGATATGACACAAAACCCGTTTAAACTCGCTCAACCTATTAATATATTTAAAAAACTAAAATTTAAAGTTAAGTTATATAAATAAAAAAAAAAAACTACAATTCAATCCATCAAACAAACTAAAAAAAATATTTAATTTATAACATTCATACAATGATAAAATAACATCCAAAACTCATAATTAAAGAAGTTCATACTAGTTTTTAGAATAAAATTGAAAATAATAAAAATTTAAATTTCAGATTGTTGAACATCAATACTTGGTGTAGGATCTTGGCCTAATTTAGTAAATTCATCCTTAGTTCTTAGCGTGTTGTAAACGAGTTAACATGATAATGTTAATAAGTTAAACGAGTTCTTAATAGGTTTAACGGGTTGACTCGTTAAGACACGAAACACAACGGGTGCTTAACCGGTCAACCCGTAAACGACCTGGGACACGTTAAGGCTAAACACTAACCCGTTATTTTCGTGTCGTGTTAACGGGTCGTGTCAATAATTGCCAGGTCTAGGTTTTGATTACCCCATTAATTGCAAAACCCATTCCCTAATAAAATAAGGGTTCCATTCCCATTCCTCCTCCGCTTCCCCAACTATTAATAATCATTCTCATTCCACTCTACTACCAAACATGCAAAATACTTTCACCAAAACCCATTACCATTACCAAATATTTGATACCTAATCTGATTCTGATTCCCGTGTGCGAACCAAACACACCCTAAGTAATCCAATTGCATAATAATAAAAGTTATAAGTTCAATAACTTATTTGACACTTTTTGTTTTTTGCTTATACATCACCCATAAACAAGCTAAATATGTGCAATTGAGATACTTTTTGACGATTTTCAGTGCAATTTTTACTATATGAATAATAGCTAATAAAGTTAGACCTATAACTTGAACTAAAAAATGTCCGTCCAATTATTTGATTAAATGAATAGGTCAAATTATTTTGATTTTAGTATTTTTTTATTTTCCTACTTTACCTTCTATCACTGGTGGAGGCAGCATGGGGACAGCTGCCCCCACTACCCAAAATTATAAACCCCAAAACAACGTCGTTTTGGGGTTGTTATATAATATTTTTTTTTGTTTCATTCGTTCAGCTCTCCTCCAGGCTCAGCTCCGCGTTTATTCTCTCTGCATTGCCACTGCCCCACTGCCTCGCCTCCACGTTTCTTCTCTCTGCATCGCCACTGCCCACTGCCTCGCCTCCCACTGTGTCGCTAGTCCACCACGTCACCATCGCCCACCGCCTCGCCGATGCCACCGCCTGTCTGTCTCTGCCTCGGCCCTCGCCAATCGCCTCGAGCCCTCGACAGTCGACACCAGCCACAGCTTGCTAGGTTTGGTCTTCTACTCTTCTTCGATTCTCCCTTACTATTTACTAATTAAGTAATTAACATTAACTTCTCACAATTTCACCCCTTGAAATCTTGAACTATAAAGGTTAATTTCAATAATTTATTCGCCTAATTTTCCTAATTTTTGTTTGCCCTAATTTCTTTACTGTAATAATTTTCTTAATTTTGAAGTTGCCCTAATTCAATTGATACTAGTTGTTGATAGTTTTTGCCCTAATTGTCTCAACTCCCACTTTTGTATTTTTTTTTATTAGTTGTGATTTTGAGAAAAAGTGAGCAGAGTAGGGTTCATACAATATAGAAGCCACTTTATTTCGAATGAAATTTGAATTTCCTATGTTAGCTTCTCACAATGCAACAGCAGAATGGACCAAAATTATCCAAAAAAAGATTGCTAGTTTCTTCTTCTGCCTACAAAATTAGTGCTTCTCATTGGAGGAGCAGTAGAATATTGCTTGTTTATGGAACTCATCTAGATTTCTATTGAGTATATACTAGAATGCTATGGTACCTATAAAGTAATATTTTGTAATATATATTAGGTGTTCAATTTGGATTCACTTTTCTGGGCATAATGTAGGATTCCTTCTACTAATTTGTTAATTTACTTAATCTGTTAATGTGGATTATTTACTTAATCTGTTACTTTTAATGCTTATGTTTATGTTGATTTGCTAATTAGTGATTTACTGATTTGTTGATTAGTTATGGAAAAATTCTTTAAAATAAAAATTTTGAGGATTCATCAAGTCAAGATAGTCCCGATACAATTCAAGGCCCCGTATTGAAGTTAACATAGATGAACTTGAACTTAGTGAGTTACCTACTTACCTTTGCTTCTTCGCCCCACTCAACATAAATTCTGGCTCCGTCACTGCCCTCAATTCTATTATTTTTTTCCCTTAAATACATATGCATTCTGTTAGTATAAACTTTAGTAACGGAACATTTGATTAACTATTTATTATTCTTAACTAACTCATTGATTTCCATAAAAAAGGTCTTAGGTTAATTGTTGAACATATACTATTAATATGTTAGAGTGCATTTAAAAAATAAAATATAAAATTTAACATGAACTTTGGTCAATTAATTAGCTAAACTATATACATAACATTCAAAGTTGAGCATCAAAGATTACAAATAAGTAACCTTGAAAATCATTTTCTTGCATTTAAAAACAAATCTAGGTTAATTTTTTTTTTCATTTAATTAATCTTTTTTTTTTATTTAGAACAAGACTCAAGCGTGACATTTACATTTTTCATCAAAATTATTAAATTTCACATAAAAAAACCTGAATCCACTTTTGGTCAATCTAAATTAATGGGTGGACCACATACACTCAAAACATTACATCAAAATGACCATTTAAATGTCTTTTTTCGTGCTAATTTTCCAATTATCATGTTTTTTATGCTTTTGGTTTTAGTGGGAGCGAAAGTGAAGTGGTAAAACGAAGAGTCAAGACTCCCCGAGTGTCGTGTCTCTCAAGGATGGCGAATGGGAATCAAATTAGTGTGTTGGCTTCTAAGAGGTTGAAGAGAAAGAGTTACGGGAGTGCTAAGGGTTGGATTCATTTGTAAGAGGGGAAGGTTGATAGTGGTTGTGTGAAATAAAGGAAAGTAAAGTGGAGATTGGGGCTTTAGGCTTTTCCATGTGGTCTATCTTTGGATGGTTTTGCGAGTGCAAGTTGTGGAATAGACTAGGGAGTTCGTGGCACATTACCAAGTGGCGTCACACTTTGGACTCCCACATCCTCATTCGGTTGGGCATTTTATCGAACACTTTGTCTACCACTCCTCTCGGATCTCGTCCTTTCAGACTAAGAGCGGAGATGTGGGTGAGTTAGACTCGTGAGTGGCCGCTATCGCGCACACACTCACTTCCTTTGGGTGTGCTACCTAATGTGGCCACAAAAGGCACAAAGCTTGAGGAACATCATCCACACGAGTTCAACATCCAAAGAAACAAGCAATTCACAATTCAAAGCATTAATATTAAACATCCACATAGATCTACCATGGGGCCACCAATCCCCTATCTAATCTACTCTAGCATACTAGAGAAACAAGAAAGAGAAAGGAAAATTCAAAGAAACAAGTATTGAATTAGAAAATGAAGAGAATGGTTACCACCCTTTAAAAAGGGGATCTTTAACACCTTGATTTTGAAATCCCAATCTTCATTCTTGCCCTTGATCTATTCTAACTATGAGAGAAAGGAATTTTCCCCCAAGAGGGGAGAAAACCCTCTAGATCTATTCTATCCTATTCTATCAATTTTCTGATCTCCTCTAGGTTTAGGGCAAAAGGGATTTATATAGGTGACAAAAAGGGGACAAATTTCCCAAACTGGCCATTGGCCCGACCACGCCTGCGTCCACGCGTGGTGGTGGGCGTGGGAGCTTTCTGGAATTATTCCACGCCCAGCCACACGCGTGTGAGGCTGCGTGGGACGCTACTGCAATTCGACTTGTTTGTCTTTTGCTCTATTTTAGCCTCAAATCCATCTCCAACCTGTGAAATACTTCAAAACTATTTCTAGAAATGTTGTTAGAAGATTTTAATCGCATTTGAGCTAAAATGCATGCAATTGTTGTAATCGAATGTCAAAACGATACGCTTTTAATCTAATAACGACCCCTTATAAGTGCTATCCTTGGTGCTTATCAAAGTTTCCACACTTAAACCTTGCTTGTCCTCAAGCAAGCATACTTTCTAAACACTAATCATATAAGCACCAAGGATAGTTCTTTCTTTCACGGTTAACCAATCAAGTGATGTGTAGGTGTTTGGAGTTGAGTGGGTGAAATCCCCTACACTATCTATCAAGACTGCTAAACTCGTGCCAACCAAATGTAAGAAATATGCTAAGGAAGTTAAGGTCTCGATGGATACTATATAAGAAGTTTTTATTCACACCTTTAAGCATACAAGTGACCAAAGAGTTTTCACCTTGTATTTTCTAGGGGCCTCCAGCCGATCCGACTAGTGGGATCAATGCTCATCCCTTAGCCAATTTCCAACCTAACGCCAAAGCCTCTTTACATTATATAAGTGAGGGCAGGGACATGGACCGCTCATCGCCATGGCTTGGGCGATCACTCTATTTTCTCACTACCTAGGATAACGTCATCAGGCTACCCGACTTCACATGGAGATCCATGCTTTTTCGAAGGTCAGTGCAATGGGTGCCTGAATCCTAGCGAAGTGGCTCACCTCCTCTCTATTTTCTCATCTTTCAAGATCTCTTCGGGGTAACCGACTTCACATGGATTTCCATGCTTTTTCGAAGACAGTGCAATGGTTACCCCTTATCCAGACAAGATGGCTCACCTCGCTTTTATCTCAAGGAATGGCCTTAAGCCTTTATTCACGTTTCACCATATCAACCCCTCATGCCTTTTTCTAGGGATTAGGGATTGTTTTCACTCAAAGCTCACTTAGGCTCTCCTTTTGCCCCATGTCCTGCTAAAATTAATTCAGTTTCCAGGCTTCGCTATTCTTATCTTTCTAAAACTCAAAGGATTCACACTCCCACTTCGAGAGATCCTTGACTGGGGTCCAAACAAAATACAAGGTGAAAGCATGCAGGCAATCATAAAAAATTTTCAATTTGGGTCGGAACGTGCGAATTGGTGCAAAGTGAAGCTTCCAAAGCATATTTAAGACATTCAATCCTTGGCACAAGGTTAGGAGCCCTCCTAGATAGTATTGGCAATGACACCCTCTAGGTTCCTATACCTTATCACTTAATCAATCAACTGTTTCAAGAAGCATACACCCTTTCCACACTTAAAAATAAACATCGTCCTCGATGTTTCCATAAGGAATGAAGGAAAAAGGATATATGTAACACCCCAATTTTCACAACTTGGATTTATTATAAAATCCTAATATTACAATACATTGCGGAAGCGTCTAACCAGCAGAAAACTGGGTGTTACCGCCACGCTCAGGTATCTTTCCTATACCCAAACGTTAAGGCTAAACTTACAACCTCAAAACCATATCAACATCCAAGAGTGTACATATGGAACTAATCCTCCAAGGGTGTCTATTCTAGGATAGAGTAGTCTTCAACCTCGACTCCCATCCTATTCAGAGCTCATCGGCCACAAGGGCCCACGCTAGACTGCATCTAATAAAGGACACAATGAAGTGTAGTTAGCGCGACGGCTAAGTAAGGATATCCATGATCACTCGAAAATAAACAAAGGTTTCAAAAATAATTTTCAATAATAGCAGGGCAAGATAACATTACCCATCAGTCGCAATCGACCCAAACATTCTAACAACAAGCAGTTTCAATTTATCTCAGTAAATCGAACATATAACACAATCATTAACACCCGTGGGGTACACAACTCCCACTCTAATATTAGAACACTTTACGGTCAGCTCTCACACCCTGCCCGTGACGTACCCAACTCCCAACTTAAATTCATACGTGGGGAACACATCACCCACCTTTAATTCGTACATGGGGAACACATCACCCATCTTTGAGTAACACGTGGGGAACACATCACCCACCCTTAATTTGTACATGGGAACACATCACCATCTTTGAGTAACACTGGGAACACATCACCCACCTTTAATTCGTACATGGGGAACACATCACCCATCTTTGGTAACACGTGGGGAACACATCACCACTTTAATTTGTACATGGGGAACACATCACCATCTTTAAGTAACACGTGGGGAACACATCACCCACCTTTAATTTGTACATGGGGAACACATCACCCATCTTTGAGTAACACGTGGGGAACACATCACCCACCTTTAATTCGTACATGGGGAACACATCACCCATCTTTGAGTACACGTGGGGAACACATCACCCACCTTTAACTGATCCATTTAATTTGTACATGGGAACACATCACCCATCCTTTAATTCGTCACAGACTCCATCACCAATAACTCGCTCAAAAATATCCTCCCAACCCACATGCTTAGGTTAGTGTTAGTCACGTCACAGAAAATCAAGTATAGGAGTCATAATAATTTTCAAAACATAGTTATTTTCCACGTTAATATAATACACAAAAAGTATTTGCCAAAATTGTTTCTAACCATTCTTTTTCAGAAAATTTCAGCTTGGCGCAGTCCGAAAGATTGAGCGGTAAAAATAGTTCCCGAACTCTTTTCACTTGAAATTTTATGGTAGAACCCTAACTCATAGTACTTGATGTTCATAAAAAGTTTTGGTCACCTAGGTTCACGAATTTGCACAGAAAATTACATTTTTGCCCTTGCAGTGTGCTGTCCGGATTTTTCTCCTCTCTGGACCAGTTTTGGAAAATAATTCCGAAAACCATACTTATACTACTCCAAAAATTATGAAATTTTTATGGTAGACTAACTCATAGTACTATGTTCATAAAAAGTTTTGGTCACCTAGGTTCACGAATTTGCACAGAAATTACATTTTGCCCTTGGCAGTGTGCTGTCCGGATTTTTTCTCCTCTCTGGACCAGTTTTGGAAAATAATTCCGAAAACATACTTATACTACTCAAAAATTATGAAATTTTTATGGTAGAACCCTAACTCATAGTACTTAATGTTCATAAAAGTTTTGGTCACCTAGGTTCACGAATTTGCACAGAAAATTACATTTTTGCCCTTGGCAGTGTGCTGTCGGATTTTTCTTCTCTCTGGACCAGTTTCGGAAAATAATTTGGAAACCATACTTATACTACTCCAAAAATTATGAAATTTTATATGCAGCTTCTACACTTATAGAACTACATGTATAAAAAAATTGGATCAAAATACCTTACCGATTTTCCCAAAAATTCACGGAAGTTACCGCCAGAATCTACCCTGATTTTCCTTTCTCCATTTCCACAAGTATAAGCTTATATGGACATAAATACAACGTATACATGCATAAAATAGCTATGAACATGCATAACAAATTTATCAAAAATCAAAGCAAAGATTTTTGAGCCAACTTTTAGATCTATAACATAGCACATACTTTTCATGAACAAAATTCTAAACATGCAATTTTTCCTAGCATTTGCCTATTTCCAAGCGATTGAACCGACTTAAGGGAATCCTTACTCAATAGAAGATTTCTAGAACCGTAGAAGTGTTAGATCTTTCCTCGAATCCAAAGCCCCTAAAAGCATCACCATAATAACAATATTCTTCATGCACTAAACATTAACACTTAAGTTCTAGAGATGAATAGATCTAACAAAGTCTAAGATCTTACTTACACTTAATCCTTGAGTAAGAAAAATATTTTGGAGCTCCTTGATCACAATGGAAGACTTAGAATAATTCTTCTTCTTCTTTCTCTAAGGTGTGATTCGAAAATGGGATGGGGAGTAAGAGAGAGATGAGTGATCTTGTGTGATTTTGTTCTTGAAGATCAAGTAACAAGTGCACCTCATAAATGCCACATTAAATGATCAATCTTAGTCTATATTTGCCTCCATACCTCATTAATGCCACATTAAATGCCCAATCCAAGCTTGGATTCACTTGCCACATGTCAACACCCTATTAATCCCTTATGAAGACATTAGTCTAATTGGCCAGTTTAAGCTTAAATCAGATGAATGTTTGGAGGATCATAACTTAATTCGGGACAATTCTAATACCAAAATTATCGTAAAAATATTCCCGTCGCAAATCACCAATTTTGGGAATTTTCCGATAATCCACCAAATTTAGGTTCAGAGTCCGTAACAATTTATCCCTTACAGTCCATTTAGAATTTCTCTTGAACTAATTAAAAATTCAGGCTTAATCGTATGATACTTAATAATCCCAATTCTGGAAAAATTCGAATTGAATCTTCATCCTTAAAATTTTCCTCGGTTCGTAACCGATACATAGTTCGCAGCTTATCGATAATTAATCCTTACGAGAAAAATTATTTCAAGCACCGAATAGTTTTCTCTTAAATGTCATAGCTTAAAAAAAAATTTATATCGCTATTCTCGAATCTTAACTTTGTCGTAAAAACCGAGGGGTTACAATATATGTTTAAGGGTTCTACACACGCCCCTTTTCCACACTTAAAAGTGTGAACTGGACTAAAACAGTTCTAATAAACAGACTATATCCGACACAACAATTTTATGCAGCTCTTCATTTGCGATTTTTAGAAAATAAAGTAAACCAAAACAGGACATTAAATAAGGATAAAAGAAATACTTACAATTTGTATCCTTATCAAAATTTTGCAATCTATGTTCGCCCTTCAAAACTAGGTTAGAGTAAAGGTAAGGAAATAAATTAGAAGTTGAAGTTATACCTTTTAAGATTGGTCTTTCATGGTTGTTGGTGGAGTGGTCCCTTCTTCTTCTTATTTGTGGGTTGCCTCCCATAAGCGCCACGTTTAACGTTTTTGGCTAGACGAAATGTGCAAGATAAAACATAAACAAAAATATAACTAAAAATATAAACAAAAGTAAAGAGATTGTCCACAATCAATTGTTCAGAATTATCAGATCACAAGTCATCATCATCAAAATTTGTCTTTTCTCTTCTTCAGTTTCTTCCTTCCTTCATGTTCTCTTGATTTCCTTGATCTCTCTTGAAATCTCATCCAGCTTTTGCATTTGCTCCAAGTGCAATTGGTATTGGAAATTTTGGAGGGATCTCCAATCTGTGACTGGAGTGAACCAGCTTGGAATGTTAAAGGTAGAGGAGTTGGGGTTTTGCTCTTCAGGTTGTGGTGGAGGTACAGACGGTCCGGGCTCTCTTGGTGGTGGAGAATACATTGAAAAATCCAACGGCGAATACATTTCCGGGAGAGACGGGGAATTGAATGACATTGGTGAGGGTGTAAACCCTGTGGATGTCATTGGCGAGTCGGCATGGTCCTCCGTCATCTCCTCATCTACCCTCGTTCGCGCCAGTTGTCTTAAGTGAAGCTTTGCGACATCTTCGGGAGATAAAGGAACTATGTTCGCTCCTGGAAGTCTGTGCTCGAACCAGTGTATCTTCATGTGATGACCCAATGAGATACACAATCTTGTCACCATCGGGCCTACGAAAATTGCCTAGGTTGATTCTTGCTGCTGTGCAACAAGCAAGTTCTTACAAATCGCGCTCATGTTCACCGAGTTCCCGGTGTCCATACTCCATAGCATGAACAGTTTCGCCTTTGAGACTCGGTCATAGGTCTCAGGCCTTCCTTCCCATGAATGAGCAATAACCTTCCATAAAACCTTTAAATCCTCTCTTACAATTTGGGAGACTCTTACCCTCAACCCTTCCCATTCGACTTCTTGTCTTGCGATAATCGACCAATATTTTCTAGGAATGTCCCTGTCTCCCAAGTCATGCCTTAATCTCCTGTACCAGTTCTTCAACTGGTCTTCCTCATTGTAGAATCCAAGGAGAACACCCAAACGGTTGGCCGATATGTTATAGTCCTGGTTGAAGAGTCTAAACTTAATGGTAGGGCTGTAGAGATCTCCAGCCACTTCGTCAACATTCAAGCTAGCAATAAACTCATGCACTAGAGGGATAAAAGTATCCTGTCTCCAGCTTAACAAAGTGTCCCAATATGGTTCTGCGATCAACCTCTCCAGTCCGTACTTGCATTCATAATCCTCCAATACTGTCAAGTCTACATATCTCCGTTGCACAATAGGGAGATTCAACAACTTCCTATACCGCCCTAGCATGGTGTAACACCCCGAAAATTCCTACTACTCTTTTGAACATTATAAGGGGTTATTTTCTTATTAAAATAATTATAAGTATAAATTAATTACGCTTGGGCTTGGAATAATCTCGGGATCGCTTATTATTATTATTATTATTATTACTATGTTATTAAATACTCTTAGCCCAATATATACATATAACTATATATATTCTATAGAGTATGGTTTAATTATGGGCTATGGGCCCAATAAAATTATTTTAAATTGAAATTATAAGTAAGGTATCTAAAGTCTTGACCCAATTGGGTTAGTCCAAATTATGTAGCCTATTCCTAATATGTTTTAGCCCAACCTAGTTAAGCCCTTCCTAAAATGAGCTAGCCCAAAACCCAAAAAGGAAACTACCCTAAATAGTAATACCATGATCATCGGTCAGCAGCCAATTCCCATTTTCCTCTCTGATCTATCGTCTCTCCCTCTCGCCCGACTAAACCAAAAGGCCGACGTCGACGGGCAAGTTCGGTAGTCTGATCTATCGTCTCTCCCTCTCTGATCTAAGCTCATGGTTAGTGTTAACGTTAGTTATGGTATTGCATCTTAAGTATAGATTAGTACTTTTGGTTAACCCTTGTTTTAGTATTAGTTAGTAAGTAGATTAAGCTTATTTCATATGGTTATATTGTATTAGCCTTGAGCATGGAATTATAGGATTATAGGCCGATTAGGAATATTAGTATTGTTGTTGATAGTTAGTGACGATGTTAGAATTATATTAAATTCTTCAGGTTCGTGGTTATGAACCGAGCTTAGAGTTCGTGTTGCTTTGGATTAAAATGCTTTTGGAATTATGTACGCTTCAAAGGTAACCACTATGTCCATCAAAATCTATTTTTACACTCTCGCTCTATATGATATTAATTGGTGATTGGAAATCCTGAAATTCCTTGGTTATTAGCCTATTATTGATTGTGTTGTGGATTCATGGACTCGTGTCCTAATCCTTTGTCTATTGATGTATATGATTATCTGTTGGTTGGATTTCCATGTTATTTGGCCTCTGATTAGATGAATGTTGGTGTATTGTGATATGATCTTTGTATTCTGGAGTATCTCTTTGTATTCTGAGCTGAGTCTGATTCGGTATGTGGGAATTGCTCTTGCGGGGTTCTCTAGCGTGACAATGTAAGCGCTAGGGTTTTCCGTGAGAGTAAGGTGGTGGTGGTTGGTGAGTGATCCGTGGTTGGTTTCCCCTTTCGTTCTAAGTTTGTTAGAGTATTCTATTGAATATGTTACCTTGATTCTGAGTGTTTATTCATACCTCTTAGTCCACTTGTTCGAGTCTGTTATTTGATTGGTGGAATCCTTGATTACATTATTTGGGAGTTGGCTGGTGTTCATATCTGAGATGAACACTCTGAGTGATGGTTCTTGGGCTGAGTTGAGTATGAGTATGTGGTAGTGGATCTTTGAGTATCTCTTGGTGGTTGTTGGTATACTTGGAGTTTGTTGGGTGGACTATCTGTGCTATTGTTTGTATTCGGGTTCATTACCCCTGTGATTGGGTTCATTACCCCTGTGATTGGGTTGATTACACCCCTGTGATTGGACTTAGGTCCCTGTGATTGGACTACGGTCCCTGTGATTGGGCTCATTACCCCGTGATTGGGTTCATTACCCCCGTGATTGGGTCGATTCACCCCTGTGATTGGACTTCGGTCCCTGTGATTGGGTTTTTACCCCTGCGTACCAGATTTCTGGATTCGGACTTCTGTCTGTGGTTGGGTTTTGGTATGATGGTTGGTGTGAGGATTTGGTGGTTGGTGTTGAGATTTCCTTTCGGTTCTTTGGTTTGAGTCCTTGTTTATTCTGCTGATATCTCGTTGTTCTCAATTATGATTGATTGTTCCTTATGATTGTGTTCAGTTGGTATCCCGTTGTGGATTCGTTATATATATATTCCTTGTTGAATGTTGGCTTCGTTGGAAGAGTCTTGGTTGATGATTCGTTCAGTCTATCATTGTTGAGTATCCGTTTTGAACTATTGAACAGTTTGTTGGTGTTTATATTCTATATGGGTGTGTAAACCTATTTACAACTTATATGTATATCTATACTTCCTTGCGGGTGTGAATGGTGGTTACTTAGCAGTCTTTTGCTAATGGTTCTTTGTGTGTTTTTCCAGGTTTGCCTTAAGTCCTTGCGTGAGCGCGATAGAGATACACCCGTATGAGGAGGCTTAGATAATAGTTATGTTTTTAGACTTGTGCTTTGGCCTGTGTGCCGTTTTGAGAATTCTACATACTTTGGTTTAGTGATTAAGATGTTTTGAGATATACTTAAAGATTATCGTTTATACAGTTCAGCTTTTATGGTTAGCCTGTGCATCTAGGCTGTGTTATCTTACCTAGATGTGGCATGACGCCCCTTAGGTTTTAAATTCGCTTCCGCTATGTTCTGTTTGGTTGAGTTAGGCAGCTGTTGTGTTGAGATTTTATCTATCTCAGCCTGTGTGAGGTTGGGGGTGTCACACATGGTTGCTGTCATCAGTAAAATTTGAGTCCCGGTGGGTACTTCAATATAGCGAGTGTTAGAGCCTCTTGCACTGTTTTCCTCTGCCGGGGCTTTCCCTCTTTGGAGCCTTTGAGCAATCTGTTGTGCAAGGTCATGTGGCGAAGACATCTTTCCTATATCATGGGCAATCAAAGCAACACAAGGAAAAACACTTGCCAATCTTAAATATTGATTATGAACATTATTGCACATATCTAAAGAAAAGATTACAAAAATTCATTGCATGCAACATCATTTTGATATCCTTCAGTAATTCTATCCTATACATGCAAGAACTAGCTCATTCTATTCCATACTCATTTCATAGTCAAAAGGTCAACATATGGTCAACTTCATCTTCTACCTCTAGACTAGCTCAAGGTTGAAAAATGGAAGCATCATGAAACTTAAAATTGGACCAACTAACTAGTAGGATATAGCAATGTAGTGCCTATAGAGTAGGAAAGTTGCAAACTTTACCCACCATGCTTACTATATCAACAAGGATCTCATCATGACAAGAGGATACCCAAATCAAGCAATTTCAAGATCTAGTCACAAAGAGATGTTAAAACATGAAATTTCTAGTTTATAGAAGCAATGTAGGCTTAATATAAGTCTATCAAGTCATCCCATAACAATATATCTCAAGAAAAATGTCATACAAGAAAAACCCATGGAGATATTCTTCAAAATAGAACAAGTTCTTCATTAAACAAGTAAATAGCAAAGAAGAGTAGGTTCATACCTTGGAAATGACTTAAAATCCTTAAGAAAAGTTGAGAGACTTGGAAGGAAATGCTTAGAAAGTGTATATTTTCAGCTTTGGAGAGTTCTTGCTCGTGGTGGGGAAGAAATGAAGCAAGGAAAGCGTTTTAAACCACTTCACGCGAAAATCCGCGAAAAACCTGGTGCGCGTCCACGCACGCTACCACGCGTGGTGGTAGGCGTGGGAGCTCTCTGGTTTATTCCCACGCCTGCTCACACGCGTGTGAGCGGAGTGGCAGCTCTCTGGAAGTTTTCCACGCCTGGCCACACGCGTGGTGGTGGCGTGGAAGGCGTGCTGTGCGAAAGCTTATCTTTGTTTCCCTTCCTTCCTTTGCTAGTGACGATGTTTGTCAATTGATTGCGGGCAACTTATAACTCTCGTGTGTATAATCTGTACTTGTTAGCTCAACCGAGGTTATTGAAACATTATTGAAATAAAACAAGAAGAAGACATACTACAAAAAAAAATAAGAAAAACTTTTAGAAAAAGTAAGATAACATTGGGACTGCCTCCCAAGTGCGCCATGGTTTTACGTCTCCGGGCCAGACGTAAAGTGGCCTATCCTTCAAGACACACAGATTTTGGGACCCGACCAAGCGTCCCGTGAACTTTTGCTTCAAGGAAGTTTCCAAGATGGGAAACATCTTTGAATACCCACAAAGATAAAGGAATAACAACATGCATGATTGGAAAAATTTTAGCATTAAACACCCTCCTTAATTCTTCTAGGATGGTGTCTATTCCCTTTTCTTTTTCCTCTCTTCCCCCCCTAAAGATTTTCTCGTCTCTTTCAAACCATATCTCCTCACACCCTTCCTCAATTTCAAGTGTGGTCAACTCTCTCCACTCATCTTTTTCTATAAGATTGATCATGAAGGACCTATTATTCCCTACCCTTTCTTCCTCACACTCCTTTTCTTCATCACTCCACTCTATTTGATTAGAAAAATCACTCACACTCTCACATGAATAGAATGAAGCATCATCCTCTTCACTCACCATCTCATTTTCACCCAAAGCAAATGATTCATCTTCCGAGAAGTTAAAGCAATCATATTCATATTTAAAAAAAAAAAGAGAATCCTTATAATCATTAATTAACATATCAAAATTTTCCATGGAATCATCCTCCCGAAATTTAAAACAATCATAATCACATATGATGGAAGTATTAAGGCGAAGGGAGTCATCCACAAGGGTGTTTTCAAAAAGAGCACAAGGATTTTCAAAAATATTAGCGCAAAGAAGATTAGGAATTTTACCATATTTTGGGTCTTCATCTTCCCACACTACTTCGATGTTCTCATCCTCACTCTCCATCTTTACCTCGTTTTGATTTTCCAACTCGAAAATTGGAACTTCTTCAAGTACCGGGGCGTAACAATCCTCCATTTCTTCGAAACTCTCCTCTCTCCTAGCATTTTCCGCGTTTTCGACCTCTTGTATAATCCTTGGATGGGCTTCCAAAGTGGGGATGTCATCCATGACGGTGGAGTTAGCTCGGGGCTCATTCATCTTCATGAGCTCCTCCATCATAGATAACATCTTTGTTTCAACTTCTTCTAGTGGAAGTCCTTCTTTCCGGAGGGTAGCGAGATAATCTTTTAGTTCGCTCTTGATTTCGGCTTTTAGTTTAGCCGTATCCTCCTTGGCCATCTTTGTGAATTCGTCAATTTTTGCTTTTAGAATTTCAATTTCATCGGTGGCCGGTGTGATATAATCACAAGGATTCATATGGGTATAATATGGGTAAGGGGGTAGTGTTTCAAAGGAATAGGTAGTATTGTTTTCCTTGTGGTTTTGTGATGGAGGTGGGTAGTAAGTGTTTAGTTGGGAATTGGGAAATAAATTTGACTCGAGAGTATAGCTTGGATTAAGTTGTTGCATCATTTGCGCAAGCTTACTCTCTATGTTTTGGGATATTTCTTTGGAGCTTAATGAGTCAATTTCTTGATTGGAGTATTGTGAAGGGTAATTTTGTTGGAAAGGTGGAGGTGGTGTTTCATATGGGTATGGGTGATGATTGGGTGTATGAAACGGATAGGGATATGGAGGTGATAAATGGTGATGTGGAAATGGGTAAGGGTATGGATGTGGGTAGTGGTATGTTGGTGGAGGGTAAGTATAATTGGAATGGGGGTAATAGTGATATGGTTGGGGTTGAGGATTTGCATAGGATTGCCCTCCATGATGTGGGTAATCATGGGGATTCATTTTAGCACTTATTGGCAAGCTTCAAGTGGTTTGATTAAAGATAATTTCCTGCACAATAGCTTAGCCAACAACGAATAATTTTTGCAACTAAAAGTAGTTGCAAGTGAGCACAAGATATTCAAGATAATATAAGCTCACTTCTTCAAGCAAATAACAAAAATAAGAAAATGAAATAAACAAAAAGAAAGCAATTCAAGAACTCTTAAAATTATACTTCTAAGAAGTCAACACTATTCGAAACCGTTTGCCATCCCCGGCAACGGCGCCATTTTTTATGCTTGTGGTTTTAGTGGGAGCGAAAGTGAAGTGGTAAAACGAAGAGTCAAGACTCCCCGAGTGTCGTGTCTCTCAAGGATGGCGAATGGGAATCAAATTAGTGTGTTGGCTTCTAAGAGGTTGAAGAGAAAGAGTTACGGGAGTGCTAAGGGTTGGATTCATTTGTAAGAGGGGAAGGTTGATAGTGGTTGTGTGAAATAAAGGAAAGTAAAGTGGAGATTGGGGCTTTAGGCTTTTCCATGTGGTCTATCTTTGGATGGTTTTGCGAGTGCAAGTTGTGGAATAGACTAGGGAGTTCGTGGCACATTACCAAGTGGCGTCACACTTTGGACTCCCACATCCTCATTCGGTTGGGCATTTTATCGAACACTTTGTCTACCACTCCTCTCGGATCTCGTCCTTTCAGACTAAGAGCGGAGATGTGGGTGAGTTAGACTCGTGAGTGGCCGCTATCGCGCACACACTCACTTCCTTTGGGTTTGCTACCTAATGTGGCCACAAAAGGCACAAAGCTTGAGGAACATCATCCACACGAGTTCAACATCCAAAGAAACAAGCAATTCACAATTCAAAGCATTAATATTAAACATCCACATAGATCTACCATGGGGCCACCAATCCCCTATCTAATCTACTCTAGCATACTAGAGAAACAAGAAAGATAAAGGAAAATTCAAAGAAACAAGTATTGAATTAGAAAATGAAGAGAATGGTTACCACCCTTTAAAAAGGGGATATTTACAACCTTGATCTCGAAATCCCAATCTTCATTCTTACCCTTGATCTATTCTAACTATGAGAGAAATGAATTTTCCCCCAAGAGGGGAGAAAACCCTCTAGATCTATTCTATCCTATTCTATCAATTTTCTGATCTCCTCTAGGTTTAGGGCAAAAGGGATTTATATAGGTGACAAAAAGGGGACAAATTTCCCAAAATGGCCCTTGGCCCGACCACGCCTGCGTCCACGCGTGGTGATGGGCGTGGGAGCTTTCTGGAATTATTCCACGCCCAGCCACACGCGTGTGAGGCTGCGTGGGACGCTACTGCAATTCGACTTGTTTGTCTTTTGCTCTATTTTAGCCTCAAATCCCTCTCCAACTTGTGAAATACTTCAAAACTATTTCTAGAAATGTTGTTAGAAGATTTTAATCGCATTTGAGATAAAATGCATGCAATTGTTGTAATCGGATGTCAAAACGATGCGCTTTTAATCTAATAACGACCCCTTATAAGTGCTATCCTTGGTGCTTATCACTATACTATTAATAAAAACAAAATTCTCAATTTTAACTTACCGCCCAAAACACTCCTATACTATTTTGGTTTGCGTAATATTGTAAAATATGGTAATATATTTTCTATCTGTTATACAATTGTACATTAAAATATGGTAATACAATTCCTAATAAAATATATTCTTCCCTATGTTCCTATTCGTAATACAATTCTAGATTAATATTACTAATCGTAATAATACAGTACATATATTTTCCTACAAAGCAATCTATAGTATTAATAGAAACAAAATTCTCAATTTCAACTTTACACCCAAAACACTCCTATACTATTAAGGTTTGCGTAATATTGTAAAATATGATAATACAATTTCGAAAAATTGGAACCAAATCAAGTGTATGACATTTAAGATGTTAAGAGACAAGAGTCACAAGAATCACTCAGTGCAAAAGAAGTCATGGAGAAGAGGTTTTAACAAAAGTAAAACAAAGTGAACAAATAAAGAAAGCAAGGAGATGGATCATGGATGCCCTATCTAGGTCTCATGTTTGATACTACTATGGGGGGTTCTATGCAATGCAACTAGGATTCGATCAAGGGAGCCCACGGCACCATCACCGAGTGGCGTCACACTTCAGACTCCTAGTTCCTCATTCGGATGGGGCATTTTAACAAGCACTTGGACTATCACTCCTCCCGGGCCTCATCCTCCCGGACCATGGGCAGGGATGTGGCCGATTAGGACTCATATAGGTCCGATATCTTGCAACCTATACTTCCCCTAATTTTACTAACTATCACGGCCGGAAATAGAAGAAAATCAAGATATTCATCAACCACACAACATATATGAACCCTAAATCAACATTTCTAGAATCAATGGAAGAATTGAATCAAATCAAACATAATCACTAGGTTGGAATATCCAATCCCCAAATCTAAGCTAGCTAAACATCGCAAAAGAAATGAAAGCAAAAGGAAATCTAAAATCAATTAAGAACCAAAATGGAAATTGCAATTAAAACTAAAGAAAATGTAAAGATAGAGTAGAGATTACCAATCTAGAAGATAACAATGTAAACCTTCAATCTTCAATTCCAAAAGCAAATCTAGATCTAATCTAATTTCCCTATCTAAGAATATAGAACTAAGTATGGGGAATTTCCCCTAAGGGAAGAAAAAATCAGTTCTAACAATTCAGGATCCCCTTCAAATATTTGGGGTTTACTTTAAATAGTCTTCACAATTAGCCATTTCTGAACTGATCTAGTCCACGCGTGGACACACACATGGAACTTCTCCAGAAATTTTCCATGCCTGCTCCCATGGGTGGAGCAGGCGTGGAGCCTCTGCTGTTCACTTCACTTCTTCGTTGTTTCTTCTTTTGGCCCTTTGTCTTCTTTAGTCCTACAAGAATGACTTTGAAACACAACATGTGATAGAGTATTGCAAGAATGAACACATCAAAGCTTTTTCCACATGAATTGATCACAAATGGGTATGAAAACATTGCATTTAAATCCCAATTTTGACCATTTTTATAGCTATCTTTGGCGCTTATCAACATTATATGGGTTAAAACAAGCACCCAGAGCTTGGTATGATACTCTATCAATGTTCTTAATTAGTTGTGGCTTTTACCAAATGCCTTGTTGACAAAACCTTATTTAGAATTCAAGAAAATAATCACATTTTATTAGTACAAATTTATGTTGATGATATTATTTTTGGAAGTACTGATAAATCTTTGTGTGAGAAATTTTCTAAGCTCATGCAGAACATGTTTGAAATGAGCATGATGGGTGAATTGAACTACTTCCTTAGATTGCAAGTCAAACAAATGAAGGAAAGAATTTTTATAAATCAAGCCAAGTAAGGAAAAAGCTCAGTGAAAATACCCATGAGCACATCACAATGATTATGATATCCAAAAGAAGGTAATTTTGAGCTAATCGGATATTCAGATACAAATTTTACATGTTGCAAAATTGATAGAAAAAGTACCCCCGGAATGTGCCGTTCTTAGGGCGAAGGTTAGTGATGAGCACAAATGATGAGTGTAAAAAGGGTGTAATGTCATTCCGCTGAGGATTGGGGCTATAGCACGTAATTGTGTGAATTACCAGGCACTAGAGTATATGAATTAATAGAATCCAAGCACAAAGACTGAATGGTGTAAAATAAAAGAAAGCAATTGATTAAGGTGTAAACTATATGATAAAAGGTATGGGCCAGATTAGGGGGATTGTAACCTTGATGTTCTAACAAACTCAGGATTAGGGAAAGAATAATTAACCAAGAGATATATGGGCAATGCACAAAAGAATTCTACTCAGCTACTTTCGTAATCAATAAGAGAATTAGGCTAAAATTGCCCCACTATCGTGATGCATCAGTCATAACCTTAAGCACCTAAGCATTGTAAGCCCCCAAAATTACCTCTACTTTCGTAGCAGGAAAATTAGGTTGAAATTGGTAAGGCTCGAGGTCTCCACCCAACTGTCGTTGTGATGAATCCCTCTCCTAAACTAGCAATTAATTCTGGCCACAAACCAATAACTAGTGCAAAGAAATCCCCAAATCAACATAAACCCTAGGTAAAAGATTCAATCCCTTTATGCAATAAAACATAAATCGAACATCAAGATTAACAATGGACTCCTAATGCAACACCCCGAAAATTCGTTCAAGCCTTTCGTTCGTTAATTAATTCTTTGGGCAATTAAATTAATTCCAATTGGGCTAATTCTTTCAATTTAATATATATATATATATATATATATATATATATATATATATATATATATATATATATATATATATATATATATATATATATAT
>CP025647.1:18939088-18985278 GCA_003576665.1 Ipomoea trifida | reverse complement strand
GTGGCAACGGTGGTCGCGGGCGGAGGAGGCTGGTCCGCCGAGGGAGGCCGTCTCCTTCTTGCGAAGGAGGCCGGCGGAAGGGAGAGGTCCGTTGAGTGGTTCCGCAAGGTTCCTGGGAATTGTTCCCAATGAACTATTCTGTGTTGTTGAGCTCTGTTGTTGATCCTTTGTTTCTGATTATTGTTGGATTGTTTTGTTGGGTATTTTACCATGTCTTTGGAGTATTTATTCATGTCATTTATCGGGTATTTTATACTATATCTTGGAGTATTGATTCATGTCTTTGGTTTCCCTTTTTGGTATTCTTGATCTATTGATTCCTTGATTCATTACCTGGGAGTCGGTTTGTGTTCATAGTTGAGATGAACACTTTGTTTGGTTGTTTTGAGTTGAGGTTGGAGTATGTGGTAGTGATGGTGGTTTTGTTGGTATTGTTGGAGGTTGTTGGTTGGATTTGACTATTGACTATTGACTTCTGACTTTGGACTTCGGTCCCTGTGATTGGGTTGATTACCCCTGTGATTGGACTTCGGTCCCTGTGATTGGACTGTCGGTCCCTGTGATTGGACTTCGGTCCCTGTGATTGGGCTCATCACCCCTGTGCACCGGTTTTCCGGGTTTGACTCTTGACTTCTGACTTCTGACTATGTGATTGACTTGGCTTTATGGTTGGGTTGAGGGTTTGGAGGTTGGAGTTGGGTTTCTTTCTTGGTTGGTTGTTGTGGGTCCTTTGTGTTATTCGGTTGATATCTTGTTGTTCTCGTTGAGGTTGGTTGGTTCCTTTTGGATTGTTGTTCAGTTAGTATCTCAGTTATGGTTCGCTGTTGTATTATGCTTTCGTTATTGGATATTGGCTTTGTTTGACTGAGTCTTGCTTTATGGTTCGTTCAGCTTGTTATTGTTGAGTATCTGTTTGAACTATTGAACAGTTCGTTGGCGTTTATATTCTATATGGGTGTGTAAACCTATTTACAAGCTTATGTATATCTATATCTCCTTGCGGGTGTGAATGGTGGTTGCTTAGCATTCTTTTGCTAATGGTTCTTTGCGTGTTTTCCAGGTATGGAGTAGTCTGAGCGCGAGCGCGTTAGATGCTTATCTATGAGGACGCTTAGACTAGTTTTGTGATGTTTAGACTTTGGTTGTTGGGCCTGTGTGCCTTTTGAGATTTGAGACTATATACTCGTGACTAGTGTTTGGATATTGTTGTTTATGGATGGAGGATTTATTTTATTTTATGAATGACAGCTTAGTTCGTTTCTTATGATAGCCTGTGCATATAGGCTGTGTTTTATACCTAGATGTGGCATGACGCCCTTAAGTTTTAAATTCGCTTCCGCTATGTTATGTTGTTGGTTGAGATAGGCAGCTGTTGTGTTGAGATTCATCTATCTCAGCCTGTGTGAGGTTGGGGTGTCACACCTAATCCAAACCCATAAACGAAGTACTCCCGCATAATGGAAGTAAACAAAGCAAAGCAATAAATAACCGTAAACATTGCAAGAAAGTAATAAAGGAATAAGAGAACTTAACTGATAAAGAACAAATTCAACTTCAATCCAAGATTCCAAGCTTGAAAGTAAATAATCTAATCTAAAACTAATCTAAACTATGCTAGGGAAATATAAAGAGAATAAACTAAAACTAGCTAGGGTTCAGAACTCTGTAAGGGAACCTCCAGAATATATAGGAGATAGATGGGCCTTGGGCTCATGAGGCAACTTCCAATTCTTTTCCAATTCATATTCTTGTTTCCTATTCTTCCTAGGTAATTTCCTTTTCTTCCAAAACTTGTCCAAAATGTTCCAAAACTCTTCCTTTGCTGCTCCTTGTGAATAATTCAACTCTTGGGATAATATAACACACAAACAATTCTCAATTTCATTAGGATAAAGAAAATAAGCACCGAAACAACTAAAATAAGGGGTGAATTATTGTACAAAATAGTAGATATCAACTCCCCCACACTAGAACTTTTGCTTGTCCTCAAGCAATTACCAAGGACAATCCACTTTCCAAGCAATGAAACTGATCACACTTCCTCCTCGCACAACCAAACATACCACCAACCAACTCATACAACCTAACCTGCTTCAAGAATCATCTCAGAATCACAAGTGAGTTCTCCTCTCAGGCCAATAATCGGGCACCCGAATTTAGGTAGATTAAAACCCTGTATGCACATGTACTCAGTTGAGATTATGCAAGACTTGGCTTAAGATGAACTCCCATAGACATGCCCTTCATACTCACATATATCACTCTAAAACTGCATGCTAAGATCAAATAGGACTTTATTTGGCTTGTAATGGGGCTAAGGGTGAGTGGCTAAACAAAGAAAGGGTATGGAAAAATAAACAAAAGAGAGAGAATTTCACACATATTCACAACTAAACCTAGAGGAGACATGAAAAATATGAGCAAGAGAGCAAAAATATTTGAAAGCACAAGAGTATTCTAAACTAGTGGGGATGAAGACATTTATTCTAACAACCTAACTTGCACTTTTATTCATCCTTCTTTTTCTTTCTTTTCACAAACTTTTTCTTCACTTTCAAACTCTTTTTCAAACTTTTCTTTAACAACAATTTCTCACTTTTCTTTTCTTTTTCTTCAACCAACAACCATTTCCTTTTCTTTCATTCAATCAACCAATAACTTCTTTCACGACACCCCCACACTAGAACAAAGATAACAGGAATAACTCTATCCAAAATAAGCTCAAAAAGGGAAATCTCCTCTAAATTAAATAACAAATGCTACATCCTCTTTAAGGGTGAATGGAAATATATGGTTTAGGGCTAAGGGTTAAATAATAGGGTTAAACAAGAAAAACAACACAAAGAATGGGGTTAAGTGCTTTTGCACTTATTAAACAAGAACAAGGCTCAAAGGTGACAACTAGGGAAAATAATTGTAACACAGGGTAGGTTTAAAGGTTTGGGCTAACAACAATGGCCTAAATCACTTCAAAGCATGCAAATTCTAGACTTCACTATGAGAGCATTGAGACAAGCTATGACAGAACAAATATCACCGGAATCCCACATAAGCCTTCACTAGCAATGCATACCACACAGGGGGAACATTTATGTTAGAGGTTAATCCAACTATTGGCAAGAGACTGAATTAAACACAAGCTCAACCTTGAATCATCCTTGACAAGCTAGGCTGCGCAAGTACCACCAAAACAAACCACCAACCAGCAGAGAGGAAAATGGTCACAGCCACAAAGCAAATAAAAAAGACTATCCACAGTGTTGCACATTGAGTCCATCAAGCAAAGTTCACCAAAAATTTTATTTTCAAACCAGAAATAACACCCCCCCACACTAAAACTTGGACATCGTCCTCGATGGACAAACAATTAAGCACAATAGAGGGGATACAAAGAATAAAATCAATAATGAAGCACAAATTCAAAACTAATAGAGAGAGAAATTAAAAGAGTTAAGAAATTGAACCTTGAAGTCTTGATGCAATGAAGAAAAATGGAAAATAAAACTTTAGAACAATGAGGAAAACAACAATAGTACACACAAGGAAGTGGGGAAAAAAATAGCAATTTTTTTTTTTACTGTTGGGGTCAAGAGCGGGGTCATGGCCGTGATGCTGGCCGTGACCCAGAGCTCTCTATAAGCGAAAGCGTACTGGAAGTTGCGGAAAAGGTCACAGGCGGGGTCATGACCGTGATGTTGGTCGTGACCCTGAGCTCTCTATATGCAAAAAGTCCGTTTTTCGCGCCAAATGCCTATTTTCACCTGTAGATCAATCCAAAACATCCCCAAAGCACTCCAACACCTAAACACATCATAAACACTCAATTTCCAAACATTCCCCACTCTCTTAGAAGTAAAATAAATCAATTCTCACTAAATATTCCCTTACCAAACCTCTTGAAAACCAAATAAAGACTAAAATCTAAAATCTAACTAAAGCAAATAAATTAAATGCAAGAAAGTAAAGGATAACATGGGGTGCCTCCCATGAAGCGCTAAGTTTATTGTCGTCAGCTCGACTCAACCTCTCAAGATCAACCATCATTGAATTGAACAAAGAACATTCCATCCTTCCTAGCAAATTTTTCTTCAAGATAGTGCCTCAAATGGTGGTCATCAATGAATTCCTTTCTACACAAGTCCACCACCATAAAACTCAAAGACTGTTCCTCCATGAACTCAAAATTCAAGCACACACTTTCACCAAATCCATTCTTATTTTCCCCTTGATTTTCCTTTCCTAGAGCAAGTAGGGAAAACCTTGGACATGAAAATTGGCCAATGGGGGCCTCCACATTCAAAAACATTGACACCTCCCGGTTCCCAAGTTAGTCTAAAATTCTCACCCAAGGGAGTGTCATCAAATGAAAGACATACCTCGTTTGTGCCACCAATTTCATCAACTATATCATTCTTTAGCACTTCTTCACTTGGACTATCTTTAAGTTGCTCTTTGTCACCATTCCCTTGTAACTCCACACTTTCTTCCCAATTCAAAGTTTCCATTTCAATTCCATCATTCACCTTCTCATCTTCATCAGCTCCATCCTCCATCTCCTCTGAATCACCACCTTCACTTGGCGTGAACAACTCATGTATAACATCTTCATAAGGAATTGAATTTTGAATGGGTTCTTGAGTTGTCAAGCCTTTTCCTTGAGCCTTAAGATCTTCCAATTGAGCTTGTAGCAAGTTCATTTGAATGATTAATTTATTCATCATGGACCTCATCTCCTATCAATAGGTTGGCTTGCTTGTGGAGGTCCTTGATAGAATGGCTCTTGAGGTTCCCATTGATCATTGGCATGTTCTTCCTCACTTTGTCTCATGGGATATCCACCATCCTCAGTGTCATCATCAGGTACAATAGTGACTCCCCAACGCCTAGCTATTGCTAAGGTTTCCTCATCAATAGGTTTGCTTGCTTGTGGATGTTTTTGATAAAATGGCTCTTGCGGTTCTTGATGTGCAGGTACTTGAACTTGGCCTGGATATCGAAAGTTAGGATCAAAGATGTAGCATCTTTCGGCTTCATGTGATCCTCCACATATGGCACACCAAAGAGGTTGTGGCATGAACATTGGTGGTGCACCTCCTTGAAAAACTTCTTGATTAATATTGGCACCAAACTCTTGAGTGAAAGGTTGATATTCCTGAGGATGTGGTGGGTAACGATTTTGGTAGTGTGGATTCAAATCTTGTGAAGGTTGTGGGTATGGATGTTGGTAGTTTGGAGTGTATTGAGAGTATGAGTTTTGGGGGTGGAATGGTGGTGGATGAAAATTTTGGAATTGAACATCATAGTAATGGTTAGGAGGTGGGGCTTGAATTGTACAAGGATTTCCATATCCATCATATTGGTTGCCCTCATAAGATTGACAATCGTAGTATCCTCCTTGATCCAACATGGGAATCCCTTTGAATCAAATCAAAATATATAGACTTGCAGGCACATTAGCAAATTTTTTTTTTTTTGGTGATAAAAACTTGATCTCCTAAAATTCACTAACTCTAATGCTAGAAAGAAAATAATAACACAATCAAACCAAATAAACCAATCCCCGGCACCGGCGCCAAAATGTGATGAGCACAAATGATGAGTGTAAAAAGGGTGTAATGTCGTTCCGCTGAGGATTGGGGCTATGCCACGTAATTGTGTGAATTACCAAGCACTAGAGTATATGAATTAATTGAATCCAAGCACAAAGACTGAATGGTGTAAAATAAAAGAAAGCAATTGATTAAGGTGTAAACTATATGATAAAAGGTATGGGCCAGATTAGGGGAATTGTAACCTTGATGTTCTAACAAACTCAGGATTAGGGAAAGAATAATTAACCAAGAGATATATGGGCAATACACAAAAGAATTCTACTCAGCTACTTTCGTAATCAATAAGAGAATTAGGCTAAAATTGCCCAACTGTCGTGATGCATCAATCATAACCTTAAGCACCTAAGCATTGTAAGCCCCCAAAATTACCTCTACTTTCATAGCAGGAAAATTAGGTTGAAATTGGTAAGGCTCGAGGTCTCTACCCAACTGTCGTTGTGATGAATTCCTCTCCTAAACTAGCAATTAATTCTGGCCACAAACCAATAACTAGTGCAAAGAAATCCCCAAATCAACATAAACCATAGGTAAAAGATTCAATCCCTTTATGCAATAAAACATAAATCGAACATCAAGATTAACAATGGACCCCTAATCCAAACCCATAAACGAATTACTCCCGCATAATGGAAGTAAACAAAGCAAAGAAATAAATAACCATAAACATTGCAAGAAAGTAATAAAGGAATAAGAGAACTTAACTGATAAAGAACAAATTCAACTTCAATCCAAGATTCCAAGCTTGAAAGTAAATCATCTAATCTAAAACTAATCTAAACTATGCTAGGGTAATATAAAGAGAATAAACTAAAACTAGCTAGGGTTCAGAACTCTGTAAGGGAACCTCCAGAATATATAGGAGATAGATGGGCCTTGGGCTCATGAGGCAACTTCCAATTCTTTTCCAATTCATATTCTTGTTTCCTATTCTTCCTGGGTAATTTCCTTTTCTTCCAAAACTTGTCCAAAATGTTCCAAAACTCTTCCTTTGCTGCTCCTTGTGAATAATTCAACTCTTGGGATAATATAACACACAAACAATTTTCAATTTCATTAGGATAAAGAAAATAAGCACCAAAACAACTAAAATAAGGGGTGAATTATTGTACAAAATAGTAGATATCAGTTAGTTTCATGGTTTAACAAGAAATAAAACTCATTGCTACAAGCACTGTCGAAGCCAAATATATCGCAGCAAGGAGTTGTTGTGCACAAATTTTATGGATGAATCAACAATTGAAGGATTATGGAATTAATTGCGAGGATGTTAGTATTTTCTGTGACAATACTAGCGCGATTGCGATTTCTCAAAATCTTGTACTTCATTAAATAACGAAGCATATCGACGTACGACATCATTTTATCCGCGATCACGTTGAAAAGAAGGACTTAAGGATCGATCACATTCCTACAGAAAATCAAATTGCAGATATTCTCACAAAATCGTTGTGTGAATCTCGCTTTGCAACTTTAAGGCACGAAATGGGAATGATCGAGATCAACTAAGTATTTAATTTATGTTAAGTATTTAAATTAATTTTTTGTGACATTATTATGTGACTTTATCTGTGCCTGAGCAAAATAGTTTCTCAAAAATTGTTTTGCCTTTATACTCATCTGTATGCCATACATGTCACATGCTATGTTCTTGTGCATTTAATTTTCTCCTGATTAAGTTTTTACTCTGGTGAATCACATCCTTGCGTGTCATCTTGTATGCAGTAGAAGTAATTGATTTTCAACTGCATCTTATCTTTTTACCTAGAGTAAAGGATAATTTTGGTAAGCTAAGAAAAAAATTTAATGACATGTTGGGTATTTAAATATTTCTAGCTTATGATGGTTGTTTTGTACACACTTTATGACAATGGTTCGAATTATGTCACTCTCTATTTATGATGATTATCTATTTTGTTTAGTTTTATGTGTTATGGCTTAAAATTTGACTTAAATTTTAGTAGCATGCATGTTGGTAGAAAAATTAAAATTCTAAGTGAATTAATCCAACAATGCATATCTTTCGAGTAAGTCAAATTAATAAGCCGTAGGTCAAAATTTTATGTACACTCATCTTAATGGCTAGTCACAATAAAATTGAAAAATAAATTTAGTGATTTCTAGACTAAGCCAAATATGATTGAGTATAGGTTTTGGCATCATCAAAAATGGGGAAATTGTTAGGAATAAAATTGTAATAGTTTTGATGAGCCAAATTGTAATTTTAGAAATCCGCTATTTTATTTTTTAGAGTGTAGCTAGTTGACCCGAAAGTCAAATTGTAACATAAAATGGTACGAGTTATTGTATCATAGAGTTCATTATGTCATAAGACTTGTAAATCGTTTGCTTCCACTTAAACACATAAGAATGTGTGATGGAATGGAGAAGATCCAGATCATCTATGAAGGAAGGCACAAGTTCAAAATCCAAATTAAGGGTACGGTATTTATTTTTAAGCTTAATATTTAGAGAAAGAAGGAGGTTGTCGTGCACGTTGGGGAGCAAGTCAAAGTCAAAGGGAGGAAGTTTGGAAAGACTAGAGCTACACCATACGCTACCACAAGCAAAGAGAGAATAAATATATTATCTTGGTGATATTAACTAATGAGTTAATACAAAGCATTGGTTAGAAACTTGAGCATTATATCTACTGGTTTAGCGTTTGAATCCCATGTATAGCATTTTGGTTCTTGGAGACTATGAAAGGGAGCTAGTTTGGCATGGCTGAACTTTTTAGAGCAAGTCAAGGTCAAAAGTCCACAATGGAGCTACTTATAGAGGAAGTCAAAGTCAATAAATCACAAATGGAGCAACTAGGGGAGGAACTTTAACAAGTATTGAGGCACGTAGGCCACACCTCACCCACACTCGCGTGAAGACTTCTTTGGAGAATGTTTGGGAGCAACTTTGAGTGAAACTTATACTTAGCCAAATTTCAAAGTGCTACATATTTTTTAAAGAGCCATTACGTGATGCTGCAAACCAGATTAAAAATTGAAAATGGTGATTTTATGAAGATTATTCAAAGCTCAAGCAAAAATCACTGGAAAATATTTTTGAAATATAAACTTGCCAAGATCAAATAAAAAATGCAACAAAGTCAAGAATGTCAAGCTCTAAAGGCAACAAAGTAAAAAAAAAAAATTAGAAGCTACAAGTTCCAAAGATCAATCAAGCCGAATTAGAAGACTTTGTGAGAATTTTGCAGAGGTAATTTTTCAAAATTACCAGAGGCATTAAATATTGCAGATCAAATTGGAGAAGCTATTAGAACAAATTGGCAAAGTTATCAGATCAACGGCATGGTCATCAGATCATGAGGTTTGACCATCAGATCAAATTGGCATGACCAATCAGATCAAGTGAACGTTCAAAATTTGAATATTCACGACGGGCAAATAACTTTTTGAGTTATAAAAAGCCCAAGAAGACTTGAAGACAAGCACGGAACACTAACACGACGGTTACAAAGAACAGGATTGAGACAAAACGAAAGAGCTATACACGAGAGAAATTCAAGCCTTAGAAAAGAAATATTTATTTCTTGTAAAAATATCTCTACTGAGTGTAGAAAGAGGGAGAGTAGCAAGGAGTTGTAAAATCCTTGGTTGAGTGTAGCTGTGTGCGAGACACTCGGGGGAACTAAGTGTAGCTTTGTGCAAGGCACTTGGTGTAGGAGCGTAGCTTTGTGTGAGGCGTTCGGGAGCTTAGCTTTGTGCGAGGAGCTCGTGGTTGAGTGTAGCTTTGTGCGAGACACTCGAGAAGTGCTTGGGTAGCACTAGTGTTTCACTATTTGTATATGGGTGAACGAGATAGTGGAATTCCCTCCTTGGAGTGAAAGGAAAAGAGTGGACTAGGAGGATTACACCACCTCTGAACCATTATAAATCTTTGCCTCTATTACTTACAACATTTTATTTATTTTGCATGCTTGACTCACTAACCCATTTCATACTGTGTTGATTTATCCATATGGTTTGTGTGTTCCCACATTCGCATGTGCTTCAAACTTTGCATACTTATTCTTTGAACTATTTCAAAGCATTCTAACGTTTGCATGCGATTTATCTTTTTAGTTTTACGCATATTTATTTTATAGCACTTTACCGTTCAAATATTCCGCTGTGCATTTCAAGTTGAATTTATTCACTTGGAATTGTTTTTGTTGAAGTGTTATAAAGGTTTAATTTGTTAGAAAAGTCTATTCAACCCCCCCCCCTCTAGACTTTTCACCACTGAATCGGGACCAACAATAAACCTTGTTAAACTCAACATGGCTTTGTCAAAATAAAAGATAAAAATATTTTTTCAAAAAGGACTTAAAGACATTTGATTGAGTATAGTTTTTTGGCATTATCAAAAGGGGGGAAATTGTTAGGAATAAATTGTAATAGATTTTGATATGCCAAAATGTACTGAAAAATATTAGACCCCCAAAGTTTTATTTCTTAGTGTTAGGCGTGGTTAAGATCAAAAGGAAAAATCAAAGGAAAATAATTTCAATAAACCATCTCAAAGAAAGCAATATGGAGATAATCAAAGTCATGAAGATACAAGGCTTGAAGAACATCACGACAATGCAATATTGGAGAAGATGATGTGATTGAAAGCTTGCATGAAGATTAAGGAAGGGATTACATCAAGGAGAATAATTAATTATCTAAAGATTCGTATAGACGGAGTGGTTAATCAGCCAAATCTCGGATTGACAAGGGTAATGATCAAATCCCACAAATTACATTTTATAAACTTCAAAATCTCCTAAGGAGAGAAGAGATTCAATGATTCATGGGATGAAGTTTACAATGGGATGAGATTCCATAAGATGAAATCTAAAGTGACGTAGAGATTATTTCAAATGGCTGAAGTTTGAAGAGCAAGACAAATTTGGAAAGTGACAGAAATGGCCAATGATGGAGCAATATTTGGAGATCATTTCATCAAAATGGCGTGAGCATCAATGACCATTATTGAAGATCAATTATGGACATGGAGCTCAGTGCAACAGTCAGAATATTTTTAATGTCTCACATAATATTAAAAATATTAAAGTCTAGACATTAAAAATATTAAAGTCTATCTATAGACTTAAAAGGCTATGAATCTAGCTGACAAAGAGAACAATTCGGGAGCGTCTTTTTCCAATGGACAAACTCTCAATTGCCTATAAAAGGATGAAGATTTGAAGCAGCAAAGACAACAATTCGGAAAAAACGAAATTAAGTGAACAAGTGCTAAATTTGCAAGTGAAAATCTAGAAGTGCTAATCTTAATCAAAGAGAGACTTGATCTACATTGAAGCATCTACTGAAGAGTCTCAAAGTTGAAAGAAAACAAATCTTGTTTTTGGAAACAAGACGTTTCTCTACCGAAGTGTAGAAAGGGGATTGTCACAAAGGAGTGTGAAATCCTGGTGCATCTAGTGTTAGCTTGGTGATCAAAGCACTAGTTGGGGCGTGATTAGTGTGGGCTTGGTGACCAAAACACAGATCACGAGGTGTAATTTAGTATGAGCTTGCTGATCAAAACACTAAATTATGGAAGGGCACGATTAGTGTGGGCTTGGTGGTCAAAACACTAGATCGTGGAAAATTCATTGTATCTTGTAACCAATGAGTGGTGGATATAGTGGATTCCTCTTGGAGATAGGAGAAAGTGGAGTAGGAGGATTACATACATCTCCGAACCACTATAAATTCTTGTGTCTTTATTTACTTGCATTATTTACTTTATGCTTGCTTGATTCACGTGAAACACACACTTCACATTCTTTATTATTCTGCTGCGTACAAGACACTAACAATCTGTTAAGTGTTTTGATTTGATTTTTTATTTGGCTTAGCAATTCGAATGGGGAGAAAAGTATATTCACCCCCCTCTAGACCTTTCCTTACCTCTTTTGGGACCAACACCAGTCAAGGTCGCGATCTCTTCTAGCTCAATTACTAGCTCTAGGCACTCAACTGCTTTCCCCTTGGCCTGGTGGGCAATAGTATTTATCCGTAGGTCTTTATCTCCTACCTTTCGACTGGCCTATAAATAACAACTTCTAGCCATCTTATGATCACATCACACAATGTCGACACCATTCGGTGTGCAGAACTTCGTGCATAAGTGCTCGATAGAAATCATGGCGCCCAGATCCTCTAGGTCTGGTCAGCCAGGGATCAAGTTATGTGCATATTCCAGACCGACCACAACAAATTCCATGTCTATATTCCTCACATGAGGCCAGGTTCCTAGCTTGACTATCAATAACGTAGATCCCTCAACATCAATTGAATCACCAGTGAACCCAGCCTACGAGGTCCTAACTTGGCGTAGCCTCTCCATGGGTAGTCCTAGCTTCTTATAAGTTGCCAAGTATAAGACATTCACGCTATTGCTCGTATCGACTAAGATTCTCCTAACTTCCATTCCTTGGACATCTATCACAATAACCAATGCATCTCGGTGGGGAGTCGGGCCTCGAGGAAGGTCATCATTAGTGAAAATAATGGGTTCCCGGTACGCCTTCTTCCAATCGTACTCTTGGGTGACAATTGCCCCCACATACAATTCTCTAGCCCAGGCCTTTCGGGTGCCAACCGTGTCTCCCCCCTCTAGACTGCCTATAACCATGTTAATGACTGTCTTATGTTTCTAGTCCCTATCACTTTCTTCCTCAACAGAAGGTTGCTTGCCCTTTTTCGTCGCTTTATTAGCCAGTCGAGGTGCATTATCGCGGTGCCACAGTGAGCCTAGATGTCACCACTGATTGGTTGGGCGGTCGCGCTAAATGAGCTTCTCGAGCTAAGCTTTCAAAACCTCGCAGTCTTCCGTTGTGTGCGAGTTGTTTCGATGATATCGATAATAAGGGGTTGTATTTGGATCTAAGACTTTCGGATTTTCCCCTTGCGCTGTGGTGGTAACTATTCTCGGACCTCGTGTATAGGCTACGCGGGGGTGGTGATAAACACTTGGCCCTAGCTTGTCATGTACTCGGTGAGTAGTCACTCGTCCAACTATCATCCCTCCGACCGACTACTACAAGATCGAGTTCTCTAGCCGAAGGCACTTAGACGTCGAACTTGACAGCTTTCTCTTCTGCTTGACTGTCTCCTTTGTGTCAGCGAACTGATTTGCTCTCTGAATAGCTTGAGCATAAGTTCGAGGATTCTCATCCCACATCTTACTATATTGTCAGTCCGCATGCAAGGATTCTATAAAGAAAGCTATTGTTGTAAGATGATTACAATAAATGTGTAACACAATTACAATGAATGATTAGACAATAGAGATGAAGACGATGTCTCAACAAGACAATTATGCCACTATTTATACTTGAGAACCCCCTAACCGTCCCCCTAAAAAGGAGGAATCTGTTTTAACAACCTTGACCTTGCACGGATCTATGCGCGGGGCCAAAACCGAGGCCCCCAGCCGAGGCCCAAGTCTAGCACGGCCTAGGGCCTAGGCCGAGCCCCAGGCTAGACGCGACTTGGGGCCTAGGTGGAGGCCTAGGTAGAGCATGGCCTGGGGCCTAGGCCGAGGCCCAGGCTGGGCTCAGCTTGGGTTGAGCACGGGGCTACACCCTGGGACCCCAAGTCCACCTGAGTTCTTCTTGCTCTGCTCCTCCGGGTCGATTTGTTTCGGGTTAACTTCTAATTTATATATATATATATTTACTTATTCATTTATTTCAAAGATGAATAATTACATACATACGCAATCTTACTCTGAATACTCACAAGTGTAACGTTTTTGTTTTTCTTTTATACGTTGCAATCAGTCAACTTCATTTTATTTCAAAGTATTAATTTGAGGAATTAACAGTGATTCATGCAAGTCCATTGTAACACTAAAACCAACATTGTATTTTTTAAAAATTTTTTTTATATAGACCAACATTGTATTAATTCTTTAGTATTTGATCACAAAAACACCTACATTTGGATACCATACACTAGTACAAAAAAGGTCATAGGCTACACCTGTAAAAGTGTTTTCGCTAAACCTCTACAGGTGTAACCTATGCTACTGACGCTAAAAGGAAAGGCTTTCCGCGGCACCTATAGCGGGTGCCGCGGAAAGAATTTAATTTTTTTTTTAAATAAATACTTTCCGCGGCACCTGTAGCGGAGCAGGTGCCGCGGAAAGTAATAAAACAATAATAAATTAATAAATACTTTCCGCGGCGCCTTCTCCGCTACAGGTGCCGCGGAAAGTATATTTTTGTTTTTTTTTAAATACTTTAGTGGCACCTGCACTAGCAGGTGCGGTGCAGGTGCCGCGTAAACCTTTTTTTTTTTAAATTTTTAATTTAAATTACAATTAATTCAATTTTTTTGTATTTAAAACCTGCTCAGATCGAATTTTCCAAATCATCCAACTCAACATCAAAATTTATAAACCTATATATATTATCTATTCACAAATAACAATTTTCAAACAAACACAAATATTTAATTTTAAACCAACACATACTATTTAAAACCAACACAAACATCACCATCGACCAGCACATGCAAACATCACCACAATTCACAGTATCTTTCACAATTAATAATAAAAAACAACATGCATCACAATATAACAATAGAGATATTCATGTTTATAAAATGAAATAAAGTCTAAACACACTCTTCTAGAAAATATTTTGCCCACAACTCTCGAACTTCTTCTATTTCATTCATAGAGTATGTGGTATCTTCCAATGCCTACAAAACAAATTAATTAGGGTTATTAGTCAACATATTAATTTATAAATTATAGTTTAACTACACACACACACACACACACACACACATATATATATAAATGATCAAGCATCGAACACTTGGTAACGATATCATACATGAATCGCATTGTGTAGTATCCACATTCAAAACCTCCGGGTTGTTGTGGAAACTACAAAATATCGATATATATTAGTTCATGTTAATATATAGCATATTAAAACAATAAGAAAACACTAAGGTTAGTATCATATATATATATATATATAATAAAACTTTAATTTTAACTTTATACCTTGCATTCCTTCCAAGTCATACTTCTAAGACCCCGTCCATTTATTGGAACGGATCGAAATGCCCTATATTAATAATATAATAAACAGTTATATCAATTTATAAATAACATAATAACATTTGATATACACATATTAATAATAAAGTTTTTACTTACATATTCATACTAGGTTTGACTTCAAGAGTGCGCCCACATTTCAAATGATCAAATACATACACCGTTTTTAAGTTGATGCAAATCACGATCAACAACCAATGATTTCTACATTTACAAATAGGCAAAAACTTGTGTGAGACCGTCTCACCATGAGACGAGTCGGGTCGGGTCGGGTCAAGATGCAAATGTAACACTTATATGCACAAATGTCATACTTATATGCTCAAATGTAATACTAATCAGGAATAACATTTTTGTTACTTATAAGGGTAAATATAATACTTTTCAGGGAAAATACAATACTTTTACATTTCGATTTAAAAGTATTACATTTTTCCACAAAAGTATTATATTTGCCCTTATAAGTGAGGGTCACTAGTCAACATTACTTATTATGAAAAATGTATTACTTTTTCTCTAATAAGTAACAAAAATTGTATTCTTGATTAGTGTTATATTTGAGCATATAAGTATGACATTTGCACATATAAGTGTGACATTTGCATGGTGCATTGACCCGACCCGACCCGTCTCACGAATAAGGATCCGTGAGACGGTCTCACACAAGTGTGACCCTTACAAATATATTATAAAACACTTCAAATAAAGTTATTGAGTTATAGAAAATAGTATAATAAATGACTTACTCTTGATGATACAGTGTCAATATGAATTGTTGATCCTTATGTGTCTCATGCATTTCTCATGCATCCAACTCTGATCCATATCTGTCAATTGACAATACTATGAAGATCAGATATGGATACTTGATTATGGATGCATTTAGAAACGATATATACCTAGTTTATAACTAACTAATCCAAATCAATCTAATTCATCAAAACCCTAAACTAACTAATTCAAATCAATCTAATTCATCAAAAATACTTAACTTATCAATTACAATCTAGCTAATTCATCAAATTATTAATATCTCTAAATAAATATTTAATCAAGTACCTAATTCATAGAAATATATACCTAACTAATAATCAAGTCTCTAATTTATCAAAATATATACCTAACTAATAATCAAATAATTAATGTCTCTAAATACCTATTTAATCAAGTACATACCTAACTACTAATTTCACAAAATATATTGTACAATCATATATAAATGTAAAATTTTACATTCAAGTAGTTCTATCTTTCTCAAAATTAATATTATTAATAGTCATTTGGTTAATTAATACTAAATTATGTAATATACTTAAAAATCATATTATTTTAAATTGTTTGACAATAAACAATTTATTTTAAATTTTTTTTTTAAAATTCAAAATAAATATAGCACAATAACAACAAATTCAAAATAAATTGATAAATTATTTTTGTCAAGATTATTAACTATTAATTATTTTTGTCAACATAATTAAAGATTATTAACTATTAATTATTTTTGTCATTCACAATAATAATAAAATTCAAAAATTCACCATATATATTCAAAATAATAATAAAATTCAAAAAATTCTATAAAAAATCAAACATTAATATTCACAAAGTTCAAATAAATAAATTACAAATATAAAAATCACAAATAAAAGAAAATAAATCAAATAAATAAACAAAAATTCGAAATAAATAAATAAATACCAAATAAATGAATTACGAAATAAAAATTAATATAAAAAATGAAAACTTACCGTAATGGGCGAGGAGAGTCTCGTCGGTGTTGGACGAGGAGAGTCGACAATGGACGCCGAGAGGCGGCGGAGGAAGAGCTGCGGCGGCAGCAGCTCTGGGAGTTGACGGCGGCGGCGGCAGCAGCGCTCCTCAAACGCGGCGGAGGCGACAATGTCGTCGGCAGTGGATCTGGAGTCGACGGCTGGTGGAGACTCCGACTCCAGGTGGACGGCGTGGTTGCGTTACGGTGTGGCGAAGGCGGTGGCTGGTGGTGTGAGGCGAAGGCGTTACGCGGAAATGGTCGAAAATGGTTTTGGTGTTGCGCAGATCTGTTTTGCGCAGATCTACAATTTGGACCGTTTTTTGGTCCGCTTTACGCGGCACCTCTAGGAACGGGTGCCGCGTAAGGTGAATTGATAAAATATTAATTTACTTTACGCGGCACCCATAGATAACAGGTGCCGCGTAAAGTAAAAGAATAAAATATTAATTTACTTTACGCGGCACCTACTCCTTGTGGGTGCCACGTAAAGTTTATTTTTAATTTGTTTTTTGGGAATACACTACACCTGTTTAAACAGGTGTAGTGTAAAGTGATGCTTATATGATCAATTTTGTAGTAGTGATAATTCACTCACATATCATTTGTTTAATCCACATGGCAATTGTCTAAAAATTTATTAGATAAACCAAATTAAACACGTAAATTTAAATTGATTAACATCTAATAATGGTTGCCAAGGACCTTGTGGTCCATTGGCACCACAGACAGATACTTCAGTGTAATAGAGTCAGTAATAATAAAAAAAAATCTAATAATGGTTCGACAAAAATTATATTATACATTTGTTGACTCTGTGATATTAAAGTCAGTCCTAGGCACTCCTAGCTTAGGTCCCTTTAACTATTGTGTTTATGGTCATCGAATTTTAAATCAACTAATTTTGGTTCACTCTATTATTGGAAATAAAAAGTGACATTTTCAATTGTGAAATACACAATTTGGCTGATTTTAAAGTTGATAACTAAAAGTAATTAAAAAAAAAAAAGTAAACTCAAGGAATCGAAATTGGAATTAACCCTTGACGCTTTGATATTAATTAAATGTTAAACACATGCCAACATTTTAACAATTTTATCTTCTGTAATCGTCTAGTGAATATTTAATTACTTTTTAGACTCTTTCCACCTAAAATTTTATCATGTAAATTACAATTTATAGCAAGAATACACATACATGACACACTGTACTGTTCCATATAACATTCCTATTCAATCAAAATCCATTATGTGAACCGAACGTGTTGTATCTTAGACATCGTTACAAAAATCGCGTCTAGGCACTAGGCGGTGGCCGACTGCCTAGAATTTCGAAAAAATCGCCGTTCTAGGCAGTCGGCCGCCTAGGTGCCGACTAGGTCGCGGCGGACAAGGTGGGCGTCTAGGCCATCAGTTAGCTATTTTTTCGTGTTTTATTAAATTGATTATTTTGCTCAAACTAATGTCATTTTTAGTAAAATAACTCTAAATTGTTCAAATCGATCGCAAATCCAAAAAATTAATAAAAATCAAAATTAGGCACTTAATATTAATACTTTGTGAGTTGTGACTTTGTGTTGTGTTTTGATTCTTTAAATCTTTATGTTAGTATTTACTACCTCCGTCCCAAAATGGTTGTCTGGTTCGTTTAACGAGGCTTGACTGAAGTAATTTTTAATCCAATTTTTCATATTATTAAGTTTAGCATTAATATATAAAATTTATATATTTAGAAAATACATTAAAAGTACTATTAAACACAAAAAATTAAATTTAAAAATAATAAAAAATTACTAAAGAAAATAAGCAAAGAAGGAAGAGTCGGTTTGACCAATGAATAGTAAATAGGGCAGGTAAAATGGGACAGAGGGAGTAATATTTTAGTACTAACTATTAAAGTATTAAATAGTTTATAATTACTAAGTCTTAATTTTTTTAAATAAACAATTCAAAAAAAAAAAAACAGGCGTCTAGGCGCTATATTAATCGGCACCTAGACGTCCTCCGGACGCCCGAAGAGCGCCTAGCGATTTTTGCAACCTTGATCTTAGATACAAAATTTATAATACTATGATATAGACATTGTGATAGGTAGCTAAAACTTAATTGAAGAAGTCATCCACAAAAAAATGTACCTATTAGGTGAGAGAACCTTTTGAATTTAAATACTATCTCACAAGTCACAACTTGTAAAATTGACGTAAGATCAAAACATTGCTCACCCCTAAGAAGATGAACCCTTTGCTATGGTGGCACCGAAGCACCGAATGTCGGTAAATGATTCCAATTTTGAACGCTTTTTGTTTTAGATTCCTTTTTGACACTAAGTAGCTCTTTTATGTTACACCATTTTTTAACTACAATATCAATAATAGGCATTTAAGCTCAATAAAAGTATTCAACTCAATAAAAAATAAATTTATTTGGGGGAAAACCCCTTAAATCTAATTGTCATTGTCCATATTTGACATTGTAACATATTGACATAAGACCTAGGATGTTTAAAAATTAAGGTGTAAAAGACAAACGGTAATTATATGGATGTCGGTTTGCCTTGGTAAGGAGATGCCTAAAGTGTGTGCCAATATGCTCCATTATATACCTAAACCACGACCAAATTAAATATTGTACCAGGTGGAAATTAATCCTCAAAAAGTGTTGATAATGACTAGAGTGGCAAACCATTTTCAGTGTTAAGTTCAGGCTATTGAGTCAACGTGTTCATGTCCCCCAGATCAGTCCCACGTCATGATTAAAAGATGTGTTCAAAGTCAAAAAATTAATTAAAAATATCCCTATTATATTCCATCAACATTTCTTAACGGCAGAACTTAAATCATAGCTTTATTTTTGTTTAATCCTCCATCATTTCATTTTATTTCTCATACCTTATTAAAATCATTTTAAAATAATTAATTTAATAATTTAAACACTAATTTTTTTTTTACTTTTTCTAATTTACCTTTTATGCTTTTAATTTTTTTTAGAATGATTAGGCGTTGTATTTTTTATTTAAGGGTGTATTTTAAGAGAACAAATAGATTAGAATAATCTAACTATTTTAATCATACTGTTCCCATTGGTCCCTTACCCATACAGTTGCAATTAATCAAAATGACTTTTTTAAAATGTAAATCAATTGATTAATCACTGCTATTGGTTTGACAGTTCTCTCGATTACATTCTTAAACTTATAAACACAAAATAAATAGCAGATTTTTAAAGTAAATTTTGTTTGTTGGTACAAATTAAAAGTGAAACATTCAAATGTGATCCATAACATATTTATTTAGGATCACTATATAAAACATATAACATAAAAATAAACACGGTAAATTATAATAATATAGTATGTGTATGCATACCATTACTATAAATTTAAACGTTAAGATGCCCAAGCCAACTGTTTTATTTATAAATGTAATCTTTTGTTTTATATATTTAGTTACTATACAAGTCTTCATCTTTAGAACTCTTTGATAGGAAAAGGCTTGAATTGTTTTAATTTGTGTCATGGGCCTCCTCATTACTTGCTTCATCAAAAAGTCTATACTTTCTTAGTCTATGTCTTACTATTTCGAGTTTAATGCCTTGGTTAGAAGAGTAGCGAGAGTTATACCATGGACCCAGGTCCATCTTTATCCGTCACAATTTACATACTGAATGTTCATAATTCAAATTGTCAACATTTATTATGTAAAGTGTGAACATTTAGTTGTGAATATTTAGTATATAAATTGTAAACATTCAGTATGTAAATTGTGTATTTTGGACCAAAGTTTACCTTGCAAAGTGGACACGGGTCCACAGAATAATTAGTGTTATTTGTTATTTTATTTTATTTTTATTTTTTTATATGTTTTATTGAATAGTATTTACCTTGATTGAATGGAAAAGTTAATATGTTGATAGGGTATATGATGGGGACATTGGGATTGGGCTTCGGCCCACTAACGGGTTTTGGGTGACTTGCGGAGGAGGTCTAGAAGGGGGTAATCGCCGGCATCCGTCGGTGAGGGGGTGCCGGGTGGTGCTATAGCTCCCGGCAAGTGAGACGCCCTGGCATGCCATGTTTGTTTGGCGGGGCGCCCGCGTTCATAGCATAGCGGAAGCATTGCCCGCCATTGACCTGGTGATAGTGAACGTGGATGCGGCAGCTCACGGCGAGTACTAGCGGCCTGGGCGTGTTCTGGGCGCCCCAGGTGCGCCTTGTCGTGTCTTGGTTGAGTGGCTTGGCGCGCGGGTGGTTGTGGCGTGCAGCTGTGTGTGTGTTAGGTAGTGGGGGTGTTGAGCGTCGTCGGACACATGGTTGGTGAAGACTGACTTGCATGGATGGGGTACACACAGACGGTACATGTGAAGCGTATGATAGTATAAAAGGAAGGAGCACGGTGTAATACCCCGTATTTTCCTAACATTATTATTTTATCATAAGGCGTTGACATTCATAAGTTATGAACTTCAGATACTTCAAAGGAATTTTTATAAGGAAGTATAGTTGTTATTAAGTTGCGATCGTTCGTGCCGGTCACGAACCGTAAAATTTTTGAGGACGAATTTTCAGTTCTGATTTCCTTAGGAAATGGATTATTAGGCACCATACTATTATTCTTGAATTTCCTATTTAATTAAATCAGCTCATAGCAGCGAAAATTTATTTTGATCGTACATCGCTAAATTTCGCGGTGTACCGAACCTAGCCCAATTTTGAGATTTAGTCTGGGATAAATTTTTGGTTTCAAAATTTTTCCTATTTAAATTATTTTCCACCGAAACTTTATCTGTTTGGACCACAACTTATAAGTTGGAAGATATTTTATTATTATTATATATGAAGGGATAAGCATTCCATATATTATTATTATTATATATATGTTTGGATAATCATCCACATATTATTATTATTATTATTATTATTATTATTATTATTATTATTATTATTATTATTATTATTATTACGTGGGTATATATATATGGGATAAGAATGAAGATGATTCTTCATTTCTTCATTCCCATTCCATTTCGTGAGTGAGAGAGAGAGAGAGTGAGAGAGAGAGAAGGAGAGAGGAAAGTTTCAAGCTCCGATCACAAATTGTTCGGTAAATTTCTATTTTAATCCGTTCAAAAGCTTTGTTTTCCTTCCTAGAGCTTGAATCTAAGTTAAGATTTCTTGTATGTTGTGATATGTTGCTGGTGAAATCATAGGATTTTAAGGTAAAATTGGGGAAAACAACTCCAAGAGTCTTCTACGAGACTAATAATCCGGTTGAGGTAAGGATTTCCCTTAAGTTGGTTTAGTCACTTGAAATTAGATAATTGATTATTTGGTTGAAACATGGTGTTTTGGAGCTTTGGGAATATTTTTGTATACATGTTCATAGCTTGGATATGCTTGTATATGTTGTATTTATGTCCATATAAGCTTATACTTGTGGAAATAGTGAAAGGAAATCAGGACAGATTTCTGGCAGTAACTTCCGAGAATTTCTGGGAAAAATCAGTAAAGTATTTTGATCCAATTTTTTTTATACATGTAGTTATACAAGTGTAGAACCTACATATAAAATTTCATAATTTTTGGAGTAGTATAAGTATGGTTTTCGGAATTTTTCCCAAAACTGGTCTAGAGAGGAAAAGTGCTGGACAGCACACTGCCAAGGGCAAAAATGGAATTTTCTGTGTTTATTCGTGAACCAAAATGACCAAAACTTTTTATGGACATCAAGTACTATAAGTTGGGGTTCTACCATAAAAATTTCAAGTGAAAAAGAGTTCAGGAACTATTCTTACCGGCTCAATCTTTCGGACTGCGCCAAGCTGAAATTTTCTGAATTATGCTTAGTATGATTATGGATGTGTTAATGATAATTGTGAGTGAGTTAGTGAGTTTAATGGTGATTTATGGTCAATAATGAATTTTGTTAATCGATGATGGTGGATTAAGGCGATGATCAAGAGTACTTAATGATTAATTATGGTGATTTGGTTCACGTTGAAGCCTAGTGATGAGGATAATGTTGGACTAAGGACTAAAGATTTATGTTAAGTATAGATGGGTAAGTGGTTGAAGGTGAGAAATTGTGGACTAAATATGAGTTATGGGCATCATAATAAGTAAGGATTACAATATTGATGGGTTAAGACTAATGATGGTAATTATGCATATGGGTTATGGTTTATTGATTTGAGGTGGAAATCAATTATGAATTATGGTTAAGGGTGGTGATTAGTGATTAAAATGGTGATTAGGAACTATTATTCTTATTAATAAATAAGGAAAGTTATGAAGGTTATGAGCTTATTAGGATTACGATTAAGATTGGATTAGTGATGGAATTAAATGAGGATGATGGAATGATGGATGACGTTATTGAGGATGGTGATGTCATTATGTTGTTGAGCTAAGATGTTGAATTGTAATTATGGTGGTGATATATAATGCTATAATTATGGTACATGAGTTATGAATCGGTGATTATGAATTAATGGTTTAGATTAATGGATAATTATGGATTATGGTTAATAATGGTGTTAATGCTTTCGATGACTTGATAATGATGTTATAATGTTGTTGACTTGTTGTCGATGATGGATTACAAGGTTAGTAGTTACTAATGACAATAATCAATGCTTAAGAATGATTAAGGTTAATTGTTGGATTATGGGTGACTAAGTGTCGATTATAGATGTGTGATTTCCTTAAGTTATAATGGTGTTGATGATAGTGAAAGTTGTTGATGACGATAGTGACAAGGACAACTATATATTATTAATTAATGGTGGAACCATGATTATGGATCACCGATGATGATCGGATTGTAAGAGGAACTGGGATTCATGATAAGGAATAAGTATTGGGAATGGATATATGTAGTGTTAGTAGAAATATATAAGTATCCGATGAGTGACCAGCTTGTGTTCAGTATTTTCTCAACTTTGTTTTCTTCCAAATTTTGCTCGTACTTGAACTACATTTGAAAAGCCTTTGGGCAAGTGAAAATGTTTATGAAAACTTATGTTAAGGAACGTATGCTATTTTGGTGAACAGGTTGTCAAAACCTTTTTCCACCATGATATTCATGAATTTCTTGATAAAGTATGGATATAAAGATTTTAGTAGATGAAAGATTGGTGTGATTGTGGTATATCATGAATATATGTAGATATGTGGATGATTATATGAGGTAACTAGTATACGATTATGTTGTGATGAATATATATATAGTAGACATGTATATGTGTTTACAACCTTTTATATATATATATATATATATATATATATATATATATGCAAAGGTATACCTATATTGTTCAAAATGCATAAAGCGAGAAAGTAAAGAATGAGACAAAATGAAATCACGGTGTGAAGTTGGAGGATATTCCTTTTTAACATTCATAATGGAATTACAAACATTGGGCCCCAAAATGATTGGTGTTAACCACTTGAGTAACCTTGTAGAAACATATCCAGGGTTACTAGAGCTAGTGACTAACCTGCGGGCTTGGAATCCCGACAAGGGGTGTGCACACTAAAAGGTCCTAGATCTGCTTCCCCTAGTTGGAATAACTAGGTTGTGGTGAGATGATGGAAATGAGAAGGAAATTGTGGTGTGAATTGGAATATCTTTAACTTCATTATGGTAAAAGCTGGTTATTTCTATTTAAATGCTTATATGATTATGATGATAATTATGAGTATGAGGATGAGTATGAGTATGAGTATGATTATGAGTATGATATGGTGCATACATGTGGAAGTTGTGATTATTGGCACATATTTTATTTGAAACAATAATGAGGAAATGAATATCTCTTCTATGAGAAAAGCTTTACATGATTTAACGTATATACGCTATTATGCTATCTAGGAATCATTTGGTTGCAGGTGGATTTTCAAATCAAGGGAAAAACTTTATAAAGCTTTCAAATTGTTATGTTTTCAAACCTTTGTCTACTTTTAAGTGACAATGGATTTCCTTACTTAGCCGTCGTGCTAACTACACTTCATTGTGTCCTTTATTAGATGCAGTCTAGCGTGGGCCCCTGTGGCCAATGAGCTCAGAATAGGATGGGAGTCGAGGTTGAAGACTACTCTATCCTAGAATAGACACCCTGGAAGAATTATTTCCATATGTATTAAGTTGGAATATTGATGTGGTTATTCGATGTTGTAAGTTTAGCCTTAGCGTTTGGGTATAGGAGAGATACCTAAGCGTGGCGGTAACCCCCGGTTTTCTGCTGATAAGATGTACGCTTCCGCAATGTATTATTAAGGATTTTGAAATAAATCCAAGACGTGAAAATTGGGGTGTTACACACGGTCTGCAATGGACAAGACAAAAAAACACGAAATCCCTTCTAGTTGATTGGTCCAAAGCTTTCCTTATAAACCCCTAGGCCAGTGTTTGATTCTTAGCGGTGTTAACTCTAGCATACAATAGTGGGTTGTGGGCTTGCATTGTTCGTTTGGACAGGTAGCTTGTGGCATGTCTACATTTCCCGAGGCCAGTGCCCCAGTGAGAATTGTAGCTTTGTATATGTTAGGAAACCTTTGTACTTAGATTTTGATATTACCAAAGCTAGGAATTTAGACCGCTAATTTCATCTGTCAAGACGAGTCGTCACATAGAACGAATCGATAGACGAATCGTTATTCAGTATAGTAGCAAATCACGCATTTGTGGGAATCAACTCATCATTCTTTAGCTGATAGCTCTCATTGTCTATGAACCAAGGACGAATCGTGAATGTGACACCCCAACTTTTCACAAGCCGAGATAGCTAAACTTTAACACAAAAGCTGCCTATCTCAACTATCGAACATAACATAGCGGAAGCGATTTATAACCTAAGGGGTATCATGCCACATCTAGGTAAGAAAAACACGGCCTAGATGCACAGGCTAACCAAAAACTGAACTGCATAGATATAAATCCTCAAAACATCGTCATTGTAACACCCCGTAAATTCATTTCAAGCCTTTCGATCGCTAATTAATTCCTTGGGCGGTTTATTAATTTAATTGGGCTAGTCTCTCTCTTGATTTCGAAAATATATATATATACTTGTATATATATTTGATGCCTAATTTAATTATCCTAGCCAAGAGCCCAATTAATTGAATTTATTTCTTGTAAGGGATTTTATTCAATTTGGACCCTTACAATAGTTGTTATTAAATATTCCTACAAGCCCACATTCTTGATCATACATTATATATAAACATATATTGATCTTAAGACATTCTTATGGGCTAATTCTTGTATTTAATTATAAGGGGTGAATTTAATGAGCCCAATTTACTAGTCTTGATTATATTTATTCCTACATCCATTATTTTATAAGATTACTTAAGCCCACATCATTTCATGTCTTACACCCTAAATATTGTATGTATTCTTGGTATATAATATGAAGATCAAATTTCCCTAAGACTTTCACTCCTTCTTCCTCCTACACTCTTCATGCGCCATTTCCTCTCAATAATTTCCTAAAAATTCATCTTCATCTTCCCTACAAGATTTCAAGCCAAGATTGCTCTTTTAGGCTTTGTTGGGAGTGGGTAAGTGCATCTAACCTAGAACCCATCTTGCATTTTGTGTTCTTAGTAGTCTTTATGCTTTTTCTTATAAAGTTCTTTTGGGGTTCTTTGGGAAAAGATGATCAAGGTGGAGGTGAGGTGTAACCCCTCGTCTTTTTGATAAGTCTAAGGTTCGAAAAATATTTCCTTAGGCTATGACATTCATGAAATAGTCCCTCGAGGCTTCAAGAGAATTTTTTTTAAGGAGGTATAGTTGTTATTAAGTGGCACAAGACAACAAGATATCAACAGAATCAAGAATTCAATAGAATACTCATAAGAAACGACCAACAAGAATATGTCCAAGAATAATCAACAACCAACGAGATATGATATAACTCATGAATCAAGTAAGAGACCAAACAGACCTCAACCTAAGGATAAGTATCAACCCTCACCGTCCAATCAACACACCAATCCTCTCACCAATCATCAAAACCAAACTCAGCTCACAGAGGCAAATAATGCCCGAATCATAAAGGCAAATGGTGCCCAAAATACACAAAGGCAAATCGTGCCCGAATACATAGAGGCAAATAGTCCTTGTGACACCCCAACCTCACACAAGCTGAGATAGATAAAAACTCAACACAACAGCTGCCTATCTCAACCAACAACAGAACGTAGCGGAAGCGAATTTAAAACCTAAGGGGCGTCATGCCACATCTAGGTAAGATAACACAACCTAGATGCACAGGCTAACCATAAAAGCTGAACTGTATAAGCATTAATCCTTAAGTCAAGTCTCAAAACATCCAAACGACTAGTCAAGAGTTTACAAAGTCTCAAATGGCTCACAGACCAAAGCATAAAATCTAAGAACATAACCACTATCTAAGCCTCCTCATATGGGTGTATCTCTATCGCGCTCACGCATAGACTTTAAGGCAAACCTGGAAAACACACAAGGAACCATTAGCAAAAGACTGCTAAGTAACCACCATTCACACCCGCAAGGAAGTATAGATATACATATAAGTTTGTAAATAGATTTACACACCCATATAGAATATAAACACCAACAAACTGTTCAATAGTTCAAAACGGATACTCAACAAGGATAAACTGAACGAATCATAAACCAAGACTCATCCAAACAAAGCCAATATCCAATAACGAGAATACGATACAACAACAATCTATAAGCAAGATACCAACTGAACAACAATCATAAGGAAACCAACCAACCATAACCAAGAATCATAGATATTAATCAAATAACCATAAGGAACTCACGAATACAGAACCAAGACAGAATTCCAACTCCAATCTCCAACCCTCATACCAACCATCATACCAAAACCCAAACCACAGACAGAAGCCGAATCCAGAAATCTGGTACGCAGGGGTGATGAGCCCAATCACAGGGCGAAGTCCAATCACAGGACCGTAGTCCAATCACAGGGTAGTCACCCAATCACGGGGTAATGACCAATCACAGGGGTAATGAACCCACAGATTCAATCACGGGACCAAGTCAAGGGATCACAGGGGCAAGGGCCCAATCACAGGGGTAATCAACCCAATCATAGAAACCAATAGCCAATAGTAGCACAGTCCAATCACCCAACAACCACCAAGAGATACTCAAAGATCCACTACCACATACTCATACTCAACTCAGCCCAAGAACCATCACTCAGAGTGTTCATCTCAGATATGAACACCAACCAACTTCCAAATAATATAATCAAGGATTCAACCAACCAAATAACTGACTCATATCGTGGACTAAGAGGTATGAATAAATACTCAGAATCAAGGTAACATATTCAATAGAATACTCTAACAAACTTAGAACGAAAGAGGAAACAAACAACGGATCGCTCACCAATCACTACCACCTTACTCTCACGGAAAACCCCAGCGGTTACATTTTCCCGCTAGAGAACCCCGCAGCAATTCCCACATACCGAATCAGACTCAGCTCAGAATACAAAGAGATACTCCAGAATACAAAGATCATATCACAATACACCAATATTCATGTAACAGAGGCCAAATAACATGGAAATCCAAGCCAACAAATGATCATATACATCAAATAGACAAAGGATTAGGACACGAGTCCATGAATCCACAACACAATCAATAATAGGCTAATAATCAAGGAATTTCAGGATTTCCAATCACCAAATAATATCATATAGAGCGAGAGCATAAAAATAGATTTGATGGACATAGTGGTTACCTTTGAAGCGTATTTAATCCCAAAAGCATATTAGTCCAAAGCCACACCAAACTCAAAGCTCGGTTCATAATCGTGAACCTAAATAATTAACATAACCTAATACCATTACTAAGACTATTAATAACGATATTGAGACTGATATCCCTAATGGGTCCCTTATAACCTATAGTCCATGCTCAAGACTAATATAATATGACCATAATATTATCCTAAACTTAAACCATACTATTATAGCTAGGATACGATCAAAATACTAATCTAATCTAATCTTATAATATTATGACTCATACTAAAACTATAAGCTTAGTAAAATAAACCAACAGGTTCGAACCTGCGCCCTTTGCCTCAACATCCAAGCACCACACCACCAAGCCATTTTGTTCCTTGTGTTATGGCACGAGACCAGCGGGTTATTAGCTTCAGATGGACTCCAGGCCATCACCATTGCTCTGTTAGCGCATGCCGCCAGTCGGGAGGAGTTTGTTGCCGCCGAGTTCCTTCAAGCCGCGACGTCACCGCTGTCGTTGTGCTGCCTTCATATTTAAAAATTCCACTTAGTCCTAGATAGAAAGTGTGAGGCCTTTGGAGTTCTTTCTCCACTTTTGACCACTGGGATCGTTGAACTCGGGTTCAGTGGTCATCGCCCGGTCTAATACTAATCCCCTGGACTTATAGGAGCGTTGGAATGATTCCTAGCTAGCCTCACTAGGTTCATAAGAACGACACCTACCCGAACATAGAGTGACTATACTTAAGTGCGCACACCCCCGTAGGAGTACCTTTTTCTTCCGGGTGATATAGTACTCGGCGAATAGACTTCGCCCACAGTATGATTGATCATACACATAATTACCATGCGGAATAGGCACTTTAAGCTCATCTTTATTCCGTGGTTAGCAAGATCCTTCACCACTTTTACTAGAACTAAGGTTTGAAAACATTTTTCTACTCTTTCCCTTTCTTGCATTGAAAATATTTGGACATACTTGGGTCAATTCCAATACTCGGAAATTAATTCTCCTTTTAACCCAATTCAAAAATTCCCCTTTTCTTTTGCAAAACATTTGGATAATCCACTAACATCCTTTCACAAAAGTAATTCAAGTGTAACTACTCTACACTTTCAACTCCACATTTATCACATAAGTCTCATATTTGACACATACATCTCAATGCATATAACATATACATTTCCCAACTTCAACATAGGCATAACACATAACATATATTTATTATTTACAAGCACATAATGCTACTTCTTATACTATTTATAAGTTCACACATATGTAACACTACCTACATAACACATATGCCTAACTACATAGTATTATTCTTCTCACTAACAACATATATAATTATGATTTATACATACCATATACCATACACAAAATGTGACATTTTACCATGTATATATACATACATACATATATATATATATATATATATATACATAGATACATAATTCCTCTTCTTTCTAGTATATATATTCCTATCATATTCTTGCTATACAACTAAGGCATAATCTTCACATAACACATAGGTTTTCATGTTCACAAGTTAACCACAAACCATAACCTAGCTATCAATTATCTAGTTTCGAACAACCTCAACCAATTAAAGGGATTGCTTACCTCAACCGGGTTACTAATTCCGTAGAAGACTCTTGGAGTTGATTTTCTCCAATTTCACCTTAAAACCCTAGTATGGAAGAACTTGTGAAGGAAATGGCTATGGAGCTCCTTGAACTCAAGGAAGAAGATGAAGAATTTTCCTCTTCCTTATCTTACAAGATATAACATATAAACTTACTCTCCAAGCTTCTTCATCCTTATCTTACAAGTTGCTATAAATAGAGCTTTGATCTTCCATTATCCCCATTCTATTCCCATTTTCGAAATAATTAGAGAGGAAGTAACACCCCACTTTTTCCACTACCGAAAATACGAGTATAATTAAAATTTTTTCACAACAGCGGAAGCTTAAACAACAACTAAAAGGAAAAAGGGGTGTTATGCCACGTTCGAGTATCTCTCTTATACTCAAACGCACAGACAAAACCTACTACCAAAATTACTATTACAATGGTGGATGTAACCCCTCGGTTTTTTCCGGTAAAGCTAAGATTCGAAAATAGCGATATAATTTTTTTTAAGCTATGACATTTAAGAGAAAACTATTCGGTGCTTGAAATAATTTTTCTCTTAAGGATTAATTATCGATAAGCTGCGAACTACGTATCGGTTACGAACCGAGGAAATTTTAAGGACGTAGATTCAATTCGAATTTTCCAGAATTGGGATTATTAAGTATCATACGATTAGGCCTGAATTTTTAATTAGTTCAAGAGAAGTTCTAAATGGACCATAAGGGATAAATGGTTACGGACTCTGAACCTAAATTTGGCGGATTACCGGAAAATTCCCAAAATTGGTGATTTGCGACGGGAATATTTTTACGATAATTTTGGTATTAGAATTTTCCCGAATTAAGTTATAATCCTCCGAACATTCATCTGATTTAAGCTTAAACTGGCCAATTAGATTAATATCTTCATAAGGGATTCATGGGGTGATGACAAGTGGCAATCCAATCCTAGACTAAGATTTGGTCATTTAATGTAACATTAAAGAGGTATGGAGGCTTTGTACTTGATTGCTTGATCTTCAAGAGCAAGATCTAATCACACTCACATCTCTCTCTCTCATTTTCGAAATTACACACTAAGGTAGAAGAAGAAGAAAAATTGGTTAAGTCTTGCATTGTGATCTAAAGCTCCCACTCATTTTCCCAACTCAAGAGATCAAGTCTAGGTAAGGCTTTAAGCTTTGATGGTTCAATCATCTCTAGAACTTAAGTGTTAATGTTTAATGCATGAAAATATTGTTGTTATGGTGACATCTTTAGGATTTTTGGGTGAAGAACTCCAAGGAAAGACATCATCAACTCTTAAGTTTTAAAGTCTTCTACAAAGGTAAGGAATCCCTTAAGTCGGTTCAATCACTTGGAGATAGGCAAATGCTAGGAGATTATGTGAATTAGAAATTTTTATATGAAAAGTATGTGCTATGTTATAGATCTAAAAGTTGGCTCAAAAATCTTTGCTTTGATTTTTGATAAATTTGTTATGCATGTTCATAGCTATTTTATGCATGTATATGTTGTATTTATGCCCATATAGACTTATACTTGTGAAAATATTGAAATAAAATCAAGCTAGTCTCTGGCAGTGACTTCCGAAAATTATTGGGAAAAATTGGTAAGGTATTTTGATCCTAATTTTTTTGAACATGTAGATCTATAAGTGTAGAACCTAAATATAAAATTTCATAATGATCGGAGTAGTATAAGTATGGTTTTCGCAATTTTTTCCAAAACTGGTCCAGGGAGAAAAATATTCCGGACAGCACACTGCCAAGGGCAAAAAGGGAATTTTCTGTGTTTATTCATGGATCAAAATGACCAAAACTTTTTATGAACATCAAGTACTATAAGTTGGGGTTCTACCATAAAAATTTCAAGTGAAATAGAGTTCGGGAACTATTTTTACCAGTTCAATCTTTCGGACTGCGCCAAGCTGAAATTTTCTGAAAAAGAATGGTTAGAAACAATTTTGACAAATATTATTTTTGTGTATTATATTAACGTGGAAAATAACTATGTTTTGAAAATTATTATGACTCTATGCTTGGATATTCTGTGATGTGATTAACACTAACTAAGTATGCGAGTTGGGAAAACATTTTTGGATAGAATTGTTGGCTATGGAGTCGTATTACTTAAAGGTGGGTGATGTGTTCCCCACGTGTTACTTAAAGATGGGTGATGTGTTCCCCACGTATTACTTAAAGGTGGGTGATGTGTTCCCCACGTGTTACTTAAAGATGGGTGATGTGTTCCCCACGTATTACTTAAAGATGGGTGATGTGTTCCCCACGTGTTACTTAAAGATGGGTGATGTGTTCCCCATGTACGAATTAAAGGTGGGTGATGTGTTCCCCACGTATGAATTTAAGTTAGGAGTTGTGTACTTCACGGGTAAGGTGGGAGAGCTAACCGTAAGATGTCCTAACATTAGAGGTGGGAGTTGTGTACCCCACGGGTGAATTAATGATTGTGTTATATGCTTGAATTACTGAAATAAAGTGAATCTGCTTGTTGTTAGAATGGTTGCAGGTCGATTGCGACTGATGGGTAATGTTATCTTGCCCTGTTATTATTGAAAATTATTTTTGAAACCTTTGTTTATTTTCGAGTGATCATGGATATCCTTACTTAGCCGTCGCGCTAACTACACTTCATTGTGTACCTTATCAGATGAAGTCTAGCGTGGGTATGCTCCTGCTTCCGCTTCTGATCCTCCAGCTCTGGCTCATGCTCCTGCCTAGTGTACTCCTGGCCCCATTCTCATTCCTGTTCAATCAGTGTTACCTATTTGGGTATCTTGCCCTCGTTAATCCGTTATGTCTCAAGGGAAAAGTCAAGACTGCCCCTTTTCGTGTATATTTCTTTTGTAGCCATGATAATTCTAAGACGGCTAGTAAGGGCGGGAGTAGTCCAAACTCTTTGTTAATGGGCTGTAAGAAACTTTTATACTTACATATATATATTCGTAGCTGGTATAGCTACTTTTTCGCTGCCTATATGCATAAATGAGGATATGATGGGTTTTGACGATAAGAAACACGATCCTTGTCTTCTTCCTTCAGCCTGTGCATCTAGAGTGGACTCTTTCTGGATTTGATTGGTTCAGTCTAGATGTGGCGGTAACTACTCCGGTCGTTCGACGTAACCAAGTCGGGGTGTTACAAGTTGGTATCAGAGCCCTGTTTCGAGTCAAAGCCTGATTCAAATTCTTTTCGAATCAGAATTCTAAGTCAAACTTTAATTCGAGTCAGCCTAGTTTCAAGGTCAACTTAGGTTGTTAAGACTTATCTAAATCATTGTTACGATTCGGCGAGTACAAGATCAGAGCAGAGCTGGAACGGAGGTCGGGTCGCATGAGAAGGGGGCATTTCAATTCTTACCCCGTAGAATCTTACGATTTTGATAGTGAAATGATACGATAGTTATCTGTGTTTTCTTGCATGTGTGTACTTAATCTATGATGAATAGACATGTTAGCATAACGCATTGGTTATTAGTACGCTTTGTCGAGTGAGGACACCTTATATTGAGGAATATGAGGTCTAATCTTAACCATTCAATATCATGAAATTAATGGTAAAGATTACAATGTGATATGGTATCATATCAGGCCACAATAATGGTAAGAAGGGTAAAGAGGAGATTTTAGCTTTGGTAGTAATTAAGGTAGGATTAATATTTACAAACTTAGCATTTCAGGATCACTATTATTATTAAGGAATGAATTGAGTTTTACCAAGGAACATTGTAGTGTCTGGCAGCAATAAACGTGAAAGGAAATACGGAGCATGAATCAAAACAATTGGAGTCTGGTAACATCTTATAGTATTCATTAAATTGTTATACTGATATTACAAATATATACATCTTGTGAGTTCATTACAAATAAGTTGTGTGCCATCCTAATAAAAATTGTATGCCCTGCAATAGAATACCGTGTGCCCGTTAGTTCAAAACTGTTAGATTTAAAACTGTTGGTGAAATGAACACATTACATTCACGAATAATCCATTACATTTTTTATTATGTATTGATTATAACCATCACTCCATCAGTGTGTATATATGTTGTGCCACTGCATGATTAGTATAACAAATTTAATTTCACTCAAGCACTACACACTTAAGAAATTGGTGAAATGTTACATGAAATAGGACTCAAAAGTGGGTTTGGGAAAACATGAAAGTATTAAAGGCATTAGTAATAATTTAATACCAGAAAATCACATATATATAGTTGTGTGCGAATATATAATTTAGTGGTTGCCAATGATCGGTCAATTGTTTGCCAATGTATGAAGCAGAAACAGTTTGAATGAAATATAAATGGAGGTCTGGTATTACAGTTTCTGGTAATTTAGTGTGTGCCAATGATCGGTCAATTGTTTGCCAATGTATGAAGCAGAAACAGTTTGAATGAAATATAAATGGAGGTCTGGTATTACAGTTTCTGGTAAAGTGTGTGCCATTGTTTGGTTAAATGTGTGCCAACATTTGATAAGTTGTATGCCATCTATGTTATAGGTGCGGTTTAAAAACCCTATGTACACCACTATGCACAATTTGAACATAATAGTAGTAGATTTTGTAATTACTATAGTTATTATTAAACAAAATGGCAGCGGACATTTTTTTAGATTTATGAATATAATGACGAGTAGTAGATTTTTAGTCATAAATGTGTGCTCTTTTGCCGCGCTTGGTTCATTTGCCCAATTCATCATCGCCGATGAATCCGATTTGTATATTATTTCTTCAGTTTTGTTTTTGATTTTGAACCAAGCGCGGCAAAAGAATACACATTTTGGCCCGTGAGATACATGGCCAACCCGTAAAACCTGTACTCCCACAGGGTTAGATAGTGACTCCCATTCTTTTCTATATCTTGCTTACTATTCTTTTTAGTTACCAATAAAGGCTGAACGTTGACTCCTAGGACTAGTCCTTTTAAATGTATCACTGATTGTGGTCCCTTTGTTTGGCTACAAACTGAGTTAGAGGATTAGAGTGGCGACTGCAATTCCAAACATGGAGGTTCCACTTTGCTCTCTTTGATTTCTTCTTTCTTAGAGGCTAGTTTGAGAGGTTGCTTCAACCTCAATTGAATTTCTTCTACTTGTTTGGGAAGGAGAGGCTTAAGCACATGTATAAATCTATTGTTGGTGACATTGCATGTGTAGTTGAGTGCATTATAGTAAAAATATCTATCATGTTGTCCTGACCTTCCAAGCAAAACATGTGCAGTACGCATTGACACAATATTACATAGAACCTCATCATAATAATTGTCAATACAAAAAGGAATAAAAGCTTGTTTAGTCACCCTCACATCCCTTGAATCAATAAGATTATATGGTTGGGGTGATCGATAAGAGGTAACTTAAGGTAGTCCACCATGGCTGTACTAGCCAAATTCGTATAATTATCTGAATTGATAATGATAAGGCATCCATTTCCATGAATGTTTCCCCTAGTATAGAGTAGCGGTTGCACTTGTTGAGGGTGTTGCACCAGAACAGTTATTTGAGTGCTTAACCCTTCCATAGAAAAAGGCTAGAGCATCTATTTTCTGCTCTGAACTCTGTGGTATGTTTGGAACCTATTTAGTCATCTATAAAGGAAAACAAAATCTAAGAACAAGAAGATGCGTGAGTAATCATGTTAGTGAAACCAAAAAGTTGGCTCGCTCCCTCACTATTCTCAGCTCACGGGTAAGAGGTGGAATATATGGTTCTGGAAGTACACTACACACTCTTACAAACAAACACTCCACTCGTGTATCGCTCAGGGTGGCATATACTCTCACAAGCCTCTTTTCGAAAAGGAAAATTTCTATTTCAAAACTCAGGTTGATATGGATTCAACCTCAAAGTTCAAGAAAACGTACCTTGGAAGACTTCACAAGCCTTTGAGAGTAATGGTGTATCACGAGGTAGCTAATAATTGAGAGCAGGAAGTAAAGAAAAAGGACAATACAAGCAAAGAAACTAAGCAAGATTTTAAAGAAAAAGGAAATCAAAGAAAGAAGTATGGTAGAAAGATATGCAAGGACAATATTAGAAGGTAGACACAAATAGAATGTAAAAGGAGTTCAAGTGTACCACAACCAAATAGGAATATATCAAGAACTCCTTCCAACATTATACTTTTTCCCCTTCCTTTTCCCTCCAAGATTCTCCTACCAACCAGATTCTTTCCCCAACCTTATTCTTTCTCTTTTGTTTTTTTTTTTCTCAACTTTTTTAATTTTTTTTTATTTTTTTTTGCTAATTAACCTCCAAATAAGTACTGCAAATATATATATAAATCGGACCAAGAGGATCAATACAAGCCCTTCAAAATAGAAATCAAGAATTTTCAAGAATCGCCCAGAAAAACAGAAACACTACCCTGACTTTGAAGATCAATATCTCAATGACCATAACGAATTAGAAAGTGTATAATATATCAAAAGAGCGCCCAAGAAGAGATCTACAACATATAAAATTTCACATAAAAATAACTGGCGTATCTCCAAATATAATTCAATTTCTGAAACTGGGCACAGAATGCGGAAATATGGACAAGGTATGCTTTCGATGTGATTGTGCAAAAATGCTCTTAGGATATAGGTAAGGGTAAGATGGGGTTGTTTTCTTGACAAAATTTATAGTAATATGGTGGTTGGGAGGTGTGGGGTTTCGTTGATATTGGGTGAGAAAAATTGGAAAACTATTTTGGGATAGTTTTTCAAGAAACTCAAGAACAAATATCAAGATTCAAGAACACAATCAAGAATGCAGGAAAATAAATTTGGAGTTTTTTTTATGCATATAAGACATGAAAAGTAGGATAGGAATACTGTTTTTTTTATTAGATAAAACTAGGGAACCTAGAGAACCGAATTTGTAATGATTATGAGATAAGCCTAGGCTTTGAATACCAAATTGATATGAACTTAGTCTAAGGTTCAAAAAAGATGGAGTATTGTCCCAAGATAGCTCCCAAGGTAAGCCTCCACCCACACACGCTCCAGTCGTTTCTGATAAAGTGATAAGGAAAACATTAAATGCATTTTCTCTCTTCATTGAATACTAGATTAGTACTCGAGTATGCATTCTTGAAAGTAGATGGTTTGGTGGGGTAAAGAGAGGTGTGAATATAAGTGGGAGTAGGGGTGTTACCCCCAAGTTGTCATTTTCTAAGAAAGGCAAATTTGGAATGCGTAGATGAGGATTGTAGTGATCAATTCAAGGTGGCCAACACAAGATTCAAGAAATGCACCGTTGAGTAAATATTCACAAATGTAAAAGAGAGCAAGTGTTTACAAGAAAAGATAAAATATGCAAAAGAAGTGAAGTGAATTACTTAGCCATTGAACATGCTTCTAGTGTACCTTGAGTTAGGATTTGTGCTAGTGTTTACTACTCACCTAGCAAGGTTTACTTAGTACCGTTGCCATTCCGGTCTTAACGACCTCTCAAAGGTCATGGGAGCACCCAAGTGTCACCCAATTCCATTGAGTCATTTCATCTAACACTTTGTCTGCGTCTTGTCCCAGACTATGTCCTCTTGGATCTAAGGTGGTGAATGCAAATGGAAGGGAGTCTACTAACTCCTAGAAATCTCTTGCCTAGGAAAAAGGTACCTAAACATCCTATGAATTGGACCCTAATTAACAAGACAACATACAAATTCATCCATTTCCAACAAGAAGATGTAATAAACATAATAACACAAATCGAATTTGAGAATATGAATTCACACTAGCATGTAGCCAATGACTTCACAATTCAATCCCTAGAAGAAACTAGTCACTCATGCTAGTCATTATCAAAAGTCAATCAATTGAAAACAAGAATGAAATTACAAATTGAAAATGTAAATGATTACCAAATTGAAGTTGTTTCTACAAAGGAAGATCACAAAGCACCAAGGATTTGAGGTTTGTCAAGCTTCTTGCACCTAGGTTTCTTCAATCTCTTGATAGAGTTCTAGAGTAGAGAGAGAAAATCTTGAAGTGTAATTGAAGTACAAATGAAATCTCCTCAAAAAGTCTCCTAAAATCTACTAGAACTAGGTTATTTATACTCAATTTTCCTGGGTAAAGCCTTCTCAGCGTACAGCCTCCTCGCCGCGATCGTGGCGACAACCATAGCGGAATCTATTTTTCCGCCACGATTGTAGCCTTGATTGTGGCCGGGGAACAGATGTTCCTCTACCCTGCATTTTTTCCTATCTCCATTGAAACCATGCTCAAATGCCTTCTTTTCAGCCCAAAACCCTCCCAAAACATCAAAAAGCAAAGCATACAAGTGATAGGCTTGGCCACACATTAGCACAATTAAAGTATTTGAACAAAAAAATCACCCACAAAGGACTTTAATTAAGCACAAAACAATCCCAAATTGACCCCTAAAAGTAGGCATCTTTGGCACTTATCAATTCTCTCCCTTTAGTTCAATCCTTTTGTACTAGATAGAAGTAGAAAGAGTAAGAGTAAACTTAGTTGAGTTGAAAAACCTTAGGAGTTCGAGACTGGCTTTGTATTCCAAGCTTGAACGTCCTTTTGTACTAATGGAATATTGCAAACCTCCTAAGTGTTTAAGGAGAAGAGTGTAGTAGACTAAGTTGGCTGAAACACTATAAAAATATCTCTTTCTCTCTCTCTTTCCCTCTCTTTCTACATTACAACTTTTACACACTGCACTACATTCATGCAAACTTAACCTTTCAAAGAACAAACTACGTACAAACAAACTATCTAGCGGCATAATATATTTCCGCTGCGTAAAATTCTCGAACCGTTCAAGTAGCAAAGAAGTAACCCTTTGAAGCTCCTTCATCCGGATCGTTGATAATTTTCAAAAATTTATACAAGTCTATTAACCATATATCCCTCTACACTTGTAACCCCTACGCACCGGGATCAACATAGTGCAAGTATCTTATTGATGAATGAGTTAATTGAATACTTTAATACATTAAATAAATGATGTTGATAATATTAGTTTTAAATTGTTATTAGAGTTAATTCCACTTTTGGTCCTAGACTTATTAGGCGTTTGCCAGATTTAGTCCTCCATAATAAAAATGGTCAGATTCTAACCACGCTTTTTGATCGCTGGACACTTTTAGTCCTCCGTGACTTGTGCCGCTTGTGAACCATGAATTATAAGGACTTTTTGGTCATTTTATGTTGTTTGTTGACCTCAGGCTATTACAGGCGGGTCGAATTGAACGGTCCTCTTCACCCCCATTGTTGACCTTGGGAGTTTTGTTGAGACACGACATTGAAGGCTGCGGCGATGGTTTAACGGCGAGTTTGGGCTTCCCGTTGGCAAACAGAGAGTTGAGGAAATTGGTGAAGCGAGCCCCTGGCGAGATGGATGGGCCGTTTCATCTTCTTCAAATGCGTACATCTTCACGACGGTGGATTTGGACTTCATCAAATTCTCGTGTTCCATTTTGGAAGATTTCTCGATGGTGGTTCTGGTTGGACAGCCCCTTAATGTCATGTTTTTCTTCCTTCCCGTGAATTATTCCACATTCTCATTTTAGTTACAGCCCTTACAGATGAAAGATTTTGATCCAGATTCCTTGAGGAGCAGTTTGCCTAAAGCTGTTTTGTTATTGGAATTGGCCATTTCTGAAGAGAAAGGACGAGTTTATGTACATTGCACAGCTGGATTGGGGAGGGCTCACGCTATGGCAATTGCTTACATGTTCTGGTTTTGCCACATGGATGTAAGAGCTATGTTCTATAGCAGTGGCCCTGATCTTTTCTTCTATAATATCGAATTTTCAATTTAATGATGTCTTCTGTTGGTTACTGAACAGCTAACTACAGCATATGAGGAAATCTATACAGCCATACAGGTGTTTCTTTAACTCAAAGTTCATTTACAATATTATTCTATTGGCATGGACTTTTAAAACTCTCGCCCCTAAGATTAAGATTAACTAGTGTGCATGATTAAAGTTACCATTGCAACTTACCACCTGTGGAAAGACACCTAACATTACAGGCAACTTGAGACACAAAATATGTGGTTTTGATTTATGTGTGCATGGAGGCAAATTTTCCGAGCAGGTCGCCGCTGAATTGCTGAACGGATGAGCTAACGATTCTAGACGTCACTTTCTTCGCCACAAGTATTGCTACAATGAGGTCTCACGACGTGAAGCCGTTAACGATAGCCAACGCCATAATAACGTACGCGGAATGGTCGCTGTGAGACCTTATACGAGACCACTCCGGCAACGGCGCGAAGTCGATAGTACCGGAGGCGGAACCCTGCAACGGGAGCTTCTCAAGTCGATCGTGACCCTCTTGCCGCCGGAAAAGGCGGGGTTTCCGATAAACTTCTTGTGTTGTCTCCTCACAACGGCCATCTTCCTCACAGCCGCCACCTGCTGCAAAACGAGTTAGTAAAATGTCAGTTGGTGTTCAAACTCTGTTCATCTTTGTTCTTGTTGCTGAAAACAATCACTAAAATAAAGGAATAAAATAATTAGAGGAAGACAACATAAAAAAACCAAAAGTCCTTATAATTCACGGTCCACAAACGGCACAAGTCACGGAGGACTAAAAGTGTCCAACAATCAAAAGCGTGGCTAGAACCTAACCATTTTTATTATGGAGGACTAAATCTGGCAAACGCCTAATAAGTCTAGGACCAAACGTGGAATTAACTCTTGTTATTATTAAGGATTAATATTTGATGCACCGCCGGTGTATAGATGCTATACACCGGCGGTGAAGGAGAAGATGCCACATCATTAAATAAAAAAATCAATATTAATCGGGTCCTTTTTTGCAAAATATTTAAGATTTGTATTTAATTAGGAAACTCTTTATTTTTTATTAACAATATATATCTACTTTCCTAAACATATTTATTTATTACTTAATTATTATATATCTAATTTCCTAATCATTCAATTGAATTGATCGGCAGTGTATAGCTTCAAATCATGCAATTCAATATTAATCCTTCCCAGAATTCATATGATATGATAATACCGAACGCAACATAGCAATTATATTGAATATAGACTTTCTAAATTATTATATTTATAATTTAAGAATTTTTTAATTTTAATTAACAAAAGTCATCTAATTTCCTAATCGTTTTTATTAAATCTATATATTAAACACTCACGGACATATTAATTTGAAGCCATGTAATTCAATATAATGCCCATGATTCATATAATTCAACATATTAAATTAGTATAATTATATGATAACGACAGGATCCAATAATGTAAAAAATCAACCATTAATCAAATAGTGTGTAATACTTAAATTATATTTTAAAATTTATTAAAAAGTTAAAATGTAATACTCCACACAATAATATCGAATAACGTAAAAAAAATCAAATTTGTAAACTAGAACGATGAAACATAAAACGAGCCACATATAATAATTTAATGTTAATTACAGATGGACAACAATTACCAATTGGGACAAATTTTGATGAGAACAATGAATCCTAGAACGATGAAACATAAAACGAGCCACATATGAATCCTGGGAATTATATTGAATTACATGGCTTCAAATTAATATGTCCGTGAGTGTTTAATATATAGATTTAATAAAAACGATTAGGAAATTAGATTACTTTTGTTAATTAAAATTAAAAATTCTTAAATTATAAATTAGAAAGTCTATATTCAATATAATTGCTATGTTGCGTTCATTATTATCATATCATATGAATCATGGGAAGGATTAATATTGAATTGCATGATTTGAAGCTATACACTGCCGATCAATTCAATTGAATAATTAGGAAATTAGATATATAATAATTAAGTAATAAATAAATATTTTTAGGAAAGTAGATATATTTTGTTAATAAGAAATAAAAAGTTTCCTAATTAAATACAAGTCTTAAATATTTTGCAAAAAAGGACCCGATTAATATTGAATTTTTTATTTAATGATGTGGCATCTTCTCCTTCACCGCCGGTGTATAGCATCTATACACCGGCGGTGCATCAAATAATAATCCTATTATTAATTAGTATCAATTGTGAAATTTATTAGCTTGATTAATTGTGAGATTTATTAGTTTGATCAACTATGAGATTATAATTGTAAAATTGCACAGGTTTTGAATGTTGAAGTGAATTGTATAATTGTTTTAATTTTTTTTGGTAGAAATTACACACACACACACACGTTGATTTTTAAACGAAATCGACGTGGTATATAATTTTTTAAAAAATTGATATGACGTCGATTTAAGATAAAACCAACATCATATTAATTATAATTGTAACACCCCCAAAATCCTCCAAAATCAACCCACTTTTTTTTTTTCCTATTCACCAAACGGTTAAGTGGATCTTAAAACATGATTTAGAATGTGGAAGCTTTTCAAAACTTAATTGAAGATATTACCGCCACACTTAGGCAACTAGTGAACCTAAGTGTTAAGGCTAAACCACAAAATAAACAAATCTAAAATTCAAAATCCTTTGAATCCTCAAACCAAGAGTCTTTAATATATAAAACATCATTCTCAAGCTTTAGACTTTAACCCCGACCCAATATACTACTAGTCCATGAGATAAGCTGCAAGATATTATAATGCTCTCTTCAGCCAAATCCATCATTCATCTCCTGCTTTTCAAGCAAAGCAAATAACAACAACATAGAGAAAAGAGGGGTTAGCAAAAACTTGCTAAGTAAGGGACTGTTTTGCCTGCAAAACAATATATATAAAAGAATAATATACTTTACATTTTCAAAATACTTAGCCACAAGGCTCACTTACAAAACATTGCCTAATTCTTCATAATTCAACTTTGTGCATTACCTTGCACTTTTGAAATAAGTTTAAGTTTCGGAATAATAGCCACAAGGCTTTAGATAAAAACCATCCAAAATCTTTTTCTTTCAATACCTTTGTATCAAAATGCAATCCATCAAGGTACAATCAAACATATTTTCAAAACTGGTATCATTTGTAATTCACTCATAATCATAAGAGAAAAATATACATATGGAAAAGCAATATCATATAAATGGGGCATGGTCCTTTACAATTAGGCCCTAGTGAACAGAACCGCATCTGAACACTCCACAAATTCCGATTTCCAGTGGAATCTGGACTCTAACCATAAGTGTGTCCACCCCTAAGTGTTGATTCCAAGCCTCACCAGGAAGTTACTAAGTCCAAGTAGCCAGGATATGTTTCTACTAACTGAATACAGGGTACTAGACCTAGTATCCAGCATACAACTGGATACACCACAAAGCATGGCATAACCCTAAGCATACAACTGAATACTCCACAATATTCAATCCAACATATCTTCTATAAGTTTAGAAAATACTTTAAAAAAATATAATGTGGCCCTTAAGCTCCAAAATCATTTATCCAAAAATCAATTTATCAAAAGTCCATACTTGGTCATTCTTATTGCGCAACTTACAACTAACCAAATAATCACACTTTACCATAATTCAATTATTTCAACAGTTCATTTACTAAACACAATTTGATGAAAATGCCATTTGAATAAAAGAAATAACACAAATAACCATCTCATAATATTTTCAATAGCCCTTAAGCTCCAAAATAATAACAAGAAGTTCAATAGCTCAAAATCACACTTTTACATTTTTCATAGATTTTTATCAAATCAACAATTCCATAATAGATCAATTTTTACCAAATTTCACAAGAAGGATTTTGAATCAATATTCATACCAATTTTCCCTTTTTTAAAACTTCATATAATTCACAATTTTTGACAAAATTAAAATACACTCATGTCCACATTTCTACACATTTGGCACTATAAGCATAAACATATAAATATATATATATATATATATATATATATATATATATATATATATATATATGCTCTAATGTGGTTGCGCCTTCCGCTGCGATTGGTGCGGTTCACACCACTTAATGTTATAAAATGCACCACTCAATGTTAGAAAATGCACCACATGAAAATACACAAAAACACCAAAAAACACACCACACACCCAAAATAATGCACCATAACTTCCCTACCCCTAATGGTACATTTGCTAACACTGTGTGGTGTATATTTGCATACCTAGTGGTGTGTTTTTTGGTGATATGTACCTAATTATGCATACTTATGTGGTACATTTTCTAACATTGAGTGGTGTATATTTGTATACATAGTGGTGCGGCCGCACAAACCGCACGTTAAGGCGCGGCTATATATATATATATATATACTAGTTTTATACGTGCATAGCGCGAATGGGTTAATGCCCAATGTTTATATCTAAATAAATATTTGAAAGTATATCAATGTAAGATTATATATGAGAAGTTTATACATGGGTAATTGAATGTCGAATTTTTTTATTTAAATATCTAAATCAAAGTATATATATGAATCTAAGATAATATAGAAAATTCATTATAATTATTACTAAAATAAATGTTTGCAACGTTGTAAAACCGATAGTCTAAATATTTGGTCTAAAAATGATAGTCTAAATAAATACTCCGTACTACTTTTAATTTGAATTTTTTTAAAGTGTTCTTAATTCTCTTTTGAGTTACATTGTCATTGTCTTCAATTCATCTTTACTATTTGTTCTCTTCCTTTTTGTTTGTTGTGTGTTATTTGCAATTCGGTTATTGTTGGTAGCATAGATGACAACGTCATGCAATGGGATTACGATATAGGAGCTATGGACTTTCATTTAGGTCCTCTGCTTGGGGTTCATTTGGTTCAACCATTATTGTTGAATGGGTTATTGTGGATAAAGAAATTCCTAGTAAAAAAAAAAGATTAAATAAATTAATAAAAATTTGAAAACTTAAAATATTATGTATTCCAAAGATATTAAAAGGTAATTTCTCGCTTCAATTTGTTGGGTAATGGGTTATTTGAGTACTTTCATTGTCAACAATCCCCCAAGTAGTTAATATGATTGGTTTCAAACTATTCTTTTTTTATTTTTTTCATGGTATTAAAGAAATACATATGTATCATTTTTTTGTGTAACTACTAATTTATTTAATTCAATAAGAGTAAAATAGAGTGATTCCGTTTCAATTTGTTAGACTATTTGAGTACTCTCTTTGTCAACCAATCCCAAGTAGTTAATATAATTAGCTTCAAACTATTCAAATTTTTTTTCATAGTATTAATAAAATATTTGGTAAATAAATATATAACATTATTTTGTACTATAACTTTGATATTTAATTACAAGATATTGTAAAACTAAGATAATGGACAATGTAATGAATTAAAGAATATTTGCATGAGAGAAAATAAAGACAATATAACTAATGAAATTATTTCTCTTATTTAATTTATTTTTTGATAATGAATAATTTTTTCAAATAAAAGTATTGTAGACACATAATTCTAAATTAAAGAAATACATATGTATCATTTTTTGTTGTAGCTACTAATTTATTTAATTTAATAAGAGTAAAATAAAGTGAAAAACTTAATTATGTCAAATTTGATTGAGATGAGGTTCGAACCTAAGACCTTTCTTATAGAAATTAATGGGTTAGTTAAAAGTTAACGGAATATTAACAGAGAAGAGAATATTTAACGGAAAACTTAACGGAAAATCATAAAAGTAAGGTTAAATTAGGTAATCTCTATGAATAATATTAATCAAAATTATCTTAGCCATCTATTTGATTAAATAATTCATCTGAACCATTCATTTGATTACCGCCATTTTTTCTACCCATTTTAGGCCTAACTCTCTTTGGCTCTTATTAGTATAGTAGATATATATATATATACACACACACGTGCGCATACATATACATTTATATATTGTAATTACATATTATGTCCATACAATCCATGGCACCTCAATATTTACAATGCACGTGCACATACATATACATTTATAAATACATAAACCACATGTATACGATTAAAACATTTGTATACATATATATAATATTATACTAACCGCACGTATTCTTGCGTTCACATGAGGACACATCTTAAATCAGGATTATGAGGATAAATCAAGGCCAGTGATATATATGGATGTGAGGGCTGATATTAAACAGGTATTAGTGAATAAACAAAATAAGGAATTACAGTGTAGGGGTAACCGTGGTATTTGCATAGTGATTTGATTCTGAAAAGATAATATCTTTCATTTTACTGTGGTGCACACATCAAAAAACACAATAACGCACCCAACCACAAGAGAGTGTTTCTGTATTCTAGCCCCTTCCTATACTAATTACTCTAAAGTTACGTGTAGATGCAGATTGCCAGATTCAGAATCTTATTTTACCTAAAATAGGATCCTTAGTTCAAACATTCCATCCTAATATAATATT
>CP025647.1:18892223-18903759 GCA_003576665.1 Ipomoea trifida | reverse complement strand
GGCAGCGGTGGTGTTGGGCGGAGGGGAGCGGCCCGTTGAGGGGGACCGTCTCCTCCTTGCGGAGGAGGTCGGCGGAGGTGCGAGTTCCGTTGAGCGGTTCCGCAAGGCTTCTGGGATTTTGTTCCCCAATAAGCTGTTCTGTGACATTGTTGGTTGTTGTTGGTCCTTTGATTCTGGTTATTGTTGGATTGCTTTGTTGAGTATTTTGCCATGTTTTTGGAGTATTTATCCATGCTTTTGTTGGGTAATTACTATCTTGTTTTTGGAGATTGATTCATGTCTTTGGTTTCCCATTTTTGTACTCTTGGTCTATTAATTCTTGGAATTCATTAACTGGGAGTTGGTTTGTGTTCATAGTTGAGATGAACACTTTGGTTGGCTGTTTGGTATGGTGATTGGAGTATGAATATGTGGTGTTGGTTGTGGGTACCGTTGAGATTTTTTGGATGAACTAACTGTGCTACTATTGACTATATTGACTATATTTGGGTTCATTACCCCTGTGATTGGACTTCGGTCCCTGTGATTGGGTTGATTACCCCTGTGATTGGACTTCGGTCCCTGTGATTGGGCTTTTGCCCCTGTGATTGGACTTCGGTCCCTGTGATTGGACTACGGTCCCTGTGATTGGGTTTTTACCCCTGCGTACCGGTTTTCCGGATTTGACTCTTGACTTCTGATTATGAGATTGACTTGGTTTGGTGGTCGGTTTGGGGATTTGGAGGTTTGGAGTTGGGATTCTTTCTTGGTTGGTTTTGTGAGTTCTTTATGTTATTCGGTTGATACATTGTGGTTCTTGTTGGGGTTGGTTGGATCCTTTTGGTTTGTTGTTCAGTTGGTATCTCATTTATGGTTCGTTATTGCCTTATGCTTTTGTTGTTGAGAATTGGCTTTGTTTGACTGAGTCTTGGTTATTGCTTCGTTCAGCTTATTGTTGTTGAGTATCGGTTTGAACTATTGAACAGTTTGTTGGTGTTTATATTCTATATGGGTGTGTAAACCTATTTACAAGCTTATGTATATCTATATCTCCTTGCGGGTGTGAATGGTGGTTGCTTAGCATTCTTTTGCTAATGGTTCTTTGTGTGTTTTCCAGGTATGGAGTAGTTATTCGCGAGCGCGCTAGAGCTTTCTCTATATGAGGATGATAGTCCTAGTTGTGATTGTTTAGACTTGGTTTCTATTGGGCCTGTGTGCCGTTGAGACATTATGATACTTTTGTTAGAGATTTGAGTACTTATGACCATGGATTGTCTTTGAGGATTATTATTTCAGTTTCTATGATATGACAGCTTAGTTTATTCTTGTGTTTAGCCTGTGCATCTAGGCAGTGATTGTACCTAGATGTGGCATGACGCCCTTAAGTTTTAATTCGCTTCCGCTATGCTTGGTTTGTTGGTTGAGATTGGCAGCTTTTATGTTAAGTTTTAGCTATCTCAGCCTGTGTGAGGTTGGGGTGTCACATAGGGGATCCGTTGGGGTGTTCTGTCTGGTGAACTGGCATTCTGGATCCAATAACCTGTTCTGTTGTCTGTTTATTTGGTTGTTTCCCCTTTTGTTCTGAACCTTGTTGAAGTATTTTGTTGGGTATTTTACCATGTCTTTGGAGTATTTATTCCTATCTCTTGGTCCATCTTTTGAGTCTCTTGTTTTGTTGAATCCTTGATTATATTATCTGGGAGTTAGTTTGTGTTCATAATCTGAGATGAACACTCTGAGTGGTTGTTCTTGGGCTGAGGTTGAGGTTAGATGTGGAGGGTGGATCTTTGAGTATCTTTGTGTATTTTGGTGCTTTATTTGTCATTTGTGTATATGGGCACTATTTGCCATTTGTGTATATGGGCGTTATTTGCCATTTGTGTATATGGGCACTATTTGCCATTTGTGTAGTTGAGGACTATTTGCCTCTATGTATTCGGGCACAATTTGTCTTTGTGTATTTTGGGCACCATTTGCCTTTATGATTCGGGCATTATTTGCCTTTGTGAGCTGAGTTTGGGTTTGATGATTGGTATGTTTGTGACAACCCAACTTTTCACAAGCCGAGATAGCTAAACTTTAAAACAAAAGCTGTCTATCTCAACTATCAACATACATAGCGGAAGCGATTAAAAACCTAAAGGGGTATCATGCTACAACTAGGTAAGAAAACGCGGCCTAGATGCACAGGCTAACCAAAAACTGAACCAACTATATAGATAAAATCCTCAAGTAATGCCAAAACATCGATAGCTAAACAAGAGTACATATAATCTCATCATTGGCACACAGGCCCAAAACACAAGTCTAAAACAACATAACTATGTCTAAGCTGCATCATATAGATAAGCTCTAGCGCACTCTCGCTTAGACTTATTGCATTCCTGGAAAACATACATGAAACCATTAGCAAAAGACTGCTAAGCAACCACCACTCACACCCGCAAGGAAATATATATATATAATAAGTTTGTAAATATGTTTACACACCCATATAGAATATACACACCAACGAACTGTTCAATACTTAAAATCGGATACTCAACAACAACACGCTGAATAAAGGATAAACCAAGACTTCTCAACAATATCAATATTCAATTGAATTGCACAAGACAACAAGATATCAACAGAATCAAGGATTCAATAGAATACTCATAAGAAACGACCAACAAGAATATATCCAAGAATAATCAACAACCAACGAGATATGATATAACTCAAGAATCAAGTAAGAGACCAAATAGACCTCAACCTAAGGATAAGAACTAACCCTTACCCTCCAACCAACACCAATCCTCATACCAATCATCAAACCCAAACTCAGTTCACGGAGGTAAATAATACCCGAATCATAAGGGCAAATGACGCTCATATACATAGAGGCAAATCGTGCCCGAATACATAGAGGCAAATAATCCTCAACTACACAAGTGGCAAATAGTGCCCATATACACAAATGGCAAATAATGCCCATATACACAATGGCAAATAATGCCCATATACACAATGGCAAATAATGCCCATATACACAATGGCAAATAAAGCCCCAAAATACACAAAGATACTCAAATATTCACCCTCTACATCCAACCTCAACCTCAGCCCAAGAATCACCACTCAGAGTGTTCATCTCAGATTATGAACACAAACCAACTCCCAGATAATATAATCAAGGATTCAACAAAACAAGAGATTCAAAAGATGGACCAAGAGATATGAATAAATACTCCAAAGACATGGTAAAATATCCAACAAAATACTCCAACAAGGTTCAGAACAAAAGGGGAAACAACAAAACAAACAGACCACGGAATAGCTCACTGGAACAGAACTCCCAACAGAACTAACGGAACCTTCCAACGGAACTCCGCCCTCCGCCACTTTCCTCTGCAAGAAGGGAGCGGATCCCTCTCTTCCGCCAACCCCCACCGTAGCCTACTTACAGAAGACTCCAGCGGGACACATTATACCGCTGGGGTACTCCGCAAGGGCAAACCCAAACCTCAGATCACAGACTCAGACAGAATACGCAATGTTCAGATCAGAATACAAAAACATAGGATTATATTGCTCAGATTACAACTCCCAGAAGCCAAATAAACAAGGAATCCATACCAATAAATATCCATAAACATCAATACACAAAGGATCAAGAACACAAGTTCATAATCCATCAAAGATGACTTTACAAACAACAACAAATAGGCTAACAGCAAGGAAATCATCATGATTCCAATACACCAAATAATATCGTAGATTGAGAGTGTAAAAATAGGTTTTGGTGGACATAGTGGTTACCTCTTGAAGCACACTTCACCCAAGAAAACCTCAAAAAACCTCACAAAGCACCACCTCCATCTTGATCATCTTTTTCCCAAAAGATCCTCAAAAGAACAACATAAGAACTTGTATAAAGATTATGAAAATAAGATGATACAAGGTATATTCCTAGAGATAGACACTTACCCAAGCCTTAACAATCCTAAAAGAGCAATCTTGGCTTGAATCTTGAAGATGAAATGAAGACCAATCTTTGAAGGGGAAGATGAATGAAAGTGGCGTGAAGAATGAGTAGGGGAAGAGAGAGAGTGGAATCTCTAGAAAATGCTAAGTCTTGAATATATATACCATAATACATATATACATATATGTATATATTAGGGTGGAAGATTTAATAAGGAATGGGCTCAAATCTTTATATATAACAATTCTATGTACAAGAATAATTATTGGGCCAAATGATTCATGTCCTAAATAAATGAATACATAGGATAAGGAGAAAGCCCATAATATTAGGAATTAAATGTCTTAGGAACAATATATATATACTAGCATAAGGAATTGGGCCTTTACAAAATATTCTTATAAGAAATATAAGGATCTAATTCATGAAATCCCTTACAAGAATTAAATCAAGAATTGGGCTTTTAGAATAAATAATTAATTCCGGGTTCAAGAAATATATATACACATATATATACATATCAATTGGAAAGACTAAGCCCAATTAAATCAAATAAATCATCCGGCGGAAACGACTACCGGTCTCAAGGGTTGAACGAATTTACGGGGTGTTACACTCTACCCCCCTTAAAAGGAGCTTCGCCCCCGAAGCTCATAGCTCACGGGAACTTGAAACGGAACGGTTCAAGGAAACAAGGAATCGATCGAAGGTTAAAGAAAATGATTGCTCAACCAAACTTAAGAACATACTACACCACTAACTCTTAAACTCCTAACTTACCCAACCCATGCACGACATGCAGGAACTAAACTAACTACTTACCTAGGTCAAAAGGATTCCTAACAAGGATCTATCATGAGCACGAAAACTATCAACTAAACCGGGTGACCTCCTCGTGCCGACTGCCTGGAACCGATTTCTCATCACATCCCCCATATCCAAGGTCGCTCCTTTGGCCACGTGGTTGGATCACACCGCCTTCACGAACTTCACTACTCTCCGGTGCGTTCCTCTTGACTGGGTGCCCAAAAGTTCTTATCGCCTTCTCTACATAAGATAGAGCATCTTCAACGGTTACGACTTCAAGCTAGATAACAGGAAGTGCATCATGCACATATTTCTTCAGCAGCAAACGCGAAACGCATCACGCATCTGGTCTAACTTGGTCAGCATATGTCTTCTATCGGTCATGGTTGCTTTCATTCTTTCTTGAATCAACTCAACTTTTTCGATGACACTTGCAGATGCTATGATCTTAGGGTTACCCAATTTACCAAACCTTCCCAACCGAACGGGCCGCTATGCTTCTTTGCTTTAACCTTTTGACAGCTTAGGCGAACTCCATTTTCTCGAAAGACCCAACTCATAGCCATTCCATAATGCAAATTCGTTTTGTGGACAGAAAGTTAAAACTAGTACGGTAGTAGGTAGAGGAAAAATATTTATAGAACGTATGCTTATTTAAAAAAAAAAGTTGGACCCAATAAGGAAAAAGAGTGTGAAAGGATTAAGGTTCAACGACAATAGTCGATTAAGAACTCAATCAAGGGTTACCAAGGTTACAACTTAGGAAATAAGGTTGTCACCTTGCACATGATCATTTCAAGAAGAAGCAAACAAGAACAATGCTTGAAATGATAGAAAGGATTTCTCAACCAAGGGAATATCAAGTTCTTTCAACAAAAGAAAAAAGAAGAAAGGAACTTGGCTTTGAGAAACTGTAGGGACGCGACTTGCAAGCACAGAAAGAGTTTTCCAATGATAGGGTATTCAGCTTATTCAAGGAAAAGAAAGGAATCAGGTTCCAAGAGGAGTTAGGGATGAGGTTCCGAAAAACAGAAATGATTTTTCAACAATATGGCATTCAATTTTTCAAGGAAATAAAGAAATTCAATCTTGAAAGGAGATAAGAATGAGATTTAAAATAAACTGAAGGGATGTCTCAACGAAGGGATATATAATTTCCAAGGGAATGAGAGAAATTCGGTTTTAAGGGATGATAGGTGTAGAATCAATAGGAGAGATTTCTGAACGGGAGGAAAATTGGAATTGGGAGGAAAATTGGAATTCCAAGGAACTGAGAAGGAGTTGGTTTCCAAAAAGAGATAGGAACGACATTTAGAACAATTGGAAGGGATTTCTCTATGGAAGGATAATTGGGATTTCAAGGAATAAGAAGAAATTCGGCTTTAAGAAGGATAGGAAGTCTCTCAATTCTAAGCGATTTCCACGGCTTGATGATTTGATCACGACGCTCCGACCGATTGACGAATCTTGACTTTGCTTCCCACGCAATGCAAATCTGAGATTCGAGTAAGCTCTACATGTAAACTACGGTTCACACAACCTTATCACTCCAAGAGATGTCGAAGGCGATAAGTCACCAATATCCGTCTTCAATGCACCCTACACTCCGGTCCAATTTCTCGCAGTTAACGATACTAACGACCTTTTGCCTTGAGTGCAACAAGATTATCTACACTGTCCGTAACGGATGCAAGAGTTCACCGATTGATCGATCGATACAGGACAAGAGGTTTCCGAAGAAGCTTCACGAGAAGGGTAAGATTAATTAGGAACATATCGCTTGATCTTGAATGGAGATTCGCTTACGATTATTGGTGATCTTAGAAACCGAGTTTACTTCCTTGTACTTTGAAACATCGAGGTCCTAAAGCCAACGTAACGCGTGCACCTTCTTTAACATTAAGAATTCTTGCTCTTTTGATCGTACCAGATCTTACGAGGAGTTCTTTGATTACTCGAGTGGTAGGCACTGATGTAGAACGGTTCAACCAAGTCTTGATGTTCATCGTGGGCGCCTTGCAGGTTAATAGCGTGAATATGTGTCAACTCGTCCTTTCAGTCTTCAATGCTTGATAGTCATCTGAGGGTAATGGAATGTAGCTCTCAACTTTAACTTCACGTCTGACATGATCAATGGCACCTTTGCTCACTTACTCGGTAGGCCAAGTCTTCTATGGGAATCCTTTAGCACGCGGTCCAACTCCACTTAGGAAAATTCGGGGATTGAGCTAGCCTTTGGATTCACTTCAGTTGGTGTTGATCTTTTGACGATTCGGACTTCTACTAGCTTGCTTAGCTACTCCTGACTTCTTTCTTACCACCGAGGTCCCCTTCCTTAAGCTCTTGCACAAGGAGTTACTCCCAAGGTGCACCGAATAGATTACACGAGGTCCTTATTTCGCAATTCACTTCTTAGTTCCTTCGCAATTCATGAGATCGGACAACTTGATAATGCCGTTTCTTCTCATCTTCGGGAATCTTAAACGTCCAAGTTTTCCTTTCTACTTGACTTAGTTTCCTGTGCTTTGAAGGTTGCAACTTCTAGCTTGTTCCTTTGTAGCTGCTTCAGAAGTAGGTAAAACTACCTTAAGGTCTGTGCATCCCAACTTCAAATTATAATTCTTCATGCAACGTAGATCCCGAACTTAGCTCGCACGAGACTTCTCGTCGTTGATCCGGGAGCTCCTACTTAGCGTGCTTTAACTCTTTATTGGCGCATCACGTTTGCTCTTGCCGTTCCCTCGCCACCGAGGGTCTTCGATTCTTTAGTCTTCGGACTCCTATCGCTTTCTTCGTCTTGTGTCGAACTTCAGCTGCACGGGATTTATTCTTCAAGTCTTGAGGTTAACGAAGATCTTGTAGACGTTGCTACACGCGCGAAGACGCCAACCCCGAGGAACGTAAATTGCTACCGTTGACTTCGAGCCGTGAGTATATTAGTCTTCTTCAACGAGCCGCCAATCTTCTGATTGCTTAGACGCATACGGTGATATCCATCGTTTCGCATCAACTAACTACTTATTCCTAATCTAAGGCAGGCTCCTAGGCAATTCTAAAACGAAGCGACTTATCTAAAAGCGATTAAGATTTACCAGGAAGACGCGCCCGCAAGCTGCAAACAACAAGGTTAACAAGGCACAGATAATATAAACAGATAAGGCATGTCCTCACCGCGATTCCTAGAATTCACACATCCTAGGATTCTCAAACACCTTAATTTCTACTGATCAGGTCCTAGAGTCTCAAGTATTCCAACCCTAGGATCTCTACTCAGACCTCAACACAAGCTCTGATACCAAATGTGACACCCCAACTTTTCACAAGTCGATATTGCTAAACTTTAACACAAAAGCTGCCTATCTCAACTATCAACATACATAGCGGAAGCGATTAAAAGCCTAAAGGGGTATCATGCCACATCTAGGTAAGAAAACGCGGCCTAGATGCACAGGCTAACCAAAAACTGAACCAACTGTATAGATAAAATCCTCAAGTAATGTCAAAACATCGAAAGCTAAACAAGAGTACATATAGTCTCATCATTGGCACACAGGCCCAAAACACAAGTCTAAAACAACATAACTATGTCTAAGCTGCCTCATATAGATAAGCTCTAGCACGCTCTCGCTTAGACTTATTGCATTCCTGGAAAACATACAAGAAACCATTCCACTCACACCCGCAAGGAAATATAGATATATAATAAGTTTGTAAATAGGTTTACACACCCATATAGAATATACACACAAACGAACTGTTCAATACTTAAAATCGGATACTCAACAACAACACGCTGAATAAAGGATAAACCAAGACTTCTCAACAATATCAATATTCAATTGAATTGCACAAGACAACAAGATATCAACATAATCAAGGATTCAATAGAATACTCATAAGAAACGACCAACAAGAATATATCCAAGAATAATCAACAACCAACGAGATATGATATAACTCAAGAATCAAGTAAGAGACCAAACAGACCTCAACCTAAGGATAAGAACTAACCCTTACCCCCAATCCCCATACCAATCATCAAACCCAAACTCAGTTCACGGAGGTAAATAATACCCGAATCATAAGGGCAAATGGCGCCCATATACATAGAAGCAAATCGTGCCCGAATACATAGAGGCAAATATTCCTCAACTACACAAGTGGCAAATAGTGCCCATATACACAAATGGCAAAATAGTGCCCATATACACAATGAAAAATAATGCCCATATACACAATGGCAAATAAAGCCCCAAAATACACAAAGATACTCAAAGATTCACCCTCTACATCCAACCTCAACCTCAGCCCAAGAACCACCACTCAGAGTGTTCATCTCAGATTATGAACACAAACCAACTCCCAGATAATATAATCAAGGATTCAACAAAACAAGAGATTCAAAAGATGGACCAAGAGATATGAATAAATACACCAAAGACATGGTAAAATACCCAACAAAATACTCCAACAAGGTTCAGAACAAAAGGGGAAACAACAAAACAAACAGACCACAGAATAGGTCACTGGAACAGAACTCCCAGCAGAACTAACGGAACCCTCCAATGGAACTCCGCCCTCCGCCACTTTCCTCTGCAAGAAGGGAGCGGATCCCTCTCTTCCGCCAACCCCCACCGTAGCCTACTTACAGAAGACTCCAGCGGGACACATTATACCGCTGGGGTACTCCGCAAGGTCAAACCCAAACCCCAGATCACAGACTTAGACAGAATACGCAATGTTCATATCAGAATACAAAAAAATAGGATTATATTCCTCAGATTACAACTCCCAGAAGCAGAATAAAGCAAGGAATCCATACCAATAAATATCCATAAACATCAATACACAAAGGATCAAGAACACAAGTTCATAATCCATCAAAGATGACTTTACAGACAACAACAAATAGGCTAACAGCAAGGAAATCATCAGGATTCCAATACACCAAATAATATCATAGATTGAGAGTGTAAAAATAGGTTTTGGTGGACATAGTGGTTACCTCTTGAAGCACACTTCACCCAAGAAAACCTCAAAAAACCTCACAAAGCACCACCTCCATCTTGATCATCTTTTTCCCAAAAGATCCCCAAAAGAACAACATAAGAACTTGTATAAAGATTATGAAAATAAGATGATACACGGTATATTCCTAGAGATAGACACTTACCCAAGCCTTAACAAACCTAAAAGAGCAATCTTGGCTTGAATCTTGAAGATGAAATGAAGACCGATCTTTGAAGGGGAAGATGAATGAAAGTGGCGTGAAGAATGAGTAGGGGAAGAGAGAGAGTGGAATCTCTAGAAAATGCTAAGTCTTGAATATATATACCATAATACATATATACATATATGTATATATTAGGGTGGAAGATTTAATAAGGAATGGGCTCAAATCTTTATATATAACAATTCTATGTACAAGAATAATTATTGGGCCAAATGATTCATGTCCTAAATAAATGAATACATAGAATAAGGTGAAAGCCCATAATATTAGGAATTAAATGTCTTAGGAACAATATATATAGACTATCATAAGGAATTGGGCCTTCACAAAATATTGTTATAAAAAATATAAGTATCTAATTCAAGAAATCCCTTACAAGAATTAAATCAAGAATTGGGCTTTTAGAATAAATAATTAATTCCGGGTTCAAGAAATATATATATACACATATATATACATATCAATTGGAAAGACTAAGCTCAATTAAATCAAATAAATCATCCGGCGGAAACGATTACCGGTCTGAAGGCTTGAATGAATTTACGGGGTGTTACAATGTTGGTTGGAGGGTAAGGGTTAGTACTTATCCTTAGGTTGAGGTTTGTTTGGTCTCTTACTTGATTCTTGAGTTATATCGTATCTCGTTGGTTGTTGATTATTCTTGGATATATTCTTGTTGGTCGTTTCTTATGAGTATTCTATTGAATTCTTGATTTTGTTGATATCTTGTTGTCTTGTGCAATTCAATTGAATATTGGTATTGTTGAGAATTCTTGGTTTATCCTTTATTCAGCGTGTTGTTGTTGAGTATCTGATTTCAAGTATTGAACAGTTCGTTGGTGTATATATTCTATATGGGTGTGTAAACCTATTTAGAAACTTATTATATATATGTATTTCCTTGCGGGTGTGAGTGGTGGTTGCTTAGCAGTCTTTTGCTAATGGTTTCTTGTATGTTTTCCCAGGTATGCAATAAGTCTAAGCGAGAGCGCGCTAGAGCTTATCTTTATGAGGCAGCTTAGACATAGTTGATGTTGTTTTAGACTTTATGTTTGGGCCTGTGTGCCAATGATGAGATTATATACTCTTGTTTAGATTTCGGATGTTTTGACATTACTTGAGGTTTTATATCTATACAGTTGCTTCAGTTTTGGTTAGCATGTGCATCTAGGCCGTGCTTTTCTTACCTAGATGTGGCATGATACCCCCTTAGGTTATAAATCGCTTCCGCTATGTTATGTTTGATAGTTGAGATAGGCAGCTTTTGTGTTAAAGTTTAGCTATCTCGACTTGTGAAAAGTTGGGGTGTCACAGGAGATGTGGGTGAGTTGGACTCGTGAGTGGCCGCTATCGCGCACACACTCACTCTGGGTTTGCTACCTAATGTGGTCACACTTAGGCTGTAACACCCCGGCCAGGCTATACCGTACAACCGGAGTAGTTACCGCCACACCTAGATTGAACCCTGTCAGATCAAGAAAGAATCCACTCTAGATGCACAGGCTAAAGAAGGAATCTGATTCACACATTTTCTACCCGACATAATTATA
>CP025647.1:18867223-18887223 GCA_003576665.1 Ipomoea trifida | reverse complement strand
TCCTTTCTTTCCAAACCTCTTGACTCCTTTAGTGGGTGAGACTTTTAATAACACATTCTCCCCAACTTGATATTAGGTGAATTGTCGCTTCAAATCGGCATAAGACTTTTGACGATCCTGCGCGACTTTCATTCTCTCTTGAATTACCTTGATTGCCTCAGTAGTCTCTTGTAGGTACTAAGGTCCAAGTATAACAACATCGCTCTTGTCGCTCCAACACAGAGGACTTCGACATTTCCGTCCATACAGCGCTTCGTAAGGAGCCATTCCTATACTCGCATGATAGCTGTTGTTATATGAAAACTCTATTAGATCTAGCTGCTCGTCCCATGAACCCTGAAAGTCAAGTACACAACCTCTGAGCATATATTCCAATGTTTGTATCGTTCGCTCCGTTTGACCATCAGTGGCAGGATGAAAAGCTGTGCTCAGCCTGAGCTGAGTGCCCATTGCCTTTGCAACGTTTCCCAAAAACGTGACAGAAATCGTGAGTCTCTGTCTGAAACGATGTTTTGCGCTACTCCGTGATACTTAACTACGTGTTTAATATAGGCTCTCGTCATCTTCTCCATTGACCAAGTTTTGTTCATTGGAATGAATCTTGCGGTCTTGGTCAGTCGATCAACAATCACCCATACTTGATCGTTTCCAGTTTTTGTTTTAGGCAATCCTCCCACAAAATCCATGGAGATTGAGTCCCACTTCCATTGAGGAATTTCCAATGGTTGCAGTAAACCCTTTGGCTTACTTCTCTTAGCTTTGACCTTTTGACAGTTTAAACACCTAGCCACAAATTCAGCTACATCCTTCTTCATACCTGACCACCAGAAATGTTGTTTCAGGTCCTTATAAAGCTTGTCCCCACCAGGATGAACTGAGTAGGGTGTGTAGTGACCCTCTTTCATTAACTGATCCATTTACAACCTGTAGGTATCACCCATCTACCCTGGAATTTTATGCTCCCATCCTGGTGTAACTCAAATGGACCGTGTTTTCCGTCCACCATCTTCTCCCTGATTTTCCTTAACCACTCGTTCTCCCCTTGTGCTTGTTTGATCTCTTCAAATAGGGTTGGAGTGGCCGACAGGTATTAAAATTTTACTTCTTGTTCCACTTGACCACACATCTTTATCTCCAAATTAAGTCCTTGAAAGTCCTTGCATAGCTGCTCAGGTAATACCCAAAGAGCATGATTTGATTTTCGACTCAAGGCATCTGCTACCTTGTTTGCTTTGCCCTCTTGGTATTGAATTTCCAAGTCATAATCCTTAATCAACTCCAACCATCTTCTTTGTCTTAAATTGAGGTCTCTCTGAGTAAAGATGTACTTTAAACTCTTGTGGTCTGTATAAATTTTGCAAGAGACTCTATAGAGGTAGATTTTGAGAGCGAATACCACGGCTGCTAGTTACCAGGTCATGTGTTGGGTAGTTAGCTTCATGAGGTTTTAATTGACGAGAAGCATAAGCTATTACCCTTCCATCTTGCATCAAGACGCATCCAAGTCGTTTATGAGACGCATCAGTATACAACGCGTAGCCTTCCATTCCAACAGGTAAGGTCAATACTGGAGTGGTTGTTAACCTTCTCTTAAGTTCTTGGAATGCCTGCTCACATTCTTCAGTCCAACGATACTTGGTAGTCTTTTTGAGCAGATTTGTCAACGGTCTCGCTATCTTTGCGAAGTCTTGGACAAATTTTCGGTAATAACCTGCCAAACCTAAGAAACTGCGGACTTCAGTGACCGATTTGGGTGCTTCCCATTCAGCTACTGCTCGTATTTTGGCTGGGTCCACTGCTATTCCTTCCTTGGTAATTATGTGTCCAAGAAATGTTACTTCTTCCCTCCAAAATTCGCATTTCGACAGTTTTGTAACACCGTTCTGAGATGTTCTTCGTGATCCTCTGGTGTCTTCGAGTAGACCAAGATGTCATCTATGAAGGCGACGACGAACTTATCTAGATACGGAAGGAAAATCCGATTCATTAGGTCCATAAAAGTCCCTGGTGCATTGGTCACTCCGAACGGCATAACCGTGAATTCGTAGTGCCCGTATCTCGTCCGAAACACTGTTTTAGGAACATCCTCCTTCGCGACTCGCACTTGGTGATACCCTGACCGTAAATCAATCTTTGAGAATACGCTCGCTCCTTTTAGTTGATCGAATAGATCGTCGATCCTGGGCAACGGGTACTTGTTCTTTACTATGACTCGATTGAGTTCTCTATAATCGATGCACAGTCTAAGGCTCCCATCTTTCTTCTTAACGAACAGTACCGGCGTGCCCCAAGGTGATACACTTGGTCTGATGAATCCCTTCTCCAATAGTTCTGCCAATTGCGCCTTCAGTTCCTCCATCTCTTTAGGTGCCATTCGATAAGGTGCTTTCGAGATGGGTGAGGTTCCTGGTACGAGATCGATGGTGAATTCTACTTCTCTCTCCGGCGGCATTTCCGTGAGGTTGTCGGGGAATATGTCAGGAAATTCGCGCACAACTAGGATTCGATTAATCTCAGGTTCTTCTATTTCGGCATCTTGCACCAAACAGAGATACACTTCGCATCCCTGATGAGCGTACTTCTTCAATTTCTGCATTGTCAATAACCTTGGCTTGGGTTGCTTGTCAATTCCTCGGTAGGATATTCTCCTCCCCTTTGGTTCTCGTAGAACAACCTTTCGCTCATTACACACTATCCGAGCTTTATACTTATCCAACCAATCCATCCCAAGTACTACATCGATGCCCTCAAGTTCAAAACGAACGAGGTTTCCGGGACAGTTAGATCCAGCTATTTCTATTGCAACGTTGTCATAACCATCTCTACAGGCTACTATTATTCCCGAGGTAGTTTTGACATTTAGATCTAATCTAGTAGTAGGCATTAACTTCAGTTTATCAGCAAACGTAGATGATATAAATGAATTGGTAGCCCCCGTATCAAATAGCACTAAACCAAGCACTGAGTTTATGAGAAAGGTACCGGTTACGGCATCGCTAGCCTGAGCTTGAGTGCTATTGACGACGTAAATCCTGCCTTGGTTCCCCATGTTGCTTTCTCCCATCGCTTGCTTTCCTTTGTGGTTGGGACCGGGTGTGGCATTTGTTGGTCTCCCTCGATTTGCTGACTGGAAGTTGACCACTTTATTTTCTGTCTCTGCGGGCTTCCGGCCAGTGTTCCCATTAAATCCTCTTCCTTGGCTTGCATTCTGCAGGGTTTTTGGAGATTGTCTACCTGGGTTCGGCACTCAAAAGCCTTGTGGCCCAGGAGGCCACACTTGTAGCACTTAATCCTTATTGCTTGACAATTCTCTCCGGGATGATTCCTTCCACATTTCCGGCAAACAGGACGGTTTCCCTGATTGGTTCCTTCCCTTCCTCTTCCTTGTGTTGGGTTAAAGTTACCTTGGCTAGCTTTCTTATTTCCCAACTGGAATTTCCATGGTTTATCATCAGCCTTTGATAAGCCTCCGAGATACCATTAAATCAAGCACATATTAGGGTGTTTTATCACATCTATAGCATCCTTACATGGTGAATTATGCTCATAAATGCTTGAAAATCACTAACCGACACACAGACGCTACTTTTAGCCTAAAGAAGGTGAAACAGGAGCCCCGGGAGCAAATAGGAGCAAAAGTTGAGCTTAAAGAGCAAACCAGGCAAGAACGGAGCCCCGGAGGACCAAGCAGGAAGGCCACACGCGTGTGAATGTGCGTGGAAATAATCCAGTAGCCTCCCACGCACACTCACACGCGTGTGAGCACTCGTGGAGACGGCACTGCGCGAATTTCGACTAGGGTTGCCCTTTCGGAGACTATTTAAACCCCTTTGATAGAATTTTAGAGGAGGTTCCCAGAAAATTAGTTTTTCCCTTTCTTAGTTTTTCCTTTGGAGAACTTTCTCCATTTTTCTTAGTTTTTCAGTTCTTAGATTAGATCAAACTCCATTGTAGAAGATTACAAAGCTTGGATTGAAGGATTACTTCACTCTAGGTTCTCTCTATTTCATTTCTATTATATTTTGTTATCTGTTCTTGGATTAAATTTAGCTTTTGTGTTGAATTTCATATCATGAGTGGCTAGTTTAATCTAGGGATTTGGATTGTTTGATTGAACAGCTAGTGTGTGGATCTTATCTCTATATTTTGGATCTAAATGCTTATGTTGTGGGACTATCTATTCTTGTCTATTGATTGTTGTTTTGATGAGATCTTGTTTGGATTTGGCCAATCTAGATGAGAGATTGAGCTCTTGACTCTTTCATGTCTTTGATTAGAGTTAGGATTTGAAGTTTTACACAATCATAGTTCCTATGGACTTCTTAAGAATAGTAGGATAGTGTGTAGCTTAAGTGTTCGATAAAATTCCTCTTAGAGCTTTGGATGCTTGAAGGCACTTGTGACACCCCAACTTTTCACAAGCCGAGATAGCTAAACGTTAATGCAAAAGCTGCCTATCTCAACTATCAAACATACATAGCGGAAGAGATTTATAACCTAAAGGGGCATCATGCCACATCTAGGTAAGAGAAAACACGGCCTAGATGCACAGGCTAACCAAAAGAACTGAACTGCATAGTGTCCTCAAACTTGTCTAAAACATCTGAAATCTAAACAAGAGTACATATAGTCTCAACATTGGCACACAGGCCCAAAACACAAGTCTAAAACAACAAAACTATGTCTAAGCTGCCTCATATAGATAAGCTCTAGCGCGCTCTCGCTTAGACTTATTGCATTCCTGGAAAACATACAAGAAAGCATTAGCAAAAGACTGCTAAGCAACCACCACTCACACACGCAAGAAAATATAGATATATCAATTCTATGTACAAGAATAATTATTGGGCCTAATGATTCATCTCTTAAATAAATGAATACATAGAATAAGGAGAAAACCCATAATATTAGGAATTAAATGTCTTAGAGACAATATATATATATATATATATATATATATATATATATATATATATATATATATATATATATATATATATATATATATATACTAGCATAAGGAATTGGGCCATTATATAAACACTCTTACTTATAAAAATTGTAAGGATCCAAATTAGAATAAATCCCTTACAAGGATTAAATCAAGAATTGGGCTTGTGAATAAAATAATTAAATTCCGGGTTCAAGAAATATATATGCATACATATACATATAAATTGGAAAGACTAAGCCCAATTGAATCAAAAAAATCATCCGGCGGAAACGATTACCGGTCTCAAGGCTTGAACGAATTTACGGGTTGTTACAGCACTCCTTAGCCAAAGAAGCCTTAGTCCATAAAGGTGGAAAAGGACTAATACAACACACTCTTGAATAGCCAACATCCTTGCATTACCTATCCATTACCTTAGTCACACCACAATGCAACATCCATGAACATTATCCAATCCCTACCCCTTTTTACATATTTACCAATCTCTTACTTTACTACTCTCTTGCACACAAACCAAACCTTATGAACTCCTTTCACTCACAATCCACCCAACATCACACTCGAATCCAATGCATGACCCAATCAAGTAAACTCCTGAACACTTGACATACCTCCACGTCCCTCCTTCGAGACCGACACTTGGGGAGTCACTGACTTTCCGTTTTAACATACAAATATCTTTTGACATTTCACCCTATGCACGCAAGTTGTCGTCAGCCTTCCGTTTGTTTCGGCCGTAAACTTGCTGTTGGTCCAAATACAGCTGATAGTGATCTAATGCCCTATCGTATGCCTCCTTCAGAGTAGAGCACATGAATCTTCTTGCCTTACTTGCCTCGTCAGGCACGATTTCTTGAGCGAAACACATCGGCTCCACGTATTTGTCATGGTATTCTTGGATGGTTGCTCCCTTTTGCTTCTTTTTTTTTTTTTTGAAACCAAAGGAATAATCATATATTAAGCTGGAAGTAAATCAGAAATACATGCAGGAGGGTTAGACAACCACGAACCAAGGACAGACATAGAACCAGTTGCCCTAGCAAGAGTAGTATGAGCCACGTGATTCGCTGACCTCCGGATATGGCAAACAGTAACGTTCCCAATATCCATAGCAATAACACGACATTGTTGAACAATAAGACCAACATACGACAAGTCTAACAAAGAAGAATTAAATGCAAGGCAAAAATTTAAACAGTCTGACTCCAACACAACATTATTATGCCCCGAGTTCTTGAGCCATGTGAGTGCTTCCTTCACTGACATTGCTTCGGCAAGGTAAGGATCGTCGCCACAATTGAGCCGACCAGCAGTCGCCGCAACAAAAAGTCCCCAAAGCCAACGCCATCAATAAAAACTGCTGCATCCAGATTACATTTAACTTTGTTCGCAGGTGGAGGCTTCCAAATACAGTCGGCATTGTTATCACAAACCACTGAGCTGGGCTCCAAGACATGCTTCAACGCAGCGCAATAGCTCTCCACCTGTCGCCTAAGTCCAGCCATAGACCATGTGCCATTCCTCCAAATTCTGTCGTTTCGTGCATTCCATAGGGACCACAAAACCGCTGCCATATGAACAGCACTCTCCGATGATGAAGTCCCAGTGTGGAATCCATGAACTGAACCATAGTCCTGCCATTCAAAATGTTATTATTAGACCAAAGCTGAGAAGCAAACGGGCAGACGAAGAAAATATGTTCCTCGGTTTCATAAGGAGCATCACAAAAGGCACATCCACCCCCAATCCAGACATGCTTAGCTTTTAAATTCTCTTTAACCGGCACAATACCCCGAGCACACCGCCAGAGGAAGCTTTTCACTTTCGGAGGAACCGGGAGTTTCCACAACTTAGACCAAGAAGAGATTACAGGTTGCGAAGTCACACCCCAAGCAGTAGACATAAGCAGCCGATAGCCCAACTTGACCGAATACATTCCCCTCAAATCGCCATTCCATCTCCAGGAGTCTTTGAACTGGGAGGACACTGGAGTATTCAAGACCCGAGGCACATCTACATCGTAGAAAAGATCGCGTACAACCTCCACATCCCATTCGCCACCTTCCGTCAATAAACCATTAACCTTAGCATTCCGTAGTTCCTCAATGCAGGGTGTTTGAAGAGACTGGTTATACTTATCTGCGAGCCAAGGCACACCCCAAATGAGGGTATCCTTTCCATCACCAATACGGCTCACTACTCCCCTTCGCAACAATGGTTGACTGGCCAGGATACTTCGCCAAATATAACTAGGATTGCTTCCAATCCTAGCGTATAAGAACCCCGTGTTTGGAAAATACCTCGCCTTAATTAGTTGGGCTAAGAAATTCATCCCTTACAATTAAATATATACATTAGAATAAAGAAGCCCATAAGATGTCTTAAAGACATTATACTTACATATTATTAAGAAATTGGGCCATTGTAAGAATACTTTTAATTACAAGAATTGTAAGGATCCAAATTGAATAAATCCCTTACAAGAATAAATTCAAGAATTGGGCTCTTGATTAGAATAATTAATTTAGGCTCAAGAAATATATATATATATATATATATATATATATATATATATATATATATATATATATATATATATATATATATATATATATATAGGGGTGCACTCTTGTGAGAACTCTCGCCCAGGTAAGAAATGAGAACGCTCCACAGTCGTCCACGTGTCCAGATCAACGAATCAGATGCAATTTTAAAAAAATGACGCGGTGGCATTTTCGTAAATAACTGGAACTTTGGTGCACCTAATTTCACTTACAAGTGCACCTAGTTTCACTTAAAAGTGCACCTAGTTTCACTTACAAGTGCACCTATTTTCGCACATATTTTCACTTACAAGTGCAAGTAATTTACCTTATTAATATTCATGCACCTATTTTCGCAAATACTTTCACTTACAAATGCAAGTAATTTACCTTGTTAATATTCATGCACCTGGGTGCAACCTAGGTGCACCTAGTTATAACATAGGTGCACCTAGTTATAACATAGGTTGCACCTAGTTATAACATTAAGTGCACTTAGTATTGATGCTCACTGTACAATTCACTTCACACTGTAATACATTTTACTTGCATCTGCAATACATTTTTCTTGCACTTATGCAAGTAATTTACTTTGTTAACATTCATGCACCTGGTTGCAACCTATGTGCACCTAGTTATAGCAATAGGTGCACCTAGTTATAACATTAGGTGCACTTAGTATTGATGCTCATTGTATAATTTACTTGCACTTGTAATACATTTTACTTGCACGTGTGCACCTATTTTCACTTGCAGGTGCAAGTAATTTACCTTGTTAACATTTATGCACTTGGGTACACCTATGTGCACCTAGTAATAACATGAAGTGCACCTAGTTATAACGTTAGTTGCAACTACATTCCGGACACGTGGCGCGCTGTGATTCGTTCTCAATTCTCTCCTGGGCGGCCAGTTCTCACCTGAACGCAATCCTATATATATATATATATATATATATATATATATATATATATATATATATATATATATATATATATATATGAAATTGGAAGAACTAGCCCAATTAAAATAAATAAATAAATTGCCCAAGGAATTACTTATCGATCGTAAGGCTTGAACGAATTTACGGGGTGTTACACTCTACCCCCCTTAAAAGGAGCTTCGTCCCCGAAGCTCACAGCGCACGGGAACTTGAAATAGAATGATTAAGGAAACAAAGGATTCAACTGAAGATTAAAGAGAACGATTGCTCAACCAATCCTAAACTCAAGAACATACTACACTTCTAGCATTCTAAACTTATAACTTACCCAACCCATAACTAGCATGCAAGAACTTAAACTAACAACTCACCTAGATCAAACAAAGCCGGTTAGCGTCGCCTCATCTCGTCCTCCATCTCCCAAGTGGCCTCCTCGACTCCATGGTTGGACTAAAGCACCTTCACCAGCTTGACCGCCTTGCGTCGAGTCTCTCGCGTCTTGGAGTCCAAGATCTTCAGGGCCTTTCTTCATAGGACAACGTCTCATCTAATTCCAGTGTCTCGGGGGCTATCACGTGTGAGGCATCATGCACATACTTCTTCAACTTGGAAACATGGAATACGTTGTGCACTCGGTCTAACTCTGCTGGCAAGGCTAAACGGTATGCCACCTGTCCAATCCTCTCCAAGATCTCGTACAGTCCGATGAAACGAGGGCTCAACTTTCCCTTCTTTCCAAATCTCATCACTCCTCGAGATGGGGAAATCTTCAACCATACTTTCTCCCCTTCCCAAGTCAGCATAGGATTTCTGGCGGTCTTGAGCAGCTTTCATTCTCCTTTGAATTAGCTTGACTTTTTCTGTGGCTTCTTGCAAATATTGGGGTCCCAAAGTCACCGGATTTATCAAGTCTTCCCAACATAACGGACTTCTGCACTTCTGACCATAGAGCGCTTCGTAAGGGGCCATCTGAATACTGGAATGGTAGCTGTTGTTGTAGGAAAACTCAATCAAGTCGAGGTGCTCCTCCCATGACCCTTGCAAATCAAGCATGCAAGCCCTTAACATATTCTCCAACATTTGGATGGTTCGCTCAGTTTGTCCGTCAGTGGTAGGATGGAAAGCAGTGCTCATTTTCAACTTAGTGCCCAAAGCTGCCTACAGCGACTTCCAAAACTACGATAAGAATCTCGAGTCACGATCAGACACTATGTCGCGAGGTACTCCGTGATACTTCCCCACCTGATGTATGTAGGCCCTAGCCAACTGATCCATAGTCCAAGTCTCCTTCATGGCGATGAAACGGGCTGTCTTGGTAAGGCGATCCACAATCACCCAAATCTTGTCCTTCCCAGTCCTAGTCAAAGGCAATCCTCCCACGAAGTCCATTGAGATAGAATCCCACTTCCCTTCGGGTATTTCTAGGGGTAGTAGCATTCCTTTAGTCTTGCATCTTTCTGCCTTAACCTTTTGACAATTCAAACATCGGCTCACGAAGTTGGCTATTTCCTTTTTCATATTAGGCCACCAGAACAGTTTCTTCATGTCCTTGTACAACTTGTCGCCACCAGGGTGAACTGAATATGGAGTATAGTGGCTCTCTTCTAGTATCTGTTTCTTTAACTCTTTACACGAAGCTGGTACGCACCACCGCCCTTGATAACGCAGACTACCATCAGGATGTAACTCAAAAGGTCCTTTCTTGCCATTGATCATCTTGGCCCTCACTTTGTTCAACCTGGCATCGCCCATCTGGCTCCTTCGGATCTCGTCGAGCCATGCAGGTAAGATTTGCATGCTAAAGAGTCGAACTTCCTCGTCCATTTGTCCTTCTTCCACCACAGCAATATTCATCCTTTGGAATTCCTTGCACAGATCGTCTGCGAGCACCCACGTGGCATTGAGCGAATGACTCGTCTTTCTACTCAGCGCGTCGGCCACTACATTCGTCTTCCCTTCGTGATACTGAATGATTGGGTCGTAGTCTTTAATGAGTTCTAACCAACGCCTTTGCCGCATGTTCAATTCTTTCTGAGTGAAGATATACTTTAAGCTTTTGTGGTTAGTATAGATCTTGCACTGCACCCCATAAAGATAGTGTCTCCAGATTTTTAGTGCAAAGACTACGGCGGCTAACTCCAAGTCGTGCGTGGGGTAGTTCTCCTCGTGACTCTTAAGCTGTCGAGACGCGTAAGCCACCACTCGGCCCTGCTGCATCAACACACAACCCAACCCTTTCTTCGACGCATCGCTGAACACCTCGAACCCCTCAGTTCCGGATGGTAGGGTCAAAACAGGGGCAGATGTCAATCTTTCCTTCAGTTCTTGAAACGCCGCAGCACACTCACTGTCCCACTTGAAAGGTGTAGTCTTCTTCATGAGTTGCGTGATAGGTCGGGCTATCTTGGAGAAATCCGGAACAAACCTTCTGTAATACCCTGCCAAACCCAGAAAGCTTCGAACCTCAGATGGAGTTGTGGGTGCCGGCCATTCCATCACTACTCGAATCTTAGCGGGATCCACCGAGACTCCCTCCTTAGCTATTACGTGCCCGAAGAAAGCCACACTGGTCTTCCAGAACTCACACTTGGACAGTTTGGCATATAACTGCTTCTCCCTCAGAATGTGCAACACTGTCCTAAGATGCTTTTCGTGCTCGGTCGGATCAGGAGAGTAAACCAGGATATCATCGATGAATACCACTACAAACTCGTCCAGGTAAGGCTGAAACACTCGGTTCATCAGATCCATGAAAGCGGCTGGAGCATTCGTTAACCCAAACGGCATCACTATAAACTCATAATGGCCATAGCGGGTCCGAAACGCTGTCTTAGGAACATCCGCATCTGCCACCCTAAGCTGATGGTACCCTGATCGTAAATCAATCTTCGAGAAGATGCCGGCTCCCTTGAGTTGGTCAAACAAGTCATTGATCCGTAGTAGGGATACTTATTCTTAACTGTTACTCGGTTCAGCTCTCGGTAATCGATGCAGAGACGCATGCTACCATCTTTCTTTCTTACAAAAAGCACTGGAGCTCCCCACGGTGAAACGCTGGGTCGGATGTATCCCTTGTTCAACAAGTCTTGCAGCTGCTCTTTTAGCTCTTGCATTTCCTTCGGTGCCATTCGGTACAGGGCTTTTGATATCGGGGCCGTTCCTGGCATCAAGTCAATAGTAAACTCTACCTCTCGGGGAGGCGGTAGTCCCGGGATCTCTTCCGTAAAGACATCGGGGAACTCGCATACCACGGGTATTTGCTGAACTTCGTCCTTCGGAGCGCTAAGGTCCTCGACTGCACATAAAAAGGCCTCATGTCCCTTGGCGATGTACTTCTTGATCTTGATCATGGAGACTAGCTTGACCTCGGGCTCCTTAGTCGCCCCTCGGTACGATACCCTCTTGCCCCCAGGACCCTTCAAAACCACCTTCTGCTCGCTGCACAAAATTTGGGCCTTGTACTGTCCTAACCAATCCATGCCCAACACCACTCCGAAGTCGTCCAAGTCAAACTGGATGAGGTCGCTCGGAAAGGTCACTTCTTTGATCTTTATAGGTACGCCCTCGAAGATGTGCTCACATGCCTTGACTTCGCCTGACGCCACTTTGACTGCGATCCTCGTCGCTGTGCTAGGCACAATGCCCAGCTCACGGACCAACTTCGAGGATATAAAGGAATTTGAAGCTCCAGAGTCGAACAGAACTAAGGTGGGGACGGAGAGTACCGGGAAAATACCGGTAACCACATCGCAGCTCTCGGCCTGGGACTTGTTCATGACGAGAAGTTCTCCCGGCGGAGATGGGACGCCTTCGTTTCCACTCACTCTCTCGATGCCAGGGAGAGTTACTCCCTTACTACCCGAGCTGCTGCCTCCCGAGGCCCTTGCCGTTCCAGCGTCGGCCGCCTTCAGCTTCTTGAGACGTTCCAGCATCCCTCTTCCCGTGTCTAGGGCTTCTTCCCGCTTCCTTGGTGGCAGCATGTTTACTAACAAGAGATAACTATTGAAAGCGGGTAGCACTGCGGTCGGCCTTTCCCAAACACGCAAGAAAGAAAGTGAGAACAAACTCACAACAGCCAAACAACAAGCAACCAACATAACATAAAATAGAAGCAAGTAAACGAGTACTCACCGCGCGGCCTAGAATTCACACATCCTAGGATTCTCAAACATCTTAATTGCTACTGATCAAGTCCTAGAGTTTCAGATTTCAACCCTAGGATCTGTACTTAGACCTCAACACAGGCTCTGATACCAACTGTGACACCCCAACCTTACTCAAGCTGAGATAGATAAAACTTAACACAACAGCTGCCTATCTCAACCAAAACATAACATAGCGGAAGCGAATTTAAAACCTAAGGGGCATCATGCCACATCTAGGTAAGAAAACACAGCCTAGATGCACAGGCTAACCATAAGAACTGAACTGTCATGCATAAATAGGAATCCTCAAGTCATGTCTCAAAACATCCAACAACTAATCAAGAGTATATGAAATCTCAAAGTGGCACATAGGCCCGAAACACAAGTCTAAAAACATAATGTCTAGTCTACGCATCCTCAGATAGGTGTACACTATCGCGCTCGCGCATAGACTTTAAGGCAAACCTGGAAAACACACAAAGAACCATTAGCAAAAGACTGCTAAGCAACCACCATTCACACCCGCAAGGAAGTATAGATATACATAAGCTTGTAAATAGGTTTACACACCCATATAGAATATACACACCAACAAACTGTTCATTAGTTCAAAACGGATACTCAACAACAATACACTGAACGAATCATAAACCAAGACTCATCCAAACGAATCCAATATTCAATAATGAGAGTACAAGACAATGAATCCATAAACAAGATACCAACTGAACAACCACCATAAAGGAACCAACCAACCATAACGAAAACAACAAGATATCAACCGAATATACACAAGGAACTCACGAATACATAAAGCAAGAAAGAACTCCCAACTCCAACCTCCGAATCCTCACACCAACCATCATACCAAACCCAACCCCAGTTAGAAGTCAAGTACGCAGGGGTAAAAACCCAATCACAAGGACCGTAGTCCAATCACAGGGACCAAAGTCCAATCACAGGGACCGAAGTCCAATCACAGGGGCAAGAGCCCAATCACAGGGACCGAAGTCCAAAAGTCAGAAGTCAATAGTCAATAGTCAATAGTCAATAGTAGCACAGTTAGTTCACCCATCAACCTCCAAAAGATACCAAAGAATCCACCACCACATACTCATACTCAACCCCAAAGACAACCAACAAAGTGTTCATCTCATCTATGAACACAAACCAACTCCCAGGTAATGAATTCAAGGATTCAATAAAGCATGAGTACAAAAGAGGAACCAAAAGACAAGAATCAATACTCCAAAGGCATGGCAAAATACCCAACAAAACACTCCAACAATATTCAGAACAAAGGGGAAACAATCAGACAACAACAACTCAGAACAGTCTTTGGAATCGAATTTCCAGAAACCGTGCGGAGCTCTCCAACGGAGCTCTGACCTCCGCCGCACTCCTCCGCAAGGAGGAGGCGGTCCACCTCAACGGGGCATCCCCGTCCGCCCAACTCCTCCGTGATGGCCTTGCGGAAGGCTTCGGCGGGGCACATTATTCCGCCTAGGTCCTCCGCAAGGTCATTCCCACACTCCCAGTTCCTAGATTAAGCTCAGACACGAATGATCAATCCAGAATACAAAGATCAGATCACCAGTACACCAACATTTCATAATCAGAGGCCAAAAATCATGGAAATCCAACCAATAAATGTTCATAACAACACTAGGCAAAAAATCAAGATACAAGATCATGAAATCCAACAAATACAACCAAGAATAGGGCTAATAAACAAGAAATTTCAGGATTTCCAACACCAAATAATATCATATAGAATGAGAGTGTAAAAATAGATTTTGATGGACATAGTGGTTACCTTTAGAAGCTCTTTTCACCCAAGCAAAGCCTCAACCAAGCTCACAAAGCCCCACCACCTTCTTGATCATCTTTTTCCCAAAGAACCCCAAAAGAAAACACATAAGAACTTGCATAAAGATCACTAAGACTATAAGATGCAATGAATATTCTTAGCTAGATGCACTTACCCAAACTCAAACAAGCCTAAAGGAGCAATCTTGACTTGAAAACTTGAAGGAGAAATGAAGATCAAAATTGGAAGAAATTGAAGATGAAATGGCGTGTGAGTGTAGTGTAGGGAAGAGAGAGAGTGAAAACCTTTAGGGATTTTTAGTCTTGAATATATATACTACAATACATATATTATATTAGCGTGAAAGATTTAATAAGAAATGGGCTCCATTCATATATTATATTTACTTACAAGAATAGAATATGTACAAGATTAATTAGTTGGGCTAAGAAATTCATCCCTTACAAATAAATATATACATTAGAATAAAGAAGCCCATAAGATGTCTTAAAGACATTATACTTACATATTATTAAGAAATTGGGCCATTGTAAGAATACTTTTAATTACAAGAATTGTAAGGATCCAAATTGAATAAATCCCTTACAAGAATAAATTCAAGAATTGGGCTCTTGATTAGAATAATTAATTTAGGCTCAAGATATATATATATATATATATATATATATATATATATATATATATATATATATATATATGAAATTGGAAGAACTAGCCCAATTAAAATAAATAAATAAATTGCCCAAGGAATTACTTATCGATCGTAAGGCTTGAACGAATTTACGGGGTGTTACATGCCCAACCCACAACTCCGTTCCTTTTCACTCTCAAATAATGGCCCACTTCTCCCGCTACTATGATATTATCAGTCAGTAGTCTGTCGGGAACAAAAGCACTCTGCGATGGAGAGATAATGCAGTCTAGAACATCCTTCATACGGTTAGCAATAACCTTTGCCATGACTTTGTAGGCGACATTGCATAAAGCAATTGGCCAAATCTGTGACACGCTCAGGAGCCTTTTTCTTGGGGACCAGTACCACATTAGTTTCATTCAAACCTTGCGGGAAAGTGCAATTCGATAAACAATTCAACACAAAAATAGACAAGTCATGACCTACGGTTGGCCAGAAATGTTGGTAAAAGGAAGGAGTCATACCGTCAGGTCCCGGAGCCTTTTCTGGAGCCATCGCGAAAAGAGCAGTTTTGATTTCCTCCATAGTGAAAGGTTGCAGCAGTTTAGTATTCATAGCCTCAGTAACACGCGTCTGAACCCAATTAAATAAGTTCACACTCGTCCCACTGCTGCTGAAGATGTCTTGAAAATAATGCAGCACCTTCTCAGCCATACTTTGACCCTCCACCCATACACCAGCTGAGTTACGAAGCCTCGTAAGCCGATTATGACGTCTCCGAGTCGAAGCAGATTGGTGAAAAAATTTTGTATTAAGGTCGCCATGCTTCAACCAAAGTTGCTTAGACCTTTGACACCAAAAAATCTCCTCCTGCAGAAGTAGTGCACAGAGCTCGCTTTCAATCATTTTATATTCACCAACAGCCACAGGACTTCTATAGTCGCATAGAAACTCAAGTCTCCTGCGCAGGAAGTTAACACGATCACCAAACCTCCGAAAATATTCGCCACCCCATTTCCACAACTGCTGACCACAAATCGAAATACGTTGTTGGAAGTCCACACCCCTAGATTGTCTCCAGGATGTTTCAACCACACGTTTACACTCAGTATCATGCAGCCATGCTTATTCGAATTTGTACCGGCGGCTCCTGTTGCGTATTGGAATAGCCTCCAGATCGAGAAAAATTGCGCAATGGTCAGAAGTAAGTGCTAAAACATTACGAACTTCAACTTCCTCAAAGATGTCTGTCCATGTCAAGGAAGCCACCGCTTGGTCCAACCGTTCCTCCACCCATGTGTATGTTCCTCGCCCTCTTTCCCAGGTGAACCGTGGTCCAACCATTCCCAGATCATTCAGATGACAGTCATGCAATGCAGCAGTAAAGCCTTCAATTAGTGAACTTGGATGCGGGTGAGTCCCACGTTTTTCAGAATGGCAAGCAATATCGTTGAAATCACCTACAACCATCCACGGCAGGTTGTTGACACTACTAAGGGTTCGTAACAAATCCCATTATTGATGGCGTCTCGATCTTTCAGGGTAACCATAGAACCCCGTTAACCTCCATTGTGGCTTGTCAGGAAGAGAAACAATAACATCTATATGGTTATTGGAATAACCAATTAGACTGGTGAGGTTTGTATCCCTCCAAAACATAGCTAAACCTCCACTCATACCTACTCGATCCACACAGAATAGTCCTTCAAATCCCATTCTCGTTTTAATGAACTCCAACTGGGACATACATAACTTAGTTTCCATCAAAAACACGAACACGGGTTTATGCTTGGACACAAAGCCCAATAATTCACGAACTGTCCGAGGTGAACCCAAGCCTCGGCAGTTCCAGCTTAGAGTACTCATTGGGTTGGGCGGGACTGGACCATCACAACATCCAAATTCTTAAAACCGCTAGATTCCACTCCATCATCGCGCCGGCGTTTGAGTTCACCATGCATAGCACCATTCTCCTCCACAACCTCCACGGGAATGATCTCAGTAGTAGGGGCAGGCAGGACTGGTGTTGGCGTTTCAGGGAGATCAGCCAACAACCACTTAGCACCAACGGGTTGGACTTGGCGACGGGCACCAGCACGCATCCAAGGCCCATACGGGAATTGATGTGGAGGAATCCCTTCTTCATACGCCCTCCTGCAGAACTTGTCAGAATGGCCAAGCAAACCACAACAGAAGCAGAAAGTGTTGAGCCGTTCATACTTGAAGTTAACCCAATGGGTAACCCCATCCTTACAATTCAGTTTCATCCGGCGCTTCAGAGGGGTAGCGACGTTCAAAACAACTCTGATGCGGAAAAAACTTCTCCATGATCCACCAAAATTTTTCGGATCTGCTGAGACGAAAGAGCCCACGTACTCGCCAATACGGGAAATAAACTCTGAGGTTGCTCCCTTTTGCTTTAGTCGTAAGAATTCTTCGCACTTGATTCCTTTGATACGCTCCGTGTAGAATTGTCCTCTCAATTCCACTTTGAATTCCTCCCAGCCGAAGTCTGGGTCTTGTAGGAGGTCGGGTCCAACTATTGCCCACCAGTTGTCTGCAGCTTTCGTCAGGTAATAGACTGCGGAAGGTACTCGTTGATCCATAGGACAGTTTACTGCATTAAGCAATTTGTCGAACGTCCGGATCAATTCCTCCAAGATCACCGGGTCTTTTTCTCTAGCGTAATACGGTTGTTTTCAGTTTGATATTGCTTTAGCAAAGTCAACCCGTGGTTGCCCTTGGTTTTGGTTATGGGCTTGCTGAGCCAGCATAAACCCTGCCATTTGTTCCATCGCTTGGGCCATACGATCCATTGAGATGTTGTCGTCGTTACCAGCAGGCACACTTCGTCGAGGTGGCATTTTCACTGGACGGTAATTTCAGATTAGCGCCCGAGGTATAGGAGTTCTTAAAGAGTTAGCTAGCTAGGCAGTTAGTATAGCAACTACTCAAGTCCTATACGACACTCCCTAACATTCTCTTTATCAAACCCACTAAGCAGGGGTTTCAATTATAGCATAACGATAATTAGTGCATTACGCTAGTAAGCTTACTCACAATAATCCTAAGAAATGATTAACACATGCAGGAAATCACAAGTATTGATCACATTATACAATAACCAGAGTCGTAAGATTCTGTAGAGTAGAAGTGAAATACCCCCTTCTTACGCTGTCTGGCTTCCGTTCCAGCTCTGCTCCGAAGCTTATACTCATTAAGCTGTAATAACGACTTAGGTCGGTCTTAACGAACCTAAGCTGACTCGAAACTTAATTAACTCGAAACTGACTGACTAGAAACTAGGGCTCATAACAAAGATTTCATAGCTTACAAAGATTTCACATCCTAGACTCCAATCTAACCTCCAAAGATTCGAACCGCTCTGATACCAACTTGTAACACCCCGGCCCGGCTATACCGTACAACCGGAGTAGTTACCGCCACACCTAGATTGAACCCTGTCAGATCAAGAAAGAATCCAGTCTAGATGCACAGGCTAAAGAATGAATCTGATTCACACATTTTCTACTCGACATAATTATATATATATATATTGCAGCAGAAAGAAACAAAAGGTAGCTAGGTTAGCTACGAATATATACAAGGATTGACCTATGGGGTCCAAAAACATAGAATTTCATGTCGGTTACAACTTTACTAGCCAAACTAATACTACTGTGGCTACAAAAGATATTCACACAAAAGGAGTTGTTCTAGACTTTCCCCCAAAACACGTCATCTATCCTAGAGGACGGTACACCGGTCCTGCGTACGTCCCCCATACCAAGTGCCACTCACCTGCGAACCAAGTGAGGTGATCTAGGAAGTGGCACGGGATGAATACCATGGACCGCTCGTCCCAAAACTCCGGAGGACTGGGGTCCCACGGGTAGGGATAAAAAACAACAAACTCCAGGGGATTACTCACCTCTAACACTTCCATGGGGTAGAATCCATGCCTAGCTTGGACTCTATCAAGAAAACTCTTACATATACTTATATATTCTACTAACACTTACATATATCCATTTATTTTAACACAAAGCTCATAAATTCCTATTTCAACTATCAATCATTAAATCTTAAGTGACAAAACCAACTTAAGGGATTTCTTACCTCTTGGGTGAATCACTTTTTGCAAGAATAGCTTTGAATCTTTACTAAATTCTTTCACCAAAATCCCTAGGCAAAACATACCACCATAACAATAATTTTTAAGAGATTTTAACCTATAATTAGGTTCTAGGGAAGAAAACAAAGCTTTTAACCGAATAAAAATGGAATTTTACCGAATAGTGGTAGACTTGATGAAGAAACTTAGCCATGAAGGCTCTTGAGCTTAAGAATGAAGATGGAGTTTCTCTCTCTTTTTCCCCTTCAATTTTTTCGGCCAAGGGGATGGTATTGAAGAACAAACTCTATTGAAATCAACTCTAAATTAATTTACTAATGGTATGTGGCTAGGAAGAGTGACATGTGTCAACTTCATGTGGTAACTCAAGGAAAATATCTTTGGCTAGACTGTTAAGGGTTAAAACAAATATAGTTACGGTAGGAAATAATTTAGGTAGGGGTAAATTTGAAACCAAAATTATCCCGAACTCAATTCTAACCTTAATTTCTAAAATCGGGTGAGTTCGTTACATCGCGAAATATAGCGATACTAAGTTCGAAATAAATTTTCACTGTTACGGGCTAATTTAATTAAATAGGAAATTTAAGGTTAATAGTATGATGCCTAATAACCCACTTCCTAGGACAATCGGGACAAAACACATACTTTAAAAATTTTTACGGTTCGTGACCGGTACGTACGATCGCAGCTTATTAACGGCTATTCTAACTAGGAAAGATTATTTTGAAATATCTATAAATCATAACTCGTGCAAGCCAATGCCTTAGAATAAAATAAATTTAAACGCCCCCCCCCCCCCCCCTTTTTTTTTT
>CP025647.1:18838354-18867088 GCA_003576665.1 Ipomoea trifida | reverse complement strand
ATAGTTTAGCTTCGGGGCCACCAATCCCCTTTCTAATCTATGTGACGCCATAGTCTAAGTGGCGTCACACTTGGACTCTCACATCCTCATTCGATGTGAGGATGTACGTATATATAATAAGTATATATAATAAGTTTGTAAATAGGTTTACACACCCATATAGAATATACACACCAACGAACTGTTCAACATTTAAAATCAGATACTCAACAACAACACGCTGAATAAAGGATAAACCAAGACTTCTCAACAATACCAACTGTGACACCCCAACCTCACACAGGCTGAGATAGCTAGACTTAGCATAAAAACTGCCAATCTCAACCAACAACCAAACATAGCGGAAGCGAATTTAAAACTTAAGGGCGTCATGCCACATCTAGGTATATCACAGCCTAGATGCACAGGCTAAACACAAGAATAAACTAAACTGTCATATCATATAATCCCAAAATGAATCCTCAACATAATCCATAATATCCAAGAGAAATACTCAAAATACTAAACAGAGTATCATAACATCTCACGGCTCACAGGCCATCAAAACAAAGTCTAAATAGAACCAGCTAAGGCTAAACATCCTCATAAGGAAAGCTCTAGCGCGCTCGCGAATAACTACTCCATACCTGGAAAACACGCAAAGAACCATTAGCAAAATAATGCTAAGCAACCACCATTCACACCCGCAAGGAGATATAGATATACATAAGCTTGTAAATAGGTTTACACACCCATATAGAATATAAACACCAACGAACTGTTCAATAGTTCAAACCGATACTCAACAACAATAAGCTGAACAAATCATAAACCAAGACTCAATCAATCAAAGCCAATATCCAATAACTAAAGCACAAGGCAATGACGAACCATAAATGAGAAACCAACTGAACACAATCCAAAAGGGAACATCCAACTCGAAGGGAAAGACAAGATATCAACCGAATAATCCAAGGGACTCATAAAACCAACCAAGAAGGATCCCAACACCAACCTCCCAACCAAACCGAACCAACCATCAAACCAAGTCACACCACAAGTCAGAAGTTAATAGTCACGAGTCAAACGGGGTGATGAGCCCCACTCACAGGGACCGAAGTCCATAGTAACACAACCATAGTAACCACAGGGTAATCAACCCAATCACAGAGCGACAATAGTACACCATGTACCAGTCACAAGTACACAACCAATAGTAACTAATAGTCCACAATAGTCATAGTAACCAATAGTAACATACAACCAATAGTAACCCAATAGTAACACCATCAATAGTAACTCAATAGTCCACAGTCAGTAGTACCAAAACCACCATCACAACCATACTCCAACATCAACTCAACCAACCAAGACGTGGGTTCATCTCAAATATGAACACCAACCAACTCCCAGATTATGAATCAAAGGATCAATAGATCAAGAACACCGAAAATGGAAACCAAAGGCACGAATCAATATTCCAAACTAAGGCATCAAATACCCAATGAATGACATGAATAAATACTCCAAAAGCATGGTAAAATACCCAACAAAACAATCCAACAATGATCTGAAACAAAAGACCAACAACAGACAACAACAGCAGAAGTCGCTCTCTGGAAACCATTTTCCAGTGAACTAGCGGAACACGCTCACGGAACACAGCTCTCCGCCGACCTCCTCCGCAAGGAGGAGACGGTCCCCCTCAACGGGCCTCTCCCCTCCGCCCAGTTCCTCCGTTGCCACCTTGCGGATCGCCCTAGCGGATTACATTGTGCCGTTCGGGTCTTCCGCAAGGCCAACCCCATTTCCAGAATCCAGAACCGAATCAGACATGAACAAATACCATTTCCAGAATACAAAATTCAACCAAATACACTCACATTTCATCCCATTTAGAGTCCAAGAATAAGGAAATCCATAACATCATTGATCATACAACACAAGACAAAGATCAAGATGAAATCCAACAAAATACATCCAAGAAATAGGCTATACAACAAGAATTTTCAGGATTTCCAACACCAAGATCAATATATATAGAATAGGTGAATAAAATAGTTTTGATGGACATGGATGGTTACCTCAAAGAGCTTTTCCTACTCCAATAAGCCTTTTGCTAGCTCAAGAAGCCCCACCTTCACCTTGATCATCTTTTCCCAAAGAACCCCAAAAGAACACTTATAAGATTATGTAAAAAGACTATCTAAAACACAAAATGCAAGATGGATTCTAGGATAGATGCACTTACCCACTCCCAACAAAGCTTAAAAGAGCAACCTTTACTTGAAATCTTGTAGGAAAGATGAAGATGAATTTTAGGAAGAGATGAGAGGAAATGGCGTGTGAAGTGTAAGGTAGGAGGAAGAAAGAGTGAAAGTCTTAGGGTAATTTGATCTTCAATTCATATCCCAAGAATACATACAATATTTAGGGTGTAAGACATTAAATGATGTGGGCTTAAGTTATCTTATAAAGTAATGGGTGTAGGAAATAAATATAATCAAGACTAGTAAGTTGGGCTTATTAAATTCACCCCTTACAAATTAAATACAAGAGTTAGCCCATAAGAATGTCTTAAGATCAATATATGTATATATATATATAGATAATGTATGATCAAGAATGTGGGCTTGTAAGAATATTTGATAACAATTATTGTAAGGGTCCAAATTAAATAAAATCCCCTACAAGAATAAATTCACTTAGTTGGGCTCTTGATTAGAATAATCAAATTAGGCTCAAGGAATATATATATATATATATATATATATATATTAAATAGAAAGAATTAGCCCAATTGGAATTAATTAAATTGCCCGAAGAATTGATTAGATCGCCCAAGGAATTAATTAACGAACGAAAGGCTTGAAAAGAAATTTACGGGGTGTTACACCAATATCCAATATAGTTGCACAAGACAACAAGATATCCACAGAATCAAGAATTCAATAGAATACTCATGGGAAACAACCAAACAAGAATATATCCAAGAATAATCAACAACGAACAAAATACGATATAACTCAAGAATCAAGTAAAAGCCCAAATAGACCTCAACCTAAGGATAAGTACTAACCCTTACCCTCCAACCAACACACCAATCCTCTCACCAATCATCAAAACCAAACTCAGCTCATAGAGGCAAATAATGCTCGAATCATAAAGGCAAATGGTGCCCAAATACATAGAGGCAAATGGTGCCCAAATACACAAAGGCAAATCGTGCCCGAAACACATAGAGGCAAATAATCCTCAAATACACAAATGGCAAATAGTGCCCATATACTCAAATGGCAAATAGTGCCCATATACACCAATGGCAAATAGTGCCCATATACACAAGTGGCAAATAGAGCCCCAAAATACACAAAGATACTCAAAGATCTACCACCCACATCCAACCTCAACCTCAGCCCAAGAAACAACCACTCAGAGTGTTCATCTCAGATTTTGAACACAAACCAACTCCCAGGTAATATAATCAAGGATTCAACTAAACAAGAGACTCAAAAGATGGACCAAGAGATATGTGAATAAATACTCCAAAGACATGGTAAAATACCGAACAAAATACTCCAACAAAATTCAGAACAAAAGGGGAAACAACCAACAGACTGACGGAACTCCCCAACGGATCCTCTAGCTCCGCCACACTCCTCCACAAGAAGGAGGCGGACAACCTTGGCGGAAGATCTCTCTCTGCCCACCCCCACCGTTACACGTTTACGGAAGGCACCAAAGGGGCACATTATTCCGTTGGGTTCCTCCGTGAGTGTGATACAACCCTTCCCAGAACAGATCAGACAGAATACGAAATGTTCATATCAGAATACAAAAATAGGATTAGATTGTTCAGATTACAACTCCAAGAAGCCAAATAAACATGGAATCCATACCAACAAATATCCATAAACATCAATATGCAAAGGATCAAGAACACAAGTTCATAATCCATCAAAATGACTTCACAAACAACAACAATAGGCTAACAGCAAAGAAATTCTCAGGATTCCAACACACCAAATAATATCATAGATTGAGAGTGTAAAAAAATAGATTTTAGTGGACATGATGGTTACCTCTTGAAGCACACTTCACCCAAGAACTCTCAAACCTCCTTACAAAGCTTCACCTCCACCTTGATCATCTTTTTCCCAAAAGATCCCCAAAAGAACAACATAAGAACTTGTATAAAGATTATGAAAATAACATGATGCAAGGTATATTCCTAGAGATAGACACTTACCCGAGCTTTATCAATCCTAAAAGAGCAATCTTGGCCTTGAATCTTGAAGATGAAAGTGTAGGATTCACTTAGGGTTCTTTAGAGGTGAAAGGAGTAGGATGGATTATATTTGCAGGAAATGAAAAGGGAAAGAGGGTTGTAAGTACAAGGCTTTTATATTAGTATGGAAAGATAATTACATATATCATGTATGTATCAATTAGGGCAAGACATGAAATAATGGGCCCTTATAAAATGAGTCTCACATTATTTATTATACTACTAGTTTGTAAGGAATTAATCCTCCAAGAATAAATATATATATTGGGTCATTATATAGATACTCTTACTTATAAGAATTGTAAGGATCCAAATTAGAATAAATCCCTTACAAGAATTAAATCAACAATTGAGCTTTTGAATAAATAATTAATTCCGGATTCAATATATATATATATATATATATATATATATATATATATATATATATATATATATATATATATATATATCAATTGGAAAGACTAAGCCCAACTAAATCAAATAAATCACCCGGTGCAAATAATTACCGGTCTCAAGGCTTGAACGAATTTACGGTGTGTTACACTCTACCCCCCTTAAAAGGAGCTTCGTCCCCGAAGCTCATAGTTCACGGGAACTTGAAACGGAACGGTTCAAGGAAACAAGGAATTGATTGAAGGTTAAAGGAAAAAGGATTGCTCAACCAACCTATCCTTAAGAACCTACTACACTACTACTCTTAAACTCCTAACTTACCCAACCCATGCACATCATGCAAGAACTAAACTAACTACTTACCTAGGTCAAAAAGATTTCCTAACAAGGATCTATCATGAGCACGAGAACTATCAACTAATCCGGGTGGCCTCCTCGTGCCGAATTGCCTGGAATCGATATCACATCCCCCATATCCAAGGTCTTGGATCACACCGCCTTCACGGACTTCATTGCTTACCGGTGCGTTTCTCTTGACTGGGTGACCAAAACTCTTGTCAATTTCTCTTTGTAAATAGAACATCTTCAAAGGTTACGACTTCAAGCTGGATAATACGAAGTGCATCATTCAAATATTTCTTCAGCAGCAAACACGAAACGCATCACGCATCTGGTTTAACTTGGCCGGCATATGTCTTCTATCGGTCATGGGCAGCTTTCACTCTTTCTGGAATTAACTCAACTTTTCCGATGACACTTGCAGACACTACGGTCTTAGGGTTACCCGATTACCAAATCTTCCAAACCGAACGGGCTTCTACACTTCTTTGCTTTCACCTTCTGACAGCTTAGGCGAACTCTCTTTTCTTGAAAGATCCAACTCAGAACCATTCCATAATGCAAATTCGTTTTGGGGACAGAAAGTTAAAACTAGTACGGTAGCAGATAGAGGAGTAAATTGTCACTTTGGTCCACAGACTATAGGGCTCCTGTTAATTGCGGTCCACGACTTTCAAAAGTGTTAATTGAATACCTTGACTATTCAATTTTTATCAATTTTGGTCACTTCGGCCAAATTGGCGGTCAAATTTCGCCGGAAAAACTTAACTATCCAATTAAGGCTTAATCTGAGGGCGAAATTCGTCTTTTTAATTGTGTCTGATTTAGCCAAAACCAGACCCGGTTAGGAGAAATTTGGCCGCCAATTTGGTCAGAGTGATCAAAATTGATAAAAATTGAATAGTCAAGGTATTCAATTAACACTTTTGAAAGTCGTGGATGACAATTAATAGGACCCTTATAGTCAGTGGACCAAAATGACAATTTACTCCAGATAGAGGAAAACATTTATAGAACGTATGCTTATTTTGAAAATTTGACCCAATAAGGAAAACAGAGAGTGAAAGGGTTAAGGTTTAAGATTCAATAACAACATTGGTTAAGAATGGAATCAAGAGTTATCAAGGTTACAACTTAGGAAATAAGGTTGTCACATTGCATAGAATCATTTTCAAGAAGCAAACAAGAACAACGTTCGAGAAGATAGAAGGAATTTTCCCAACCAAAGAAATATCAAGTTCTTTAAATCAAAAGGTAAGAAAATGGAAAGAACTCGACTTGAGACAAGATAGGAACGAGATTTTTAAAATGCCAAAAGGGATTTCTTAACCAAGAGAGTATCAAGTTCTTTAAAGCAAAGAGAAGAGAAATGAAAGGAACTTTGCTTTGTGAAAAGATAGGGACGAGGTTTGAGAATAATGTAGGAGTTTTGCAATGATAGGATACTCAGTCTATTCAAGGAGAAGAAAGAAGTCAGGTCCCAAAAGGAGTTGGGAATGAGGTCTAGAAAAATAGAAAGGATTGTTTAACGATAGGGTAGGCAATTCTCCAAAGAAAAGAGAGAAATTTAGTTTCTAGAGGAGATAAGAATGAGATTTAGGGTAGACAAAAATGATTTCCAACGATAGGGTATTTTTTTTTTTTTTTGAAAAACGATAGGGTATTTAATTTTTCAAGGAAAGAAATAAGTTCAATCTTGAAAGGAGATAAGAATGAGATTTAAAATAAACTGAAGGGATGTCTCTACGAAAGGATATACAATTTCCAAGGGAATGAGAGAAATTTGGTTTCAAGGGACGATAGCAATGAGGTCTAGAATCCATAGGAGGAATTTCTGGACCGGAGGATAGTTGGAATTTCAAGGAACCGAGAAGAATTTGGTTTCCAAAAAGACATAGGAATAATGTTTAGAACAAATAGAAGGGATTTATAAATAGAAGGATAGTTGGGATTGCAAGGAACAAATAAGGGTTCGGCCTTAAGAAGGATAGGAAGTCTCTCAATTCTAAGTGATTTCCATGGCTTGACGATTTGATCACGACACTCTGACCGATTGACGAATCTTGACTTTGCTTCTTACGCAACGCGAATCTAAAATTCGGATAAGCTCTACTTCATAAGATACGACCCGCACAACCTTATCACTCCAACAGAGGCCGAAGGCGATGAATCACTGATGACCGATTGGTATAGAACAAGAGATTTCCGAGGAAGCTTCATAAAAAGGTAGGTTCAATTAGGAAGGTATCGCCTGATCTTGAAAGGAGATTCGCCTATTATTAACGGTGATCTCAGAAGTCGAGTTTAATACTCGTACTTTGGAACATCGAGGTCTTCATACCAACGCAATGCTTATTCATTCTTTGGCATCGAGGTATCTTGCTCTTTGATCATACAGGGTCTTACGAGGAGTCCTTCATTTACTCGATTGGTAATCTTCGTTGTAAGATGGTTCGGTCAAGTCTTGGTGTTCTTCTTGCGATTCTTGCAGGTCAATAGCTCGAACACATATCAACTTGTCCTTTCACTCTTCATTGGTTCTTCTGGTTAGTCATCCGGGGTAGTGGAATGCAGCTCTTAACTTTAATCTTTGCGTTTAGCGCGACCAATGGTACCTTCCAAATGCAGAGTGTATAAGCTAAACTTCTCTTAGGATCAACCTCTTGGATTGAGCTAGCCTTTAGGTTCACTTCTACTAGTCTTGATCTTTTGACGATTCGGTGTTCTTCTAGCTTGCTTAGCTACTCCTTATTTCTTTCTTGCCACCGAGGTTCCTTCCTTAAGCTCTTGCACAAGGAGTTACTCCCAAGGTGCACCGAATAGATTACACGAGGTCCTTATTTCGCAATTCACTTCTTAGTTCCTTCGCACTTCATGAGATCGGACAACCTGATAATGGCGTTCTTCTCATCTTCGGGAATCTTAAGGGTCCAAGTTTTTCCCTTATACTTGACTTAGTCTTCTTTGCTTTGAAGGTTGCAACCTCTAGCTTGTTCCTTCGTGGCCACTTTAGGGGTATATAGGACTATCTTAAGCTATGCACATTCCAACCTAACATTCTAGTCCATCAAGCTTCTTATTACCGAGCTTAGCTCGCACGAAATTCTTTATCGCTGATCCGAAAGCTCCTACTTGGTGAGGCTTGACTCTTTATTAGCGCGTCACGCCTGCTCTTGCCATTCCCTTACAATCGAGGGTCTTCGAATCTTCAGTCTTCGGATTCCGATCGCTTTCTTCGTCTTCTTATCGAACTTCAGTTGCACGAACTTGTTCTTTAAGTCTCGAGGTTAGCGAGAATCTCGTACACTATGCTATATACGCGAAGACGCCAATTCCTGTGGAACGTAGATTGCTACTGTTGACTTTGAGCTGCGAGTAGATTAATCTTCTTCAACGAGCCGCCAATCTTCTGATTGCTTAGACGCATACGGTGCTATCCATCGTTTCGCATCAACTAACTACTTATTCCTAATTTAAAGAAGGTACTTAAGCAAAACTAAAACGAAGCGGCTTATCTAAAAGCGATTAAAACTTATCGGGAAGACGCGCCCGCAAGCTGCAAACAACAAGGTTAACAAGGCACAGATAATATAAACAAACAAGGCGTGTCCTCAGCGCGATTCATAGAATTCATACATTCTAGGATTCACAAACACCTTAATTCCTACTGATCAGGTCCTAGAGTCTCAAAAGTTCAACCCTAGGATCTCTATTCAGACCTCAACACAGGCTCTGATACCAACTGTGACACCCCAACTTTTCACAAGCCGAAATAGCTAAACTTTAACACAAAAGCTGCCTATCTCAACTATCAAACATAACATAGCGGAAGCGATTTATAACCTAAGGGGTATCATGCCACATCTAGGTATGAAAACACGGCCTAGATGCACAGGCTAACCAAAAACTGAACCAAACTGCATAGATATAAATCCTCAAAACATATCCAAAACATGCAAAATCTAAACAAGAGTATATAAAATCTCATCATTGGCACACAGGCCCAAAACACAAGTCTAAAACATCAACAACTAGTCTAAGCCGCCTCATAAAGATAAGCTCTAACGCGCTCTCGCTTAGACATATTGCATACCTGGAAAACATATAAGAAACCATTAGAAAAAGACTGCTAAGCAACCACCATTCACACCCGCAAGGAAATACGTATATATAATAAGTTTGTAAATAGGTTTACACACCCATATGTAATATACACACCAACGAACTGTTCAGCATTTAAAATCGGATACTCAACAACAACACGCTGAATAAAGGATAAACCAAGACTTCTCAACAATACCAATATCCAATATAGTTGCACAAGACAACAAGATATCCACAGAATCAAGAATTCAATAGAATACTCATGGTAAACAACCAAACAAGAATATATCCAAGAATAATCAACAACGAATTAAATACGATATAACTCAAGAATCAAGTAACAGACCAAACAGACCTCAACCTACGGATAAGTACTAACCCTTACCCTCCAACCAACACACCAATCCTCCCACCAATCATCAAAACCAAACTCAGCTCACAGAGGCAAATAATGCCCGAATCATAAAGGCAAATGGTGCCCAAATACATAGAGGCAAATGGTGTCCGAATACACAAAGGCAAATCGTGCCCGAAACACATAGAGGCAAATAGTCCTCAAATACACAAATGGCAAATAGTGCCCATATACTCAAATGGCAAATAGTGCCCATATACACCAATGGCAAATAGTGCCTATATACACAAGTGGCAAATAGTGCCCCAAAATACACAAAGATACTCAAAGATCTACCACCCACATCCAACCTCAACCTCATCCCATGAAACAACCACTCAGAGTGTTCATCTCAGATTATGAACACAAACCAACTCTCAAGTAATATAATCAAGAATTCAACTAAACAAGAGACTCAAAAGATGGACCAAGAGATATGAATAAATACTCCAAAGACATGGTAAAATACCCAACAAAATACTCTAACAAAGTTCAGAACAAAAGGGGAAACAACCAAACAAACAGATCACAGAATAGCTCACTGGAACAGAACTCCCAACATACTGACGGAACTCCCCAACGGATCCCCTAGCTCGCCACACTCCTCCGCAAGAAGGAGGCGGACCACCTTGGCAGAAGATCTCTCTCAACCCACCCCCACCGTTACGCGCTTACGGAAGGCACCAACGGGGCACATTATTCAGTTGGGTTCCTCCGTGAGTGTGATACAACCCTTCCCAGAACAGATCAGACAGAATACGAAATGTTCATATCAGAATACAAAAATAAGATCAGATTGTTCATATTACAACTCCAAGAAGCCAAATAAACATGGAATCCATACCAACAAATATCCATAAACATCAATATGCAAAGGATCAAGAACACAAGTTCATAATCCATCAAAATGACTTCACAGACAACAACAATAGGCTAACAACAAAGAAATTCTCAGGATTCCAACACACCAAATAATATCATAGATTGAGAGTGTAAAAAAATAGATTTTAGTGGACATGATGGTTACCTCTTGAAGCTTCACCCAAGAACTCTCAAACCTCCTTACAAAGCTTCACCTCCACCTTGATCATCTTTTTCCGAAAAGATCCCCAAAAGAACAACATAAGAACTTGTATAAAGATTATGAAAATAACATGATGCAAGGTATATTCCTAGAGGTAGACACTTACCCGAGCTTTATCAATCCTAAAAGAGCAATCTTGGCCTTGAATCTTGAAGATGAAAGTGTAGGATTCACTTAGGGTTCTTTAGAGGTGAAAGGAGTAGGATGGATTATATTTGCAGGAAATGAAAAGGGAAATAGGGTTGTAAATACAAGGCTTTTGTTTTAGTAGGGAAAGATCATTACATATATCATGTATGTATCAATTAAGGCAAGACATGAAATAATGGGCCCTTATAAAATGGGTCTCACATTATTTTTTATACTACTAGTTTGTCAGGAATTAATCCTCCAAGAATAAATATATATATATTGGGCCATTATATAGATACTTTTACTTATAAGAATTGTAAGGATCCAAATTAGAATAAATCCCTTAGAAGAATTAAATCAACAATTGGGCTTTTGAATAAATAATTAATTCCGGATTCAAGAAATATATATATATATATATATATATATATATATATATATATTTATCAATTGTAAAGACTAAGCCCAACTAAATCAAATAAATCGCCCGGTGGAAATAATTACCGGTCTCAAGGCTTGAATGAATTTACGGGGTGTTATAAAATTGGAAATATTCATACAAATGGCCAAGGAGGACACAATCAACTTAAGGAATGAAATTAGAAGCGAAATGAAGAAACATCTTGTCACTCTTTGAGAGGAAGGACTTCCACTGGATGAGATTGAGACTAAGATGCTATCAATGTCGGAGGAGTTCATGAAGAAAATGCTACCACGGTTTAACAACTCATTCAAAGATGACCACCCAGCGATGGAAACCGATCCGAGGAGTAATGGCGAGATGGAAAGAAGAAGTAATTACGAAGAGGTGAGTGTAGAAGAATCAATAGAACTTGACATCCCGGTGCTTCAAGAAATTTCAACTCTTGAGTTGAACACACAATAACGAGAAGAGATTGAAAGTGAAGACGATGATAACATTGAGCTTGTGTGGGAAGATGAAAAGCCCACGCAAGGTAATATTCTTGACCTTTCTTACACATCTATCCTTGCAAATAACTTTGCTCCAACTCTTATTGAGAATACTTATGATATTTGTGAGGATGACTCCTTTATGATTTATAATGATAATCTTGATGAGTGTGATAAAACTTCTTTTTGCTCTTGGGAGTGTGATTCCTTTGAATTTTGTGATAATGATTTGGGGAGTGAGGATAACCGGTCTTACTATTCTTGTGAAAGTGAGTTTTATGAATTTGATAATTCTAGAGATGGTGTAGACACTTTAGACGGGCTATATAGTGGAGCGTTTGTTCATTGGAATGTTTTTAACGATAAATTTTTAGGAGATGGTGTGGCACCCCAACTTTTCACAAGCTGAGATAGATATAACTTAACATAAAAGCTATAGATCTCAAGAACTAATCATAATCAAAGCGGAAGCATATATAAAACCTGAAGGGTGTCATGCCACACCTAGGTACAATCCTTCCTAGGTGCACAAGCTATAAATCCAAAAATAAACATAAATCCTCAAACATCATAGTCATAAACTAGTCGAAGTTACATAATCCAAGGCATAGGCACACATGCCCTGAAAGGAAACTACACATAATCTAGTCTAAGCAAAGCATTATAACGATATAGCTCTAGCGCGCTCACGGCTTAGACTACTCCATACCTGGAAAACATTTAGAAAAAAACCATTAGCAAAAGAAAATGCTAAGCAACCACCACTCACACTCGTGAGAACATACATACTATAGTAAGTTTGTAAATAGGTTTACACACCCATATAGAATATATACACTAACGAACTGTTTTGTGTTTAAATCAGAGACTCAACAACAATGCGCTGAATAAACCATAAACCAAGGACTCTCCAACTAAAACCAATATCCAATGCAAATGCATAAACATTAAGTCTATACACGAGATACCAACTGAATCATAATACCAAAATAATGAACACAAGGGAACCAACCAAACTGACAACCTCTACCAAAAGATCATAATGAAACCAATCCTACCATCATACTAAAGATAAGCACCAAACCACCATCCCCAAATCACAATAATAACCATAAAACTAACCACCACATCCATATCACAACACGGAGGCAATAAACCCGACTACAGAGGCATATAAGCCCATATCACAGAGGCACACAAGCCCATATCACAGAGGCACACAAGCCCATTATCACAGAGGTACCCAACTCCCAATCACAGAGGCACACGGGCCCAAATTGTGACACCCCAACCTTTCACAAGCTGAGATAGCTAAAACTTTAACACAAAGCTACTTATCTCAACTATCAAACACAACATAGCGGAAGCGATTTATAACCTAAGGGGTATCATGCCACATCTAGGTAAGAAAAACATGGCCTAGATGAACAGGCTATCCAAAAACTGAACTGCATAAAGTTTAAATCCTCAAGACCTTATCAAAACAACCAGAATCTAAACAAGAGCATATAATCTCATCATCGGCACACAGGCCCAAAACACAAAGTCTAAACATCATAAGCTAAGTCTAAGCAGCCTCATATCGGTAAGCTCTAACACGCTCTCGCTTAGACTTATCCATACCTGGAAAACATGTAAGAAACCATTAGCAAAAGACTGCTAAGCAACCATCATTCACACCCGTCATAAACACACATATATAGTAAGTTTGTAAATAGGTTTACACACCCATATAGAATATACACACCAACGAACAGTTCAGTATTTAAATCGGATACTCAACAACAACACGCTGAATGAATATAAACCAAGGACTTTCCAACAATACTGATATCCAACCAAATCACAAACTCAACCGAATATTCATAAGAAACAACCAAACCGCAATATATCAAAGAATAACCAATAATTAATGGATACAACTCAAGAGTCAACAAGGAACCAAACAGACCTCAACCCAAGGATAAGCACCAAACCTTACCCTCCAACCAAAATACCATCCCTCATACCAATCACCAGACCCGAAGTTAGTTCACAGGGGTAAAAAACCAATCACAGGGGTAAAAGCCCAATCATAGGGGCAAAGAATGCCCAATCACAGGGGCAAAAGCCCAAAGTTAGTTCCACAGAGGCAAAATCCAGAACCAAAGGTGAAACAACCAGACAACAGATCACAAAACAACTCACTGGAAACATAACCAAGAGTACACTAGAATACTCATAAGAAACGACCAACAAGAATACATCCAAGAATAATCAACAACCAACGATATATGATTTAACTCAAGAATCAAGTAAGAGACCAAACAGACCTCAACCTAAGGATAAGAACTAAACCTTACCCTCCAACCAACACCAATCCTCATAACAATCATCAAACCCAAACTCAGTTCACGGAGGTAAATAATACCCGAATCATAAGGCAAATGGTGCCCAAATACATAGAGGCAAATGTTGCATGAAATAAACAACGACAAATCGTGCCCGAATATATGGAGGCAAATATTCCTCAACTACACAAGTGGCAAATAGTGCCCATATACACAAATGGCAAATAGTGCCCATATACACAATGGCAAATAATGCCCATATACACAGTGACAAATAAAGCCCCAAAATACACAAAGATCCACCCTCCACATCCAACCTCAACCTCAGCCCAAGAACAACCACTCAGAGTGTTCATCTTAGATTATGAACACAAACCAACTCCCAGATAATATAATCAAGGATTCAACTAAACAAGAGACTCAAAAGATGGACCAAGAGATATGAATAAATACTCCAAAGACATGGTAAAATACCCAACAAAATACTCCAACAAGATTCAAAACAAAAGGGGAAACAACCAAACAAACAGACCACAGAATAGCTCACTGGAACAGAACTTCCAGCAGAACTACCGGAACCCTCCAACGGAACTCCGCCCTCCGCCACTCTCCTCCGCAAGAAGGGAGCGGACCACCACGACGGAACCCTCTCTTTCGCCATCCCTCACCGTGAACCCCTTACGGAAGACTTCAGCGGGACACATTATACCGCTGGGGTACTCCGCAAGGGCAAACCCAAACCTCAAATCACATACTCAGACAGAATACGAAATGTTCAGATCAGAATACAAAAATTGGATCAGATTACTCAGATTATAACTCCCAGAAGCCAAATAAACAAGGAATCCATACCAATAAATATCCATAAACATCAATAAGCAAACGATCAAGAACACAAGTTCATAATCCATCAAAGATGACTTTACAGACAATAACAAATAGGCTAACAGCAAGGAAATCATTAGATTCAACCACACCAAATAATATCATAGATTGAGAGTGTTAAAATAGATTTTAGTGGACATAGTGGTTACCTCTTGAAGCACACTTCACCCAAGAACTCTCAAACCTCCTCACAAAGCTTCACCTCCACCTTGATCATCTTTTTCCCAAAAGATCCCCAAAAGAACAACATAAGAACTTCTATAAAGATTATGAAACTAACATGATGCAAGGTATACTCCTAGAGATAGACACTTACCCAAGCCTCAACAATCCTAAAAGAGCAATCTTGACTTGAATATTGAAGATGAAATGAAGACCAATCTTTGAAGGAGAAGAGGATGAAAATGGCGTGAAGAATGAGTAGGGGAAGAGAGAGAGAGTGGAATCTCTAGAAAATGCTAAGTCTTGAATATATATACCATAATACATATATTGACAAGTATATTTTTACACTTTAATTTCAGTAGGTTTTATAGTATATTTATATTTTTTAAATTTTTATTTTACTTTATTTTAATATTTTTAGAATAAATAATTGATTAGTTACAATAAATATTTTATAATAATTATTGGGTATGATTAAGGTTTAGATTTTTAGTTTTTAGTTATTGGACCAAATAAGAGTTAGTGTTCTTTAATAAGTCCATTTATTTATTTATTTTTTTAATAAAATAGTCCAAAGTATATAACCTAGTCTCACTAAATAAACAAAAGAAAGAAAAGAAATTCAAATGTTAGTTTTCTTGTTCCTTGCGCAGCCGCTCACGTACGAAATAAGAGAGAAGTCTTCGTCGTCCAACTACAACAGATTCCAGCGCAAGTTGAAGGAGTTCCGGAGAAGACTCGGCCAACAGCAGCAACGGTAGGGAATTGAACGGCAAAGATAATTTCTACCATTTTGGTCTATTTTTGAGAGGTTCATATTAATTTTTAGATTAATTATTTTCCTCAATTTAAGAGTTTTTGTTGGGATTAGGAGTGTATAAATAGTAGTGATTTTCTGTAGTTGAGGGAATCGGACTACCTACTTTATTTTATATTTTTCTACAGTTTACAATTTTTTTTCTTTTCCTGTTAAGTTTTCTGCTTCATGGCCCTGCGAGGCTAATTCTTAAACTTGGTCAAGATTATGTGAACCCCGGTTCTCTATACTGAGAGACAAAATTATGTTTTAATTTATCTGCAATGAGTATTTGATATTCTTCTGTATTATTTTCTTAATTGGTTGTCTCATTTAATGATTAGGAGGTCTGCTAGTTAATTATATGGTTCAATTCATAGCTAGATTAGAAAGTGAATTCTTATAATTGATTTTCTTTTCTAAGTAGCAACTATGATTAATTCTATCACGGCTTAGTGTTAATTTTATCATAGGAAGAATATTAATCTAAATTTAACATAACCGCTTATGTTTATGTTGTTTAGTTTCATTGGTTTTTCTCGTTTTAATGCTGCTATCAAGTTAAATATAAGCGCTAGTCTTGTGTTATTTGATAGTTAGGGGTAGTTAATACCGCTTGTGTTTGATTACCTATGACTAAGGAAAAACAGGAATGAAGTCCACAATGAATGTTCAAATGCAAGTGAATTTGTCTTGTAGTCGATGGACAGTAATTAAGATCCGGTGGTGAATATTTTCTTAGACCAAGTGTTGAAAATTCATTTGATTTCATTAGTAAACTTTTACTTGATTCTTATTTTTTTATTCTTATTTATTTATTTATTTATTTTGAATGTCAATTTCATTCCAAAACCCCTCGTTGCTTAACACATAAGTTAAACTAGTTACTCCTCGTGGGATCGACCCTTACTCTCACTACTACGTGTTTAAGGTTCTAATTTGGGAGCCTACGACAGCTCGCCAAATTTTGGCGCCGTTGCCGGGGAGCTTTTCTAGTTTATTTTTGTGTTTATTCGTTTACTTATTTATTCATTTATTCTTCGTCATTTGTCAAAAACAAAAAAAAAACTAATAAATTTTTGTGTCTTCATTACTTTGTCTAATTTCTTCAAAATCTTTTATGGTTTATGCCTATAACTCGATCTGCTAATCGAGAAATATTGCCATACGATCCAGAAATAGAAAGAACTCTACGCAACTTAAGAAAACAAGCTCGTAGGAAATTGGAGTTTAGTGCGCTGGCTACTGATTCCCCATCTTCCTCCCATTCTGATTTGGAAGAAAAACCCATGGCTCAAAATCGGACTTTAAAAGAGCTTGGAGCTCCAAATTTAGATCAACAACCCTTATGCATCACTTTTCCTACTTTAGATGCTAATGTACAATTTGAATTAAAATCTAGATTAATTCATCTTTTGCTTTCTTTTCATGGACTTGCAGGTGAAGATCCTCATAAACACTTAAAAGAATTCCATGTGGTATGTTCAAGTATGAAACCCATGGGGGTTACTGAGGAACAAATCAAGTTGAGAGCATTTTCATTTTCTTTGAAAGATTCAGCAAAAGATTGGCTATACTATCTACCCTCCGAGAGCATCACCACATGGAATGATTTGAAAACAGTGTTCCTTGAAAAATGTTTCCCAGCTTCAAGGGCGGCCAACATCAGAAAGGAAATATGTGGTATAAGGCAACACAACGGAGAGTCATTGTATGAATATTGGGAGCGTTTCAAAAAGCTGTGTGCAAGTTGCCCTCATCACCAAATCATTGAACAATTGCTCATTCAGTACTTTTATGAAGGACTCTTTCCAACTGATAGAAGCATGATTGATGCTGCAAGCGGAGGTGCTTTAGTTGATAAGACACCAGATGCTGCAAAGAATCTAATTGCAAACATGGCAGCAAATTCTCAACAGTTTGGCAATAGACTTGTCCAACCATCCAAGCAAATAAATGAGGTAAGTATTTCCAATCTTGAACAACAAGTGGCTGGTTTAACTACTCTTGTTCGTCAATTAGCTGTAGGAAATATGCAAACTGTGAAAGCTTGTGGAATTTGCTCAGTAGTTGGGCACCAAACTGATGTTTGCCCAACTCTTCAAGAAGAACCTATTGAACATATCAACATGGCTGGAGGTTTTCCTGCACAACCTAAAGGTAAGTATGATCCATTTTCTAATACATATAATCCTGGTTGGAGGGATCACCCAAACCTTAGTTATGGAAACTCACAAGGGAACCAGGTTGTTCAGAACTGTTCTAATTTTCAGCAGTATAGACCACCATTTCCTCCAAGTCAACAACCGGCCCAAAGCTCTAACTCAGGTATGAATCTTGAAAATATTGTTAAGTCTCTTGCTACTAATACTTTACAGTTCCAACAAGAAACACAACAATTCCAACAAGAGACAAGGTCAAGTATTCAAGAAACAAGGGCTAGTATTCAGAACTTGGAAAGACAGGTGGGTCAACTGGCAATTGTAGTTAACAGGTTGGAGGCACAAAACTCTAGAAACTTACCATCTCAAACGGTTGTTAATCCTAAAGAGAATGTAAGTGCAATTAGTGTGAGAGGTATGTCGCTAGAAAAGAATGTTGATTTGGACAATGAAACAAGTGTAGGAGACATTGCCAACAATAACGAGAAGTCTCAAGGTAAGTTTTCCTCTTTTTCTGATTACAAACCAGTACCCCCATTTCCTCAAGATCTTTTAGAAACAAGAAAAACAAAGTCAAATAATGATTTATATGAGACATTTCGTGAATGTGAGGGTAATAATTCATTGTTAGATTCTATTAAAAAAGTACCTCGTTATGCAAAGTTTCTGAAAGAGTTATGCACTATAAAAAAGAAACAAAATGAAGGAAAAGTTGAGGAAGTGAAAGTGCAAGAAAATGTCTGTTTGGCTAGTCAAAAAAAGCTTCCTGAAAAGTGTAAAGATCCAGGTATGTTTACTATTCCATGCATGATAAGTGGTGTGAAACTTGAAAAAGCCATGTTAGATTTAGGAGCTTCTATCAATTTCATGCCATATTCTGTTTATACTTTTTTAAATCTTAGACCCCTTAAACTTGTGTAGTAATTCAATTGGCTAATGGATCTACTACTTATCCTAGGGGTGTGATTGAGGATTTGCTTGTTGAGGTTAATAATTTGGTTTTTCCAGCTGATTTTTATGTGCTTGATATGGAAAATAATAATAAAATTTCTCATATTTTGTTAGGAAGGCCATTCTTAAAAACTGCAAAAACTAAAATTGATATTCATAGTGGTATGCTTACTATGGAGTCTAATGGTAGACTTGTGAATTTTAATATTTATGATACCATAAAATCTCATAGTGATGATAATTTTGCAATTTTTGTTGATTCTTTGAGAGTTGTTAAATTTGATGAAATTGCATCTAATAAGAATAAAGATGAAAATATTAATATTATAAAAAAAAACAGATGAAAAAATTAATAAATCATTTTTGAGTACTAATTTGCAGGAAGGTGTTATTTCTTTGAATAATAATAATCGTCAAAGGTTCTCAAAAAGACGATGGAAATTTAAAGAATTGTTTAAGCAATAAGTCAAGCCAACGACGATAAACAAAGGCGCTACTTGGGAGGCAACCCAAGGTGATTTTGTTCCATTCTTTTTCTTTTATTCACTATTCTTATTTAATTTCCTTTATTTCTTCTATGGACAATGTTGATAATAAGTGTGGGGGAGGGAATTTAGTTTTATTTGTTTGTTTTTGTTATGTCAAAATTTTTAAAAAAATATTTTATTGCTATTTTATGTAAAATAAGTATTGTTATTATTATTTTTGAAAAAAATTATATTTTCCTTTCTTGAAATTCATAACATGATTGAATATATAGTTTGGCAAGTTGTGATTAGTTTGTTAGCATTTCTTGTTTGATATGTAGTGGCTTGATTAAGTAAGCAATAAACCTGTGAGACTTTGAGCCGTTGACTGACACTTCGGTCTTATTTTCTTTCTATTGTGTGATTTCTTCCATAATTTTGTTTCTCTAGAACTTGCCTTGATTCTCTGTTAAAGCTAATTTGACCATGCATGATTCAAGTGTGATTAAGGCCATTATTTGATTTTGAGCCTCACTAGCCAAATAATCGATTTGTCCTATGATTTATTTTCCTTTGTTAACCCACTTTGAGCTTTTTGACCTTTTCTTTTCTTTATTTGAACCACATTACAAGCATTTTATACCATAAATTAATGCCTTGACCCAGCTGAATAACTAGTGGAGCAAATTTTAAATTCCTTATGTAATCTACGTGGTTTGTGAAGAATAAGTATGGGGGAGATCACTTGTTTTTGTTAATATGATTGAGAGTGAGGTGGGTTGTATCTTCGTTGCTAATTTGCTTTTGGCCTTTTATGAAAAAGAAAATGAAGGCAATTCATGAGTCCAAAAAAAAAGTATGAAGGATTGAAAAATAAATGAAACAAATGAGGAATATATGTTTGAAAATGAAAAAATGTTGCGGAAATTTATGGAAAAATGAGAAAGAATCATCAGTTAGTTTTGAGTTTGAAGTTACTTTTGAATAAATGAAGTATGGGAAGTTCTTGTGATATTGGAGGAAGAATTATTTGTTTTTGAGAATGATAGTAGTGTTGAATGTCAATAGGAGAGTGTTTTTGAACGGGAATTGAGTGCGTTGGATTATTTGTATTTATTTGCTCCTCTAGTTTGAAAGCGTTTTGAGCTACTTTCCTAAATATTCCCTACCGTGGCCCTAACCCCATTACAACCCGTGAAAAGTCCTTATGATTTGTGTCATGCATGACTCTTGTAGTGGTGATTGAGAAGATATGCAAGCCTATGGTAGAGCAATTTTATAGGAATGAACTTGAGTGGAATTAATTTATACCCATCAAACACTTGAGCGTTATGAGTGATATTCCTGTGAGGGCTTACTTATTTAGTTCTCTCCATATTTTGAATTCGGGTGCTAACTTATTAATTGGTGGGTGCTTCAGATTATTGTTCATGATGTGTTATGCGTTTTGGGAATTTCATTTTATTTTGATTTAGCGAATAATATTTTTGCTTGAAGACAAGCAAATGTTTAGTGTGGGGGAATTTGACAAGTATATTTTTACACTTTAATTTATGTAGGTTTTATAGTATATTTATATTTTTTTAATTTTTATTTTACTTTATTTTAATATTTTTAGAATAAATAGTTGATTAGTTATAATAAATATTTTATAATAATTATTGGGTATGATTAAGGTTTAGATTTTTAGTTTTTAGTTATTGGACAAAATAAGAGTTAGTGTTCCTTAATAAGTCCATTTATTTATTTAATAAAATAGTCCAAAGTATATAACCTAGTCTCACTAAATAAACAAAAGAAAGAAAAGAAATTCAAATGTTAGTTTTCTTGTTCCTTGCGCAGCCGCTCACGTACGAAATAAGAGAGAAGTCTTCGTCGTCCAATTACAACAGATTCTAGCGCAAGTTGAAGGAGTTCCGGAGAAGACTCGGCCAACAGCAGCAACGGTAGGGAATTGAACGGCAAAGATAATTTCTACCATTTTGGTCTATTTTTGAGAGGTTCATATTAATTTTTAGATTAATTATTTTCCTCAATTTAAGAGTTTTTGTTGGGATTAGGAGTGTATAAGTAGTAGTGATTTTCTGTAGTTGAGGGAATCAGACTACCTACTTTATTTTATATTTTTCTACAGTTTACAATTTTTTTTCTTTTCCTGTTAAGTTTTCTGCTTCATGGCCCTGCGAGGCTAATTCTTAAACTTGGTAAAGATTATGTGAACCCCGGTTCTCTATACTGAGAGACAAAATTCTGTTTTAATTTATCTGCAATGAGTATTTAATATTCTTCTGTATTATTTTCTTAATTGGTTGTCTCATTAATGATTAGGAGGCCTACTAGTTAATTATCTGGTTCAATTCATAGCTAGATTAGAAAGTGAATTCTTATAATTGATTTTCTTTTCTAAGTAGCAACTATGATTAATTCTATCACGGCTTAGTGTTAATTTTATCATAGGAAGAATATTAATCTAAACTTAACATAACTGCTTGTGTTTATGTTGTTTAGTTTCATTGGTTTTTCTCGTTTTAATGCTGCTATCAAGTTAAATATAAGCGCTTTTCTTGTGTTATTTGATAGTTAGGGGTAGTTAATACCGCTTGTGTTTGATTACCTATGACTAAGGAAAAACAGGAATGAAGTCCACAATGAATGCTCAAATGCAAGTGAATTTGTCTTGTAGTCGATGAACAGTAATTAAGATCCGGTGGTGAATATTTTCTTAGACCAAGTGTTGAAAATTCATTTGATTTCATTAGTAAACTTCTACTTGATTCTTATTTTTTTATTCTTATTTATTTATTTATTTATTTATTTATTTTGAATGTCAATTTCATTCCAAACCCCTCGTTGCTTAACACATAAGTTAAACTAGTTACTCCTCGTGGGATCGACCCTTACTCTCACTACTACGTGTTTAAGGTTCTAATTTGGGAGCCTACGACAGCTCGCCAAATTTTTACATATATGTATATTATTAGGGTGGAAGATTTAATAAGGAATGGGCTTAACTCTTTATATATATATCAATTCTATGTACAAGAATAATTATTGGGCCTAATGATTCATCTCTTAAATAAATGAATACATAGAATAAGGAGAAAGCCCATAATATGAGGAATTAAATGTCTTAGAGACAATATATATATATACTAGCATAAGGAATTGGGCCATTATAATAAAAGTTGAGGGATCCAAATTAGAATAAATCCCTTACAAGGATTAAATCAAGAATTGGGCTTGTGAATAAAATAATTAAATTCCGGGTTCAAGAAATATATATGCATACATATACATATAAATTGGAAAGACTAAGCCCAATTGAATCAAAGAAATCATCCGGCTGAAACGATTACCGGTTTCAAGGCTTGAACGAATTTACGGGGTGTTACACTGTACCCCCCTTAAAAGGAGCTTCGCCCCCGAAGCTCATAGCTCACGGAAACTTGAAACGGAACGGTTCAAGGAAACAAGGAATCGATCGAAGGTTAAAGAAAAGGATTGCTCAACCAAACTTAAGAACATACTACACCACTAACTCTTAACCTCCTAACTTACCCAACCCATGCATAGCATGCAAGAATTAAACTAACTACTCACCTAGGTCAAAATGGTTTCTAATAAGAAGCTATCACGAGCATGAAAACTCCCAACTAACCTGGGTGGCCTCCCTGTGACGAACTGCTTGGACCTTGAAAAGGATAAGGGTGCAGATACTCAGGTGGAACCTCAATACCTAACTTGGCCTCGATGAAACCCAAGCGCTGAAAACCGCGGTCCACCCTCAAGTCTAGCGACGTGAACCTAGCTTCCACCATCCGATGCATCTCCTGCAGCTGTAGAAGTACAGGGTCAACTGGCGGCGCTGAAGCCATAGGGTCATGCTGCTCCTTCCTCCGATGCTCTCGGCCAATCTCATCCTCAGACTCCTCCTCTTCCTCAGACTCGGCGTTCTCCTCATCGTCATCCGCTTGTCCGGCCTGCTGAGGCGCGACCAATCCTCTCAACCTCTTGTGGGGAATGTGGAAGCGCTCTATAAGCTCCCTGCTCTCATCCGTTGGCATCCTGCTCAACTCGTGAGCCGTGACATACTCATTCCCTTCCACTTGAAACAACCCACAATACTGTAGACTTGGCGCATTGAAAGTGCTATGAACCGGCTGCCTAGCTAGTTCCCCGGTCACATTTACCCTCTTTCTCTGAAAGATCAAACTCAGAATCATCCCATAGGGTCGGTTGCGACGCTTGGCCGTCTTGCAGAACTCCATATGAGAGATCATCAAACTAGGCAAGTCAAACTTAACCCGGTGCTTCAGAAAATATGCAAAGGTACACTCCATCCCTACTACCTCCTTACTGTTGTTCCTGTTCGGTAACAAACTCTCTCCTACTAGCAAGGTCAAAATCCTTTGCTCGCCAGTCAGGTCATGCTTAATAGGCCTGGCATCCAATGTGATGCCCTCATCTCGCCCCATCATATACCGCAAATAATCTCTGAAACCCACCTCCTGCGTCTCAATCCAGTAGTGACGCTCATACTGACTCACACCTCCTAACGGCAAATTGAGTAATCTAGCAAGCTAAGGAGGGTCAAAGGTAATCTTCACACCCTTCACTATCGAAGTGAGATCAGACACTTGGTTAACTTTTTTAACCTTCATATTCTGATAAAACTGATGGACCAAATTGGGATAAACTACGTTCTCAATCCGCAGGAATTGTTGTGACACCCCAACCTCACACAGGCTGAGATAGATAAAACTTAGCACAACAGCTGCCTATCTCAACCAACAAACCAAACATAGCGGAAGCAAATTAAAAACCTAAGGGCGTCATGCCACATCTAGGTATATCACAGCCTAGATGCACAGGCTAAACATAAAACGAACTAAACTGTCATATCATATAACTGAATCAATCCTCAAAATATAATCCATGAAATATTTTATAAGATTACTTAAGCCCACATCATTTTATGTCTTACACCCTAAATAGTGTATGTATTCTTGGTATATATTTTTGAAGATCAAATGCCCTAAAGACTTTCACTCCTTTCTTCCTCCTACACTTCTTCATGCGCCATTTTCATCCATAATTTCCCTAAAATTCATCTTCATTTTCCCTACAAGATTTCAAGTAAAGGTTGCTCTTTTAAGCTTTGTTGGGAGTGGGTAAGTGCATCTATCCTAGAATCCATCTTGCATTTTGTGTTTTAGATAGTCTTTTTACATAATCTTATAAGTGTTCTTTTGGGGTTCTTTGGGAAAAGATGATCAAGGTGAAGGTGGGGCTTCTTGAGCTAGCAAAAGGCTTGTTGGAATAGGAAAAACTCTTTGAGGTAACCATCCATGTCCATCAAATCTATTTTATTCACCTATTCTATATATATTGATCTTGGTGTTGGAAATCCTGAAAATTCTTGTTGTATAGCCTATTTCTTGGATGTATTTTGTTGGATTTCATCTTGATCTTTGCCTTGTGTTGTATGATCAATGATGTTATGGATTTCCTTATTTTTGGACTCTAAATTGGATGAAATGTGAGTGGATTTGGTCTGATTTTGTATTCTGGAAATGGTGTGTTCATGTCTGTTTTTGGTCTCTGGAATCTGGGAAGTGGTTTGGCCTTGCGGAAGACCCAAGCGGCACAATGTAACCCGCGAGGGCGATCCGCAAGGTGGCGACGGAGGTGTTGGGCGGAGGGGAGAGGCCCGTTGAGGGGGACCGTCTCCTCTTTGCGGAGGAGGTCGGCGGAGAGACGTGATCCGTTGCAGTGTTCCGCTAGTTCACTGGGAGTTGATTTCCAGTGAGCGATTTTCTGCTGTTGTTGTCTGTTGTTGGTCTTTTGTTTCAGATCATTGTTGGATTGTTTTGTTGGGTATTTTACCATGTTCATATTTGAGATGAACCCATGTCTTGGTTGGTTGAGTTGATGTTGGAGTATGGTTGTGATGGTGGTTATTGTGCTACTATTGACTGTGGACTATTGTGCTACTATTGACTGTGGACTATTGGGTTACTATTGACTGTGCTACTATTGTGCTACTATTGACTTCTGACTTTGGACTTCGGTCCCTGTGATTGGGTTGATTACCCCTGTGATTGGACTTCGGTCCTTGTGATTGGACTGTCGGTCCCTGTGATTGGACTTCGGTCCCTGTGATTGGGCTCATCACCCCTGTTTGACTCGTGACTCTTGACTTCTGACTTGTGACATGTGGTTTGACTTGGTTTGGTGGTTGGTTTGACTTTGGTGGGGAGGTTGGAGTTGGGTTCTTTCTTGATGGGTTGTTGTGAGTCCTTTGCGTTATTCGGTTGATATCTTGTGATTCTCGTTGAGTGGGATGTTTCCTTTGGATTGTGTTCAGTTGGTATCTCGTTTATGGTTCGTTATTGCCTTATGCCCTTGTTGTTGAGAATTGGCTTTATTTGACTGAGTCTTGGTTATTGATTCGTTCAGCTTATTGTTGTTGAGTATCGGTTTGAACTATTGAACAGTTCGTTGGTGTTTATATTCTATACGGGTGTGTAAACCTATTTACAAGCTTATGTATATCTATATCTCCTTGCGGTGTGAATGGTGGTTGCTTAGCATTCTTTTGCTAATGGTTCTTTATGTGTTTTCCAGGTATGGAGTAGTTATTCGTGAGCGCGCTAGAGCTTTCCTATGAGGATGTTTAGCCCTAGTTGGTTCTGTTTAGACTTTGTTTTGTTGGCCTGTGAGCCGTGAGATATTATGATACTCTTGTTTAGTATTTTGGGTATTTCTCTTGGATTTTCATGGATTATATTTTGAGGATTGATTCAGTTATATGATATGACAGTTTAGTTCGTTTTATGTTTAGCCTGTGCATCTAGGCTGTGATATACCTAGATGTGGCATGACGCCCTTAGGTTTTTAATTCGCTTCCGCTATGTTTGGTTTGTTGGTTGAGATAGGCAGCTGTTGTGTTAAGTTTTATCTATCTCAGCCTGTGTGAGGTTGGGGTGTCACAACAATTCCTGCGGATTGAGAACGTAGTTTATCCCAATTTGGTCCATCAGTTTTATCAGAATATGAAGGTTAAAAAGTTAACCAAGTGTCTGATCTCACTTCGATAGTGAAGGGTGTGAAGATTACCTTTGACCCTCCTTAGCTTGCTAGATTACTCAATTTGCCGTTAGAGGTGTGAGTCAGTATGAGCGTCACTACTGGATTGAGACGCAGGAGGTGGGTTTCCGAGATTATTTGCGGTATATGATGGGGCGAGATGAGGGCATCACATTGGATGCCAGGCCTATTAAGCATGACCTGACTGGCGAGCAAAGGATTTTGACCTTGCTAGTAGGAGAGAGTTTGTTACCGAACAGGAACAACAGTAAGAGGTAGTAGGGATGGAGTGTACCTTTGCATATTTTCTGAAGCACCGGGTTAAGTTTGACTTGCCTAGTTTGATGATCTCTCATATGGAGTTCTGCAAGACGGCCAAGCGTCGCAACCGACCCTATGGGATGATTCTGAGTTTGATCTTTCAGAGAAAGAGGGTAAATGTGACCGGGGAACTAGCTAGGCAGCCGGTTCATAGCACTTTCAATGCGCCAAGTCTACAGTATTGTGGGTTGTTTCAAGTGGAAGGGAATGAGTATGTCACGGCTCACGAGTTGAGCAGGATGCCAACGGATGAGAGCAGGGAGCTTATAGAGCGCTTCCACATTCCCCACAAGAGGTTGAGAGGATTGGTCGCGCCTCAGCAGGCCGACAAGCGGATGACGATGAGGAGAACGCCGAGTCTGAGGAAGAGGAGGAGTCTGAGGATGAGATTGGCCGAGAGCATCGGAGGAAGGAGCAGCATGACCCTATGGCTTCAGCGCCGCAGTTGACTGTACTTCTACAGCTGCAGGAGATGCATCGGATGGTGGAAGCTAGGTTCACGTCGCTAGACTTGAGGGTGGACCGCGGTTTTCAGCGCTTGGGTTTCATCGAGGCCAAGTTAGGTATTGAGGTTCCACCTGAGTATCTGCACCTTATCCTTTTCAGGGTCCAAGCAGTTCGTCACAGGGAGGCCACCAGGTTAGTTGGGAGTTTTCATGCTCGTGATAGCTTCTTATTAGAAACCATTTTGACCTAGGTGAGTAGTTAGTTTAATTCTTGCATGCTATGCATGGGTTGGGTAAGTTAGGAGGTTAAGAGTTAGTGGTGTAGTATGTTCTTAAGTTTGGTTGAGCAATCCTTTTCTTTAACCTTCGATCGATTCCTTGTTTCCTTGAACCGTTCCGTTTTCAAGTTTCCGTGAGCTATGAGCTTCGGGGGCGAAGCTCCTTTTAAGGGGGTACAGTGTAACACCCGTAAATTCGTTCAAGCCTTGAAACCGGTAATCGTTTCAGCCGGATGATTTCTTTGATTCAATTGGGCTTAGTCTTTCCAATTTATATGTATATGTATGCATATATATTTCTTGAACCCGGAATTTAATTATTTTATTCACAAGCCCAATTCTTGATTTAATCCTTGTAAGGATTTATTCTAATTTGGATCCCTCAACTTTTATTATAATGGCCCAATTCCTTATGCTAGTATATATATATAATATATATATATATATATATATATATATATATATATATATATATATATATATATAGGATCGCGTTCAGGTGCGAACTGGCCGCCCAGGAGAGAACTGGAACGAATCACAGCGCGCCACGTGTCCGGAATGTAGTTGCAACTAACGTTATAACTAGGTGCACTTCATGTTATAACTAGGTGCACATAGGTGTACCCAGGTGCATAAATGTTAACAAGGTAAATTACTTGCACCTGCAAGTGAAAATAGGTGCACACGTGCAAGTAAAATGTATTACAAGTGCAAGTAAATTATACAATGAGCATCAATACTAAGTGCACCTAATGTTATAACTAGGTGCACCTATTGCTATAACTAGGTGCACATAGGTTGCAACCAGGTGCATGAATGTTAACAAAGTAAATTACTTGCACAAGTGCAAGAAAAATGTATTGCAGATGCAAGTAAAATGTATTACAGGTGCAAGTGAATTGTACAGTGAGCATCAATACTAAGTGCACCTAATGTTATAACAACCTATGTTATAACTAGGTGCACCTATGTTATAACTAGGTGCACCACCCAGGTGCATGAATATTAACAAGGTAAATTACTTGCATTTGTAAGTGAAAGTATTTGCGAAAATAGGTGCATGAATATTAATAAGGTAAATTACTTGCACTTGTAAGTGAAATATGTGCGAAAATAGGTGCACTTGTAAGTGAAACTAGGTGCACTTGTAAGTGAAACTAGGTGCACTTTTAAGTGAAACTAGGTGCACTTGTTTTAAGTGAAACTAGGTGCACTT